>JARHVA010001653.1:0-600000 GCA_037957365.1 Torreya grandis
ATATAGTCATGATTTCAATGAGATCTGTAGGATACCTAGTCTCTTAATCATTATCAAATCATAATTTAAACCTAAGACAATATTTATAACCTAATTGAGAAGACCTTTACATATAACTAAGATTTTATGGAATCCTTGTGAATTTTTAGGGTTTGATTTGGTAACCCAAATTTCTTTGATCTCATGGTTATACATTTTCATGATTAAATCTATATAATCCTTTGATTTGATGCATCTACTTATATGGCATTCCTTCACCATGTTATTCTTTATTTAAAGTATGTGACCTCTAAAAATTTAGGAACATATCCTCATATTATTCACTTTGGGAATTGGTTCAAATCTATTTTGTTTATCTCTTTAGAAGTCTTTTGGTTTTGAACTTCAATATCTATTGTTGATCTATGATTTGTACTCAAGATTATGACACTTATCACCATCATGTGACTTTTGAATTGGCTGTAAATATTATGATATTTATTATTTGTGTGTGCCTCCTATGGACCTAGTTGTTAGCTTATGCGATCAAACACACTTATACCACATGGTGACCTCACATGCAATCTAAGCTCATTGAAATTTTGACTTTTCTTACACCATCAATCTGCATCGACATGGTTAAAAGTGCTCTGTCAAATCTACTTTTACCTTATTAAATGTGATCTATTAGATATTCTTGGGTGTTCACCATTATTGGGCCCCTTTATTGGCTAGGTATGGATCCACACCAACTCATCAAATATCTCTACACAAGGCAATCACTTATTATTATCATTTTGGCATCTTTTACACCAACTAGAGGAATCATCATAGACTTAATATCAACTAGTAGTTGGTTAACTAGTGCCCAATTTTTTAGGACATCTTCATGAGTGGTTACATATGGAGATTGTAGTCTATGGGTTTTAAGGTGATAGAGTTATAAAAATTATCAACCAAGGATCTAACTCAACACTCAGTGTGCACTCTCCACCCTAACATGAAGATGCTCCTATGAGTTATAAATCCAAGCTCGATCTAATAAGTAGGGGGATGTGAATTGAGGGTAGTGAAGCTCTATAGAATTGGCTCTAGATATCATGCTATATATGTCATTATTATATGTTTAAGCATGGGTGCCTTTGAAGATCCACATTATAATGTCCATGATCGCATGTGAGCCTCTAAGCCATAATAGCTTTAGATGAGCATTTACTCTATTTCGCTTGTTATATACTATATTTAATTAAACCTTATTTAATAAAGAATGACATTGTACCTAATTGAGTATTGAACTGGTATATGTGGTTATGGTAATGTTATTTTAATGTGAATTATTACAATAGTTTAATTTTTATCTATGAATGCTTTATTAATCTAAGTTCTATTCCAATTCTTTAATGGAATCTCTATGCTAAGTGATTATGTCAGCATAACCTATGAATTAGCTTAAGTGTAAGTGAAGTCATGTGCCTAAGTATTGATACCCTTATCAAGAGTGTTATCCTAAGCATGGACCCTTGATATGAAGCAACTATGTTGACCCCTCAAGAACTATATGATGCTAATCTTAGTGAAACAAAGGCTTGTACCCTTTAGAGAATAGAACTAAATCAATATAGACTTGTCCCCTTATGAACATAAGTAGTTCCCTAAATAGGTTTTATGCCTATAAACCATTAGTCTAGCCTAAAACTAGCTTGTGCCAATGAGCTTACCAATGTCATTATTATAATGACCAAGTGCTATGAAGAATGAGTTACACCATGGCACAACTAGCCCAACATGAGACCTAGTTCTTTCTTTGTTGTGCTTTAGCTGAGCACATAAGGCTTGCACCTTATGTGAATTGATGTCAGTGTAGTCAAGTGATAAATGTTTATTGCTATAGGAACATACCTTATTTTTACATAGTTTTAATAAGTTGATAACTAACTTGTAATAATTGGATAAGCACTAGATAGAGTAAATGAATTAAAACCCAACTTTTATAAAACATTTTAGTTCTATTATTGAGACACATGTTGAATTTTTTGGATACAATGGTGTGAAAATATAGTGATTCAACTCTCCCTCAACAACATTGAACACTGGCTGCAACAAGTGGAAGATAACTTTACACTGAAGTATCAATCCCATAAAGGATAAAAGCTGAGGAAGTGGGTTCAAAATAACCTATATGATGATATATATGAGGTCTTATTTTTAAAACTACTTGAGTATGTGTATCTATAGTTAGCTTCTTATATGACCCATAGAAGTCAAAGCTATGGATAGAAACGTTAACCAGATGAAAGAGTACCTAGAGAGGCTTGAGAACCTAGATGCCATTTGGACTAGAGTAGAATACAAATGGTGGAAATGAAAGTTGAAAAGTTATATATACTTGAGTTCACATTATAAACATACTCCTACCCTAAGGAAGTAGAGTATCAATTTTTGCATGAACCTAGAGGCACATTTGTGAAAGGGTTTGGTGCAGAGCTTAAGAAACTAATGATAGATTATGGCTTTGAAACCATGAGAATGGAAGGATAAATTCATTTCATGTATGAGTAGAATAGGAGGGGAGAAGGGGATGTGTATGTGAAGAAAAATGGAAGGGGATGAGTTGATTGACACCGAAGAGCTCAGGTGATAGACTTATAAAAAGAGAAAGTGTAGGCTAATGGAAGATCTAGAGCCTAGAAGTGCCAAGAGAACCCTTAGAAAGAAGGGCATGGGGAAAGGATCTCTTGAATTTTATTAGAGCCAAGAGGATAGGAAAAATGAAGCCATATATTGAGCTTAATAGTTGATAGGTGTATAATGTTCTATGTCCCTATATAATTTAACCATTATAAATGCACTAATGTACTTAACCCCTTTAAACCTGAAGTACAAGCTCATGTGATAGATCCCCCATAGGAAGAAATAAGAGTGATAACTGAACCTATTATCAACATAGACTTTTACCATTTTGTAGACATGGACTATAATTTTATGATTAAACAAGTTGTTCCTTATGAAGAGTTAAGTGAATATACCTATAAACCTTTGGGTGTTATCACAACACAAAATGTGAGTGAAACATTCCATCTCATCTAATGTCAGATTCATAGATTGGGTAACATCCTAGATTAAGTGGTTTTGTGCCAAAAATTATTATTACATCACCATCATCATCTATGGTTCTAGTAGTAATAATTGGACCAACACCTAACCCATTGGTTGGAGGTATTAAAGGGCCACTACTAAGACAAGTACCAGGGGGACAAGTGCCTTAAATTCTATCTTCCCCCTAGCATAGATCTATTATGAGATTAGAATACACTTTCTAGAGTATCATGGAATATATAATTTCATGGATCATGTGCTAAAATGTGAACTACAATGATATGCTTGGGGTATAACCCAATATGAGCATAAGGTAACCTAGTTCATGAAAAAATCTACTTGATCACACCCATACTTGGTATAGGAAATTTAATCCTAACTAAGTTATGGTTAATTGTGACACATTAAAAGAAGCATTCTTAAAATAATTTTATATACTCGAGTTTAAATAATAGAGCATCACCATGCTTAAGGACATTAACCAAGGATTGTCAGAGAGCATGTGCATGTATGATGCCAAATTAGAAAATCTTATTTCAAATCTTCCTTATGATATTCACCCCTTTGAGCATCTACAATGGTTTGTTAGGGGATTTTTAGTAAGATTCAGAAGAGTGGTTTTATTGAAGACATTCATAGACCCTCATGAAGTGCTTGAAGTTTCGCTTAAATTTAAGGTAATCAGAAGTGCCAACACTTGAATCAACCCATTCATAGAGGCATAGATTGCATCCATACGTAACCAACTCCAAAAAATTACCTCTAGTTAATCGTAAGATGCTCAAAGCATGTTAGAGTACACTAATTATGAAATGAAACACCATAATAGGAACAACTACCCTTGAAGGAATTTGTGCACATTGATTCTAAGCTATAAGGTTTATCATGAGTCACGTGATGTTCATAATTACCCTTTATTTTAGTGTGATAATAAATTTAACATAACCATTTATTGTTAGTTGTGTGATGTTTACATTCATACCATAGCTAACTACCGAGTGATTGATGAGATGTGTAAGAACATGGAAAGAGGTGCATGATAATCCATTACAGCAATTGGGGGGAAAGATAATGAAGGAAATGAAGGAAATGGCTAGTATAATGTAGGCTATGGGATGCAACAAGGTGAAAGAGATGATGGAGGAAGATTCCCACTATAATCTTTTTGCAAGTATGGTTTGACTGAGTACTATTAGTGAGACTACCCTACACATCCAATATGTGGGTATTATCAAGGAACACATAAGGTTGATAAATGCCCCAAATTATACAATAAATTAACCCAAGGTAGGCTTGGCATAGATACGGGTGAAGGAATTATTAGGCTCAAGCCTTAAGTGGAGAAGTTGACTATGAAGGTGAAACAAACCCATATAGAGCTAATAAAAGTGTAGGCAACTACTTTTAGTGGATTCACCACTTAGTTACCAGTTGTGATAATACCAAAGTTGCATCTAGAATATGGGGAATAGAGCGACACTAATCACATAATGTGGCCTATACCCAAAGTTATTTCTTACTCAAACCCTACATGTTAGAAAGATGTATTTTAATAGGTGATGAGTATGATTCAGAGATTGTAAGGAGGGTTCCAACTAGTGCAAGACCTATAAGTGAAAGCTACCACCTCTTACAACAAGTAATTTGGTCAAGACTTTGAGGTACATGAGATAAAAAAAATATTTTTCCTCTTACAAATAGAAGGGATGCTTCCCCTATTAAATAACTTGATTTTAGAGCATGCAAGGTAAAATATAATTGAATTTACTATGCCATTCATGGAAAGGAAATTACAATTCAAGAATACCCATAATGTGGAGTATGATTAAGAACTCTGGTGAATACCACCATTGATGGATGGTCTGTATGTTAGGTTCTCATAGACATAGGCACCAAGGTTAATATCTTGATAAAGAACACCTAGGAGAAGATGGCTAGGCTAGCTTAGAGGCCTTACCCTCATGTAATTTTCATGGCCAATAAATCTAGGATGTAACCAATTTTAATTCTAAAAAGCACCATTATAGATATCATGTTCATTGAGTTCCATGCTAATATTGAGGTAATCGATTTGGCTAAACAAGATAATTATCCAATGCTCCTGAGAAGGCCGTTGTTATATGTAAATAATTTTGATATGCAATTTAAAAAGTGATATATGACCTTTGAAAATGAAAAGGAGAGGGTAGTGATACCTCTCTCAAGTGACCAAGGACCCCTCATGTATAAAGTGTTGATTTGGAGGATGAAATCAGTCATATCTACAACATTCTGGCATAAGGTGTCAAGACTCTCAACCCTAATGACCAAAGAGAGATTTTTTGGGAAGATAGATAGTTGGCTTCAAAAAATACCAACATTTTTTATGACCAATGGGTAGAATAAGCTTATGAGATGACTGGTCAGAGGTGCCACTTAGTGAGCATAAAGGCTCCAAAACCTATGAGTACTAAATGGGTCTCGATTGATCACACTTCAAAGAGATGGGTTTCTTATAATAGAAATAAGAGGACTAGAGCATTTTTCTTGAGAAAATTTAAACTTATCATGCTCCCAAAATATTAGTGGAATAATCCTATGGAAGAGTATGTCTATGACCTTGATTCATGTATCCCAAATGAGGTAGATAGGATGGGCAAACTAGTGTATACTCTGAGAAGCACTACCACTCATTAATGGGCAGCATAAAGACCTAGCTTACCTACTTGGTAGGATGTAAAAGCATCCATTTTCACTTGATTTAAGGAAAGAAACAAGCACCTAGACATTTATACATATTTTAATGAGATAGACCCAATAGTGCACATGTGCTTTTGTGAAGAAAAATGGACTGACTATGGTCCAAACACCCCAAGGAACTAATGGGTGCACACATTATATAAAACCTTGAATATGTGGGTACATGCATGGTATGTGGTTAATGAAATGCACTATGAAAAAACTAGTTGTTATGTCTTGAAGGATAAGTTTATGCACACATTCTCCTTTTCCTCATATAACCTATACTAGATCAAGCTATTATAAGTAATTCGAAGGGCAGTGTTCAAGGACATTGTAATCCTAGAGGAACATATAAAATACATGTTTAGGGAAAAGGGATTGGTACTCCCAAATTTATTTAAGGATTAAGAGATTAGTAGTGACTTTACTGATGAAGACATTGATGTTTGGAAGGCATGTAACTAGACATCCTTGATAGGCAAAAAAAGTTAGTATGTTAGGTGGATGATAGAAACCTTGATGCATAAGATCCTACATATATTCACATAGAAATAATTAAGGTAATTAGGAAAGTCACAAGATCACCTTAGGAAAGGAATGAGCCCTACCTCATGCCACTCAAAATTACCCAAGTAGACATCAACTCAGAAGGGGAACCAAAGATGGATACTTTAGATGCATGTTGGTCTGATGCAAAGCTGACATGAATTATGAATCTCCTAAAGGAGTTTCAAGATTTGTTTATATTAAATTATTGATAAATGAAGGTCACCCACCCATACTTTATAGATATGAGTATAAATTTGGTGGATGGCATGTGACTTCTCAAGAAGTGCCCCTATAAAATAAACCCCAATCTCCATGTCAATGTTGAAATGGAGATTGATGGTATTCTAGCCATAGGAGTGATCTACCCTATACAAGAGTTAGAATGGGTGAGACCCATGGTTATTATTATTAATAAGGTTGGGTGCATCCAAATTTTCATTGATTATAGACTATTAAATTCATCCTATATCACTAACCCCTTTCTAACTCCATTCACTAATGAAGTCTTGGATGGAATCATAGGCTACAAAATCTATACTTTCACTAATGGATTCTTAGGATACCATAAAGTGTAATTTGAAGAGGAAGACATGGCTAAAATAACCT
Source organism: Torreya grandis (assembly GCA_037957365.1). Taxonomy (NCBI): domain Eukaryota; kingdom Viridiplantae; phylum Streptophyta; class Pinopsida; order Cupressales; family Taxaceae; genus Torreya; species Torreya grandis. The sequence goes on from JARHVA010001653.1 coordinate 6,952, forward strand.
TTTCAATAGAATTGGTTTATTTATCCTATAATGTGATGCCTTTTGGACTTAATAATGCACCAACTATATTCTCTAAAGTGTTCATCATCACATTTAAGGATTTTATTCATAAGTTCCTCCAAGTGTACCTTGATGATTGGACTATGTATGGGATCATGAATAACCATTATGAAAACTTTCCCCTCATGTTTGAGAGGTGTAGATAGTTACACATATCCTTGAACCTCAATAAGTGTGCCTTTTTGACACCTTTTAGTAATTTTCATTGGAACATTATCTAGAAAAATGGTCTTCTCACTGATCTTGTGAAGATTTTAATAATGATTCAGCTCTAGACTCCTTCCACATAGACAGACATTCACACCTTTCTTAGCCATTATGGCTATTATAAAAAGTTCATAAGGATCTATGTAAATATTGAAGTGAACCTAGAGGATCTATTCCACAAATATGGCCTATTTTATTGGGGTATAATGCAAGAGGATGCCTTTGAAACTTTAAAGCTCAAGTTGGCTAGTGTTCTTATTTTATAATTTCTTGACTAGATGAATCCATTCCATATATATGTAAACACATCTAGCTCTATAATTTGTGCCATTTTAGTGAAACCTAATGAAGGCAAAATAGATCATCTCATCTCCTTCATAAGCAAAAATTTGACATAAGTAGAGAAAAACTATATAATAACTGAGCATGAGGCACTGGCTATGGTCTATTCACTAAAAAAATTTAGGCAATACTTTTTGATGACCCCATTCATCTTCAAAGACCACAATGTGCTTAAGTACCTTGTAAATAATCCCATTATTCATGGGCACATTTGTATATGGATAGTTCTATTTCAAGAATTCTAGTTCTCAACTATCATGAAACCTAGAAAATAAAAATCAAGCCTCGACCATTTATCCCACATTGATTTTGATGTTGCAACAACACGTATTGAGGATGAAATTATAGATACACAACTTTATAGAGTCCAATGCATCCTTGAGGACTTGGCAAAGATATAATTTTCTAATATTTGTATTTACACCCCAGACTCTAATAATAAAATAAAAGAAGTAGCTTGAAGTTTGCACTTCCCCTTTTAAGATAATCACCAAGGATTTATACAAATTAATTTATGATGATGTCTAACATCGATGTGTCTCGAAACATAAAAGGGAATCCATTCTACATGAGTCGTATGATGGGATAGTAGGAGGCCATTATACTAGAGACATAATGGCATGCAAGGTGTTATACTCAGTCTTGTAGTGACTAAGTTTGTTCTAAGATGCAAAATATTACACCAAGGCATGTGACATATGCTAGTATATAGGGAATCCAATGTATTAGGATGAGATGCCTCTCATCCCTATTCTTTCCTAGGCACCATTCAAAAAATAAGCCATTGATTTTATTGGGTTGATCAATCTTGTAGTAATGCACATATGTACAAGATATATTTTGGCTACCACCAACTATTTTACCATGTGGGATGAGGTAACACCAACCAAAACCTACACAATTAACAAAGTTATAAGGTTCTTATGGGAGAACATTATAGGTCATCATGGGTGCCCATTTAGTTTGACTAGTGACAAAGGTACACACTTCATCAATGAAATTTTGCACATCCTACTAACCAAATATATGATGGTGTACCATAATAAAATACCTTATCATCCATAAGCAAATGGCATAGTTGAAGCAATCAACAAGATATTATAGATTTACCTCATGAAGATATGCATCATGGGTCATATAGATTGGGATGATCAAGTATCAGTAGTATTATGGGCATATCACACAACCCATAAGAACCTAAGCAAAGCTACACCATTCTAATTTTTTCTTGGAATAGAAATGATTATACAAATAGAGTTCATGTTGATATAATTATGCATTGTACGTATTGGTCATTTAGATGACCAAGAACCATTAAGTGCAAGGATAGAGGACTTGGAGTGATTAGATAAGGTGCACATCCAAATAAGGTGGAGCTAGAAGATAGAGAAGGCATGCCATAAGTTGTGGTATGACAAGCATATTAATCATAAGGTACTAACTAAAGGGGCATTGGTCTTGATATATGACTCTAAGTACCTTAAGCACCCAAGAAAGCTACAAATTAGGTAGATGGGCCCATATGTCATCCATAATATATTGGAAACTAGTGCATATAATTTGCACACATTTTTAGGTGAAATTCTCCCTAGGCATTTCAATGGCAACTGATTAAGTAATTATATAAATAAGATGGTGCTTACACCATTAAACACTGGCTTCCCAATCATAATTTGGTTGTGTTTTATTGACCTAAATAATGTTTATCACAAGCCAAACATTTCCTTATGTTTTGTATTATTTTATGTTATATTGGGGACAAGTGAATAAGTGAGGTGCTTGAAGGCCCACAAGAGAAATATTTAGACACTTCCATGCATAACTCTAGTTAGGTGATTTGAGAATAGATGCTTTTAAATCACTTTAGTCTAGACACCTAAGTTTTTAAGCACATGGAGTTTACCAAAATTACACAATTATGAGTACCAAGTGACACATAAAGGTGTATAAAATGTTAAGTGCATATATAATGAGATAGAGGGTCACAATATGCTAAGTTCATAAGAAACCTAAAGCATGTAGTGATAGAGGACTAGTGTAATGGATTTGTATGGGGTAGGATAGGCCAGGGAAAGAGACAAAACCATAGAGAAATCAACCAAGATAGGAAAACATGCTTGAAATAGATGTATATCAAGAAGAGAAAATAGAATCATAGAGGCTAAATCACAAGCATGTGAGGTGATGTGCCTAGGTTTCTATAAGGAAGGTGAATGTCACGATAGGAGGAAGGTCATCAAGACAAGCTAGCATCCACCCAAAGTTAGGTGGGAAGTGACTGTTTGAACTATATTTCACTTCAACAAAAATATAATTAGGATAATTTATTGAGGTGATGATGGAGGCACAAATATCCACATTGAATGTGTAAATAGTAGTGGATTTTCATAGATTTCATGGTTTTTGTGAATTCTAAGAAATCTAAGTACCATCATGCTATTAATCACTTGAAATTAGGAAGGTAACTGAATTAGGGGTATAACATAGTGAAAAGTCAACTATTTTAGGTTACAAACCTCAAATTAATTTGTACACAAAATGTAGAGCACAGAACTAGATCTAAAGCAATCAAATGCTACTAAAGTGAAACCTTGATCACTCACAAATGAAAAAATAGAATGATTGAATGGAGAGACAAATTTCATTCCCTTTAAGACTGGTATTAGAGAATAAAAGGGATGCCATGAAGAAGAAAGGCATGACCTAGGAGGAGATCGAGAAGGTTGAGGCCAAAGAAAGGAAGGCTGAGGAATAAAAGGCCCTAATGCAAGCCAAAAAAAGGAAGGTTGAGAAAAAGAAGAAGGCCCAAGAAGAAAATATGAAGAAAGAGAATGAAGAGAAAGAGGTTGCCACAAGCATGGAACTAATAAAGGAAGCAAAAAAAAAAAACACCTAGTATCCCCACTAGCATAGCAAAAAACATTTCACTACAAGGGCACCCAAGTAGCAAAGGGGTGCTTGAAGACAAAGAAGGTGATGTTAGTGCCTTGAAAGAAAAAATAAAGAGAACCAAAGAAACCCATAAAAAACAAGAGGGAAAAGTTGGCATCAAGGGAAAAGAAAAAGTGTACAAAGGGGAGTAGTTTGAAGAATAGCCCCTACATGAGTAAGAAGAAGAAACCTCTCAAAAAAACATCAAAGAGATTGGTAGCACTGATAAAGAGGAAGGGAAAAAATAAAATGTCCGTCCTATAAGAATAAGGCATAGAGATAATCCCTAGAGAGAAGACACAAAAGGGGTGGACCAATGAAGATTTCTATATGTTTGAATACATTCCACCCAGAGCTACCATAACTAGGATGTGCCAATAGTTTTCATTTTCTTTTGATAGATATATGGATGAGCCTCACTTTGAGGTTCTATAGAAGGCCATACTAAGCATAGATAAATCGTAATAAGGGCATGATTCCCTTATCATAAATTGATGTACCATAAACCTAGTGAAGTTAGAAAATTCACTCATTTGGATGGCCTCCAAAGTTATATGGAAGGATATAGTCAATGATGTTAGGGCATAAAATTAGAAAAAAAATCACCCTAGATGTAGAAGAGGAAGCAAAAGCCATGAATTTTAAGTTGTAGAAACTAGTTGAGAACATAGAGGCAACCATATTAATTCTCTTACATGGCATTAACACTTCAAACCTCTCAGAGGTTAACAAGGTATGCATGTTATTGGAGTAGATGCTCTTGAGGTTGAAGGCAGAGTCAGCACAAGTAGAAGGGGAGGACCCATGTACCATGTTAAAAAGGGAAATAGCTGTAAAACTTGAAGAGGTGGAAAACCTATTCTCAAAACTTAAAGAGGGCATAGATGTATCCAACATAACTTTCTATAGGTTCTCCAAGTAAGCATCAATCATATAAATGTACCTCAAGAAGAAAAGGGGGAAAAGGAGTAGCTGATGACATAGGTATACACTGTAAGTAAGTTAGAGTGTACCCAAATAATGTGGAATGTCAATGCCTTAAGCACCCATATCAGAGACTAGGAACAAAACCTAAACTCACTCTTCTATGCCTTATAGACCAAGGCCTATGAATATGGATAAATCCTAAATGGAGGAGTGACTAAAGCTAAGGCAAACCTTGATGGCTTTCTAAAGGAATTAGAGAAGATAGATGTGCTTACACTCAGCTCTACTTCTAAAGAGATAGATAGGTCATTGAGGAATTAAGCTCATTGTCAAGGGCATTGAGGACTTTAGTGTTGAACTAAAGGAGATCACACCTGAATTTTGTGCCCAAAAACATTGAAATATTAGTCTAAGGATAAACTAGCAATTTTATATGGGTTAATGTTTGGCCCCTTTTTAGCTAGGTATGGATCCACACCAACTTACTAGATATCTCAAAAAGAGTCAATAACTTGGTATGATTATGATTTTTACATCTTTTGTGTTATTTGGTAGATAATTAATTGTCACCTAGTGTTTTAGGACATCTTCTTGAGTGGTTATTGTAGACACCTAAATCTAGCCACCAATAACCTCCAACCAGAAGTTTGACTAATTTTCACCTAAAGCACACAATTTGGCCTAAAAATACTAGAACACATTAAAAGATGTGAAACTGACATATTCACATGCCATTTTTGCTAAAGTATCACTAAATGGGGTAATGAAATTTATGGGATAACTAACTTTGATCAGATCATTTCGAGTCAAAATGCCAATTTTGCACCTAGGTGCTCTAGATTGATCTTTCCTATCAAATCTATTGCATAAGACACATGTCTCTGTTATTTTTTGTTGGTAATATCTTAAATATGAATAATGGATTCAATTCATCTGACATTAAATTCTGATCCAATTAAATTCTAGACCAAGAACAAAGCATTCTGATCAATTTGAGTAATTTGTGCAGAAAGTGCTTAAACATACTTAAGAGATAATTAACCCAAATCAATGCCTAATTAATAATTCCATTGAAACTTTTTGAATAATTTGTTTTGGAAATGAATATTGAATAACTACAGCAACAGGTGACCTCATTTCTTGGAAAGACATTTTGAGGCCATAAATACCATAAATATCAGGATTCATGCCCTCCATGCCTCATCAATGCCTTCTATGATGCCCTCCATGCCTCTTAATTTCCCCTTATTCTAATTTCATGATGAGGATAACTATAAACTTAATTCCAAAAATTAGATTAATCCTTAGCCACACATATCAATCCTAAAATGGATGGTTTAGGTTGATTCTGATCAATCTCAAAAATCTATAAATAGGAGGCCTTAGTACATCATTTCAAAGGCATGATTTTGCAAATTTATAATGCTAAATTGATTATAAAGCTTCAATAAATTAGTGTTACCATTCCAAATTGATTCCAAGCCAAGCCAATACACAAGCCAAAGATGTCAAGGATAGATGGAGGTAGCTAAGCTTCCTTTGATGATGACTTCATGAGCACAAGACAATCAAGCCACTATAATAAGGATTTTGGAACATCCAAGGAAGGTAAAAGAAGGTTTATTTTGCATTTTAGTTGTGTGTTTTATTCAAGTTTTTTAGCTAATCTCTCCCTAGTGTCTAAGCTTAGAGATGTTATGCTAGTTAGTGTGTTTCTTTCATTTTGTTATCATTTTAGAACTAACACCATACTAACCATCCTCTCTTGAGTCAAATTCTTAGATTCACATATGGCACACTTGATAAGACCAAACACATCACACACATGAAGAGGATAATTTTTTAGCTTTAAAATCTTCATTTGGATCATTAAAAGTTTTACAAATTGATTTTCTAACTTTGTTTTGCCATTTTCCTTTATCACGGGTTTACACAGTAACTCACATTGGTTAGTAAAAATGACATTAGTTGGATAGCTATCATTAGTTACTATTGATATAACTGATGTCAGTTAGATAATCATCATCTATTATCTAGTCTAACTATCATTAGATATATAACCAATGTTGTTCATTATGTTTTTCTTAAAACACAGACCCGAGAGATCTTTTTTTAATGTTAATCGTTTCAAACCTAAAAGAGCTTCAAGGCGAAAGGACATGCTAACATTTTTTTTATAGGAACAAGCTTGAAATTTTCTAAAAACATGTTTTATATCACCTTTTTCATGCTCAAAAATCAATTCAAAACCTTGTTTTGGTTTTTAACAAAAAATTTAGATGTTTATGGTGAATGTTTTCAAGGTTTGCAACTAAGACCAAGGGGTCAAATGAACACCACCTCATTTTCCATTTGGGATTAAAAATAAACTCACCTTTTCAGTATTTTTGTATTCACTTAGTTGTTTAAATTAATTTTTTTTTAGTAAAAAGAGGGATGTTGCATGTATGTTCTTCCATTTGTCCCCTTTAGGGAACCCTTGGAATCAAAAGTGCCATTCCTATTGTAAGTAGCATAGTCCAAGGCTTAGAAATAAATATGTCTAAAGCATTAACCAAAAAATCATAAAAGTTTGGGTGACCTTTAAAATGACCCTAAAGTCTTTCTACTTTCATGTTTTCTTAATTTTTATGCAAACTTATCTTGCGAGGGTGACTTCATCACCTCCCATGAGTTATTGAGGGAGGTTTTGACCCAGGGTTTCACCTCCTAGCATTGACATTAATTTGGATCATAATTGGAGTTTTACACAAGACATAGTGACACTTTGTACATCATACTACATTGAGTGAACAATAGGATATAGTGGTTGCAAAAAGGACTAGACCTTTTTACAACAAGCCAAGTGATATGGACCCAAAATCTATGATTTTTTTTAATTGTTTGGCATGAAATTTATTGTGCAATTGATTGCCCTGTAACTTTTGTAAAATTTTTATATCTTAGACAAATCCCCACTTGTCATGGAAGTATTATTGGTGCAAGATGTGCCTCAACGTCCATGTCATAGTATTATCATTTGAGAGGTGGGCTGTAAAAGCCCTACTATATAATGCACATTTACTTTTATATGAACACTTAAAATCCTCTCAAATGATGTATATATATGGATTCTAACAATACCAAAAAACCTTGTTAGTTTAGAGTCTAAGAGTCATTAATAAATTGAGTTTTACCCTAGATTAAAGTATTGCTTGAAGTCAAAAGTTGGTGTAAAAAAATAATTCAAAACAAAACACATGGTCCTAATTTTTATTTAAACAAAGATGCATTATGATGAATATGTGATATCATCAATTTTACTTATTTCAAAAGTTCATCAAAATCTTGGGAGTCAGATCATCCACTTTGGTGTAGTTATGCTACCCAATTGAGTCTAGACCTTAACCAAAGTTGTTTAAATCCTTCGATTATAATATAAATTTAAAATTGCACCTTTATAAGTTCATAGGGTTAATGTGTTAAGTGTTTTTCCATTTGCACTAAACTTAAGGGAGCTTAGGTTCAATTTCTAAATTGGTTTGAAGGCCATTTTAGACTCAAGATCATTATCACAACTTGATAGACTTAAGCCATTTTATGATAAACACTTGCACTTTGAGTCTATTTACCACAATATTTTGAGTCAAGAAAAATAGTGTTATGCTATCAAAATTGTGGGAAACTATCTTTTCCTTAGAGATTTTTTGAAAAAAACTTTTTTTTCACACCTTTTGGGTAGTGTAGCATCGTTATGCTACCCAAAACATTTAAAATATTGTTTCATATCCCCTCTTGCATAGAGTTAAAATTTATTCCTACATTTTTAGACCAATCCAAGTGTATTTTTATGATATTTTTTCTATCATAGTTATATCATTCACTTTTGTCTAACTTATTTGTAAAATAACCAAGTTTTATAACATTATTTATGAGAAAATAAACTATCTTTAAAGTGCCTATTATTTCATACCTTATACCTAGTTGATCAATTTCATATCCAAGAATCAAATGCCTAGTGTTTATTAGAAGTGTTTCAAATCTATTAGATTAAAACTTTCATCTATTTCAAAGTTTATATTTTGACACCGTTTGGCCAAGAGTCCTATCACATGCCTTGTTTGAGCCTAGCTTTGGATGCCACGTTTGGCCAAAAGACCTAGCAGCTTTTAAATTTCTAGATTAGACTAATTTGAAACACTTCAACCTTAGAGTTTGGAATTTAGATTTTCAGTCCATTTACTTACTTATCTTTGTGTGAATAATGAAATGTTAGATACTTCATGCTATCTTGTTTCCTCAGAAATATTTTCATAAACCTTTTGATCCTTTTAACGAATCTAGACCAAGTTAGAACATCATCTATTTTAGATTTTGTCCTTTTTAGAGTTTGTAGAACTCTTTGACCTTTTATCACAAAGCATTGACTATGGATCCCAACATGTATTCCTACACTTATAGTGAACTCATGTACAATTTAAGGATTAGTAATGTGGTGGTGCAAGAAGAAATGGTGCAAGACCCCTACATAGATAATATTCCTTATGAAATAGATTCTTATTTCTCTTATAATACTCAATTAGGGGCACAAAGCCAAGATCCATTATCTAAATATTTGGTCAACACACCACCTTATTCAAAACAAGACCAAGAACAAACCACACAATACTTAGCTACAATACCCATATGGACAAGCCAGTTCTTTAACAATCATATTCTACTAATAAATATTCCATGTATGATCCATTTTTGTTTGAGTGATATTTGTTAGAGAACAAAGATAAGATTTTGGTTAGAGCCATAGAGGTAAGGGCCAAGTTTCTATTAGACTTACCCCATGAGAATTTACCAAGCCTAGTAAGAGTGCTCCATAATCTTCATTTATGATCAACAAGCTTCTTCTAGCAATCCTATGACTCTAGTCCGAACAATGTATCAAGACCCTAATATATCTAATCAAGCCAAAAACATCATAAAATATCACTTTAACCAAATGTAGATAGCATTTCCAACCTACTTGAATCTAGCACATAATTTTAATCAGATGAATATGGTGAGTAAGCCTCTTATTGACCTAGTTACTTCAATAGGAGTGTTAATAGAGTTAACTGGACAAGAGAATCCAATTTTTAGCCAATTTGTACAAACTAATTTGATAGATAACTTGATGCATTTGCCTACTATTGAAGAAGTGTCTTCAGCCTCTACATAGAATACTGAGCCAAACATAGTGGACAATGTGCAAACAATATCCAATCTTGATCAAAGCAGTACTAATGCACAAACAACTAGACAAAAACATGTGCATGTAGTTAATCCCATGAGTAGATTATTATACCAGGGAATAGGAGTTTCTACATCCTGACCTCAATTGACTACTTCCTCAAGTGTACAACCTACGAGATTAGGTAATTAATTAATGGTCAATGTCATGCCTCAATGACAAAATGTGATGAATCCTACTCATCCTTAATAAGTAATAAGTAGTATTACATAATATCAGGTACAATCTAGTGTATTAATGCAATAGAATACAAATACATTGCTACCTCAATTAGGGGAAACTAATGTTCCACCTCACTAGGTAATGATAAACATGCCTCTTCAGTCACAGACTAATATGCCAATCTAAAACTATGCAATGACTAGTCAATAATTTGGAAATATAGGTCAATGAAAAATGCCAAATATATAACTTATTTTCACTTCCCCATAGGGATTAATGCAACAAGGAGGTCCCCATATTTCTCAAGTACCTACTAGACAACTATTGGTTCAAAATATCCCTCAAATTTAGAGAAGGTCTTGGTCCACAAGTTCCCACTCAACAACAAGGTTTGATTAGTTAGTAGCATGTCCTTTTTCAACCATAATATGTATAGTATAGTTACATCTCTCTCCCAACCAAAAAAACCTCCAAATCAAACCTTTATCACCAACCCAAACTAGAATATCGGAAAACCAAATGTGCAATTTCAAGTACATCCTAATCCATGTATGCATATTCCTAGTCCATTCTCCAACCAAACCAATATACCCTAATAGGTATTTCCATCATACCCTAGTCAAAGTTTCCCACTTTTGACCTCTAAACCATCTACCCAAACCAATATTCTTGCTCAAACCAATGTTCCTTCCAGTTTCCTGTCTAAAGAATTATAATAGATGAAGGATGAAATTACTACCATTCAAGCTAGGAAATAGACTAAAAAGTTCAAATTGAATGACGTGTTTTCTTATCCATTCAACATGGAGTATTTTTACATACCATTTCCTCCAAGATACGAATCATCAAAATTTGACAAATACAAAGGGAAAGGTGACTCTAAGGCCCATTTAACTGAATTATTTATCACACGTCAACTAGTGACATATACCTTTTGTTATTATTTATAAGGAGCTTGGATGGACAAGCCTTGGAGTGGTTTTTAAAGTTTCCATAAAATTTAGTAACAAATTTTGATGATCTTTTTGATAAGTTTATGTAGCACTTTTCCTATAATCTTGAGCATGAGATTTCATTAGTGGACTTAACGCAAGCAAAGTAAAAGGATACTGAGAGTTTTGTAAGCAATCTATAGTGATGGAGAGCCCTTGTAATCCATTTCACCCATAGTTTACTAGATAAATAATTAGCCACTATGTTTACCAAAAATTTTCATAGTGAGATAACTTATCATCTAGAACTATAATGTGCACATATTTTTAAATGGATCATTGATAAAGGTTTGTTGATCAAGTGAGCTATCATCAATAAAAGAATCATCAAACTTAATTTAACTAATCAAAATCAAGGTACCAATCAAGAAAATGGCCAACATTAGCATCCCATTCAAGCACAAGCATCACAACTGGCATAGGTCAATAACAAAGAAAGATTGAAGTAATTCAACCATAATATGAATATTATGGGAAATGGAATAACCGAATCCTGTCATGTCTAAATGGTGTAAGCATCATTTGCACCACATTTTTAGCTTACTCCTACCTAGAAACCTCTCCAACCAATGCTAAAATGATAAAATGATGGACAAAACCAAGGTTATAATAATAATAACCAACAAACCTACCATGTAATTGAATATGACTACAACAAGGTTGTAGGTCATATTGTAGGGGGTAGGGTTAATAGCATCTCCGTTAATCCTAGACTAAGCACTAATCAACCTAGATCATTCATAAACAATAAAATTTAGAAAAATTACATGGATAATCCTTATTTAACCTATGAGTACATACAAGCAAACCAACAAACTAGGACTTCCCCCTTTAGACCTTATATTGACAACCTGTCCTTGTCACATGACCAAATATGAGTACACTGATAATTGAAACTTGTCCTGTCTGGTCCCACACCATTCCCAACATTGGTTAAAAATAATGGTCTAGTATTTAATCTTGATTATGCAATCAAAACTTAGAGTTCAAATATTACTATCTTAGGCCCATAACCGTCTGCCACTTTAACTATCATCCAACCAACCGTTCAGCCTCATAATAAACCATTCACTCCTGACCAAGATAAAAATTTTGATATTGTGGAACAATTATAGAAGACACCATCACAAATTTATATTTTATATTTGTTGTGAATTTCAATAATCCATAAGAACATCTTGAATGATTTTTTGACCCAATCTACTATTGCTAGTAACATATCCCATAATAAACTCTAAGCTTTGGTTGGACACCTAGCTCTAGGCCAACAAGTCACATTCAACCAAAGCGATATGTCTTCCCTTGGCCTACTCCATAATATCCCATTATACATAGAAGTTTATATAAATTGACCTAAAGTGAAAATGTCCTTATAGACAATGGCTCAGGCCTCAACATAGTGTCTCTAAATCTTATCAAGCTTCTTGCGTACACAATGGTAGATCTCCAACCAAAAATGATAACCATCAAAGCCTATGATAATTAGGAAAGAGAATCATAAGGCACCATTAGTTTGTTAGTTATCATTAGGCCTTTAACCCATGATACACTTTGCCATGTGCTTGATCTTGAGTTATCATATAATATGCTTCTAAGTAGGCCTTAGTGTTTCTATGCAAAATTACTTTCTACATTCAAAGAAGAAATAAGAAACTAAAAGAAATGGTCAAGGCTAGAAGATACCTGATATAGTCGTGCGCACTGAAATCAGACGTTGGAAGATTCTCCTCTTTGGTTGTGGAGGAATGACACCTGCGAAGAAAAGAGACTGAAACACGAAAAAATGTTAGTCAAAGATATGGTGGGCTGTCAGGCGAACGCCCGATCCCGGAAGTATGAAGACTTCCTGGAAGGATATCAACCCACTGATAAAAAAGTAGAATATTGAACTAAAGTAGATATAATGAAAAATAAAATGACAGAAATAAAGGACAGAAAATAAAATGCATACCTGATAATGAAGTAAACTATTATGTGCAGTCGCCGATGTCAGTCTCTTTAGTGCTAGCATCGGTTAAGGAAAGTGCCGACATCGGTTAAAGTGTCGGCGTCAGTCGGGGTAGTTGTTTCTAATGCAAAATTGCTTTCTACATTCAAAAGAAGAATAAAGAAACGAAAGAAATGGTCAAGGCTAGAAGTACCTGATAAAGTCGTGCGCACCGAAATCAGACGTTGAAAGATTCTCCTCTTTTGCTGTGGAGGAATGACACCTGCGAAGAAAAGGCTAAAACACGGAAAAATGTTAGTCAAAGATATGGTGGGCTGTCAGGTGAACGCCCGATCTTGAAAGTACGAAGACTCCCTAGAAGGATATCAACCCACTGATAAAAAAAAAAGCAGAATATTGGACGAAAGTAGATAATAATGAAAGATAAAATGATAGAAATAAATGACAGAAAATAAAAGATGCGTACCTGATATGCAGCACTGTTCTACACAGTCACCGGCGTCGGTCTCTGTGGTGCCGTCATCGGTTAGGGAAGGTGCCGACGTCGGTCAAGGTGCCGTCGTCGGTCGGGGTAGTGACCGGCGTCGGTAGGGGCAGGTTCTGGACAAGGTCTGAACAGGGTCGGGACAGGCTCTGAGAGAGTCGGGACAGGTTCAGGGATGTAAATGAGGGATGCTGGGTCTGAACAGAGTCGGGACAGGGTCTGATAAGGTCAGGGTAGGGTTTTGGATAGAGTCGGGACAGGTTCTGAGAGAGTCAGGATAGGTTCTGGGTAAGGTCAGGTCGGGTCTAAACAGAGTCTGGGGATTTCAAGAAATCAGAATGATAGAACTGATAAATAATAACTAAGAAAGAAATAAAATAAATAGAATAACACTTACCTGCCAGAAGACGCGATGAAAGCCATAGTTAGAGTCAGATTGAATGCAGATTGGTTGATGCCGGGAGTGTTGATGTCAGAGTTCGCAGGGTGATGGAGGAATTTGTAGGCTGGTGATTGCTTGGGTTTGATTGATCAGCATTTCAAAGGGTTGAATAGCGTTCAGGGATCTGGTCTTGAATGGTTGGTGGAGGTTGATGAAGGCGGGGGATGGGGACGGTTCTAGAGATGGTTTGTCAACCGTTTCGGGAAACCGAATGGTAACTAATAACGGATAAGGGGAAGGTGACCGACGTCGGCAGGATTGCCGACATCGGCCGATAGGTGACCGACGTCGGCGACATCGGCCGGGTAAAGACCATCGTCGGCAGATGTATAATGGGGATAGAGTCTAGCTTTAGCTCTCTGCTCATTTTTACATGCTGCCAGGGTCAAGGTTGGTGGAATAAGTGATCAACAAGGGTTAAATAGGCGAAGAAGAATAAGACGAGGAAGGACCAGGGGAGTTGACATGATTTCGGTGTCTACATTTGCCCCTTTTTGTCTTGTTGGTTGTTCTGGACGAACTGCAAGACAAAAATAGGAGTGAGTGCCCCAGGTGAGGGATAAGGTTGATTTCGTCTTGTTGGTTGTTCGAATGAACTGCAAGACAAAATAGGAAGCGAAATGCCCTGAGTATGAATAAGGTATTCCCCCTCAAAGTAGGAGTCGAGGGAAGGGAACCGGGAATTGGGTGATGGTTTGACAAAGAGTGGATGAAAAAGGAGTGAGGGTGAACGCTGCAAAGGTCATGATTGCACGCATACCACTGCACGAGATGGTCAGGCCAAAGTGTCATAGGTCAAGGGTCGAGGAGTGCCAAAATTGAAGTAACTGGGCCCCAGCATTTAGTCGTCTGCTGATTGGGTCACTCAATCTAAGCTGAAGCTCCAAATGGGTCATCGCGTTCCAGGTATCCTGGGCTCAGGAAGTGCTCCTAGAAACACGAAAAAGTCACAAGTAGTGCGGATCAACCGGTGTGCGATCCTATACTTGTGAGGGTCTAAAAAGGTTTGCGCATAATTCTGCTAACCAGTCATGAGGTAGCATACATGCAAAAATAACCAAGGCAACAACGTCTTGGAAGTGGTCGAGGTTGGAGGAGATAGGCATAATCTCCAATGGTTGGTGGTCGAGGGATGGATGAATGGACGAAAGGATGCGGCCGAGCTAACCCCAGAAGACCCCATGTCAACTGAGTGCTGCCTACATAGCCCTGGTGATAGGGCCTCAGGCCGATGTAGTTCTCCCTAGAAGGGAGGAAGGGTCAAAGGGATGGAAATGGGTCATGATGAAGGGCAAGGTTATGGTTAAAAGAAGGCAAGAAGGTTTGTCCATCAGAGAGACGAACAAACAAGAATGGTCGAGCTAACCTCAGAAGACAGTCGTGTCATCTGAGTGCTGCCTACATAGCCCTGGTGATAAGGCCTCAGACCAATGTAGTTCAGACAAAGGATCTGAGTGGTAGACAGGTGGTTAAAATAGTTGATAGATTGGTCATGGTTATGATGAAACGATGAGGGAAAAAAAGATGTTGCAGCCTTTTCCAAATGGTGTATTCTGCAACATTGGTTGAGGGGTTTTTCATCCCTAGCAATATTCCATATGCGTGATGGATGTATGCTAAAAATGAATTGAGGTCTATTTATGCTTCAGCAAGTATTGGTTTATGCTTAACATAAATTGTGGCGGGTCGATAGTTTCCATGTGTATTGGTGTCCATAGAAACTAGGGTGAATAGGCTAGGTCATGTTGATGGTCTGAAAAGAGAGTTGAGCGGAGTTGATTGACAAGTGATGAGGGTGGATGTGACCAAAGTGCAGAAGAAGTGAAAAGCATATTGCTCTTTCATTGACAAGGACCAAAAAAGAGAGCATAGATAGGGGTTAAGAGAACCAAGAGCCCCAGTCATGCGTGACGTCGTTGACCATAGTTATGTTAGAGCGGTAATCGAATCACTTAGACATTAAAGTGAGCTCAAAGTCCCTTGAGCAGGTGAGAGGAGGAGGAAAGAGGGTAACCCATTTTAAGAGCAGAGATAACTTTGCCCCTTTTTATAGGAGACCCTGAGACAACTACAAGCCAAGTCCATGACTCGGTTTTTTTTTTTTTTTTTTTTTTTTTTTTTTTTTTTTTTGGCGCAGACTGATCAATGCGGGAAGCCTGCATAGAGATGTCATTTGCTTGGTGGTCAGGTTGTGAAGCTGATCAATGCGGGAAGCTTCTAAAATAATGTTGTTTATTGCTAGAGTAGTCATATCCATCCTTCGAGGGAGTGGTCTAGATTTTTGTTTAATATAAAGGCTTTTGAATAGCTGTCCTTCGAGGGAGCAGTCTATTTATTACAGCAATGATAGTACAGCTGTCCTTCGAGGGAGCAGTCTATTTTTTTGATTTTGATATTGATATAGTGACCATGGATATGTTTTGACATCTTGATTTGTTTTTATAGAAATGTGAGTCATGGAAAATATTGTAGAAGGTCAAGGGCTCCCTTTTAGTAGGACAAAGCATCCATACATCATAAAAGGGTTATAGGAATTGTTAAGAGGAATAGGGTTGAAAGGAAGTAGGATGAAGAGGACGGGGATTGATCAAGGGACGAGCTCAAGTTAAGTGTCAAGTGGACGAATACTCGACTAGCAGTAGAACGGTCGCAGATGCAACGCATTAAGAGGCTCAGGTTTTGGGCGTCCATCAAGAGAAGACAGACGGTAAGTCCCTGATCCATACTTTTGCGTGATAATAAAAGGTCCGAGCCAATTAGGAGCAAACTTGCCTCGTTTACTTCGCTCCATGTTGGTCACGTGTTGATTCTCTTTGAGGACGAGGTCTCCGATGTTGAAATCTCGTTCTCACAGATTTTTGTCATAGGTGCGCTTGATGCGATGTTGATAGACATGGAGATGATTAAGGGCAGCAAGACGGTGTTCGTCAAGTAACTCAAGTTGAGCTAAGCGATCTTGATGAAAGTCATCATTGGAAAGGATATCATGTAGAGAAATGTGGAGAGACGGGATCTGTACTTCAAGAGGTAAAATAGCCTCTGTTCCGTACACGAGAGAAAAAGGGGTAGCACCCGTGGAGGTTCGGATGCTAGTGCGGTAAGCCCACAAAGCGAAGGGAATGTGAATGTGCCAATCCTTGCCTGTGTCACTGACCACTTTCATGAGAATTTTGGTGAGAATTTTGTTGGAAGCCTCGGCCTGCCCATTTGCTTGTGGGTAGTAAGGCGAAGAGAAATTGAGTTTGATGCCGAAGGAGTCACATAGCTTTTGGACAGTTTTATTTTTGAAGGACTTGCCGTTATCAGTGATGATTTTATGAGGGACACCAAAACGACAGATGATGTGGGTGTTGATGAAGTCGACGATCTTGTCAGCTTTTGTGGAGATGAGAGGAATGGCTTCCACCCACTTGGTGAAATATTCAGTGGCTGTGATGATGGATTGATGACGAAGAGATGAATGAGGGTTAATCTCACCGATGAGATCTAAACCCCACTGAGAGAAAGGCCAAAAATCTTGAGCAACTTGCAAGGCGTGACTGGGGAGATGAAGCAAGTTAGAGTGCTGCTGACACTTGATGCAACGCTGAACATAATCGCTACAGTCTTGATGAAGGGTAGGCCAATAATAGCCCAGACGAAGGATGCGCTTGGCAACCGAATTCCCACTGAAATGTCTGCCACAAATCCCGTCGTGGACTTGCTGGATGGCGTGAGATGCTTCAGTGGAGGTGAGACAACGAAGAAGGAGGCTGTCGAAGCCTCGCTTATAGAGAAGACCCCCTAGCATGGTATAGCGAGCAGTACGCTTGATAAAAGCTCATCATGCATTACTAGAGAGGTTGGGAGGAATGATAGAGAGAGATAAGAAGTCCACAAGTTGCTTATACCAAGCATCTTGTGGGCTTGGGTCTATAGTGTTGACATGATGAATGTGAGGAGAGATATATGAAGGCAACGGCACACGACGCACCGTGACAAAAAGTCTGGATGTAGATGAGGAAGATGGGATATGGGAAGCGAGAGAAGCCATAGTGTCAGTAAACTTGTTTGTGGATCGAGGAACAGTCTGCAAGAGGAAATGGTCGAAAGATGCAAGGAGAATGTCAGCACGATTTTTGTACCTTTGCAAAATTTCATTTTTACAGAGGTATGAACTGTTGACCTGATTGACGACGAGCTGCGAGTCGCCGAAGATGTTGATGGACTTGATGCTGAGAGAGAGGGCGGTCTGAAGTCCCAAAATTAAGGCCTCATATTCGGCCATATTATTGGTACAATCAAAGTCGAGTTTAAAAGACAAAGGCATGGGCTCCCCTTCGAGTGGGATGAGAATGACCCCAGCACCTCCACCTAGTTGACATTTGGATCTGTCAAAGAACATAGTCATCTGATAGGTGGTGTCGTCAGAGGAAAGCGCAGCAATAGACTCGTCAGGGAATTCACACTGCGAAGGTTGAGTGTCAGGAAGAGGGGCATGTGCTAGTTGATCAGCGATGGTTTGCCCCTTGATAGATTTCTGCTGGATGAATTCAAGATCAAACTCAGCAAGCAGCATGAGCCACCGAGCCATACGTTGATTTTGATATGGCTTGGAGTGCATATATTTGAGAGGGTCGGTGTGGGTGATGACAAAGGTTTTGTGACTGAGAAGATAGTGGCAAAGCTTAGTAGCAGCAAAGACTAATGCCAAACAGAGTTTCTCGATATGGGTATACCGAGTTTCATAGTCGACCAGTGTGCAGCTGATATAATAAATGGCTTGCTCACGGTGATGCTCATCTCGGTGCGCAATCATGGCACCTAACGAATGGTGAGTGGCAGAGATATAAAGGTAGAAGGGTTGGTCGTCTTTAGGTGGAATGAGAACTGGTGGAGAGACCAGATAGCATTTTAAGGCTTCAAAAGCCTCTTGACAGTCCTTATCCCATGTAAAAATGACGTCCTTCTTAAGGAGATGATGAAAAGGTTGGCAGCGGTCAGAAAGCTGCGAGATGAAGCGACGAATGGACTGGAGCTTGCCTTGCAAACTGCGAAGCTGCTTGAGATTGGTCGGGGGAGGCATTTTGAGGATAGCACGAATCTTGGTGGGATCTATCTCGATGCCACGGAAGGAAATGATGAAGCCGAGAAGCTTGCCAGAGAGGACCCCAAAGACACATTTCTTGGGGTTAAGACGGACATTGTACTGAAGAAGACGAGAAAAGATGATTTTGAGAATGGTCAGATGGTCACGGCAAAATTTGGATTTGCCGAGAAGGTCATCCACATAGTCCTCCATGATTTTGTGGAGGAGATCGTGGAAAATGTAGGTCATGGCACGCTGATAAGTGGCACCTGCGTTCTTCAAGCCGAAAGGCATGACTTGATAGCAAAAAGTCCCCCATGGGGTGATGAAAGTAGTCTTGTGCTGATCTTTCGAAGCAATTAGGATTTGATTGTATCCTGAAAACCCGTCCATAAGAGATAGCATCTCATGGCCGGCCGTAAGATCAACGAGCTGGTCAATGTTAGGAAGAGGAAAGTCGTCTTTAGGACAGGCTAGATTAAGGTCATGATAGTCTGTGCAGATCCGAATCCCCCCAGTTGCCTTGGTGACTGGGACGATGTTAGAGACCCACTGTGGATAATCGATGGGCTGGATGAAGGAGACAGAAAGGAGACGCTGAAGCTCCTCCTTGACAAGGAGGGCAACGCGAGGATGCATCTTTCGAAGCTTTTGCCTGACAGGCTTAGCCTCTGGTTTGGTGACAATGTTATGGGTAATGATGGTGGGGTCGATGCCAGGCATATCACTGTAAGTCCAGGCAAAGGCCTTGCTATGGTCGGAGAGGAACTGGGTATAGTCAAGCTGCTCCTGAGCGTCTAAAGATTGGCCGATCTTTAAGACATGAGGAACATCAGAAGAAGGAAGGTTGATGTCAATGGTTGATTCATTTAACATAACCTGGGTCTCAGAAGGGAGGGAGCGCTGGATGAAAGAATCATCAGCGCCCATGTAGGAAAGAATGGCGTCATCGTCAACGCAGTGAAGAGTGTGAATGGTTGCCGACTCATCTTCGATCATGGTGGGAAGAATGAGAGGGAGAGACTTGGATACCCCATTGAGCTGATAAGTCAAGGGGTCCAGGTGGATGGTGTTTATGGAAAAAAAAAACTAGGAGGAATGGAAACCACTGACTCCATAGGTGAAGGTGGCGAAATAGGCGAGTGTGGAGGAGATTGATCAAGGATTGATTCAGGATAAAGGTCTACAGGGTCTTGAATGGGGTCGTGATATCCCAGACCATACCGTTTCTTGGCGTCATCATCATTGAGTGGTTGGATAGGCTGATGGGAGCCCTGCTCATAGCATCTGAAACCAAAACCCTTCCATGCACACCTGTAAAGGTAAGTATGTGCAAAGGCGGGGTTGCCAAGAAATGAAAAATTTGATGTGAAAGGTTGGGGTGAAGAAAGAGGATTACCGTCAGTAGGAGCTTGATTAAGCCCTCCATAGACGAGGTTGGTGTGGAGGTGAGGGGGACCATAAGGTATGATCATCCCGATCTGATGGTCGTAGCTGGGGCTGTGATGAAGGTGTCCATACTCTTGCGGAGTTTGGAACATGTCTAAAGCCAGCAAGTGATACTCTCCCAATGAAAGTCTTTGGAAGACATCTTCCATGGGGTCTGTGGTTGTCGCTTGAAGGGGAGGTGTAAGGGCGACCGCCTGTTGCGAACTGGTCGAAGCTTCCGCGGATGGAGGCGGTGCCAGGGTTGACGGCTTGATAGGAATGAGGACATCATTTGGACGGTAGGTGGTATTGCATGTATTGAAAGGCGAAGGGTCAGCGGGAATGGTGTGGACTTGTCCGTCATGCTCAAACTTCACACAACGGTGCAGGGTGGAGGGGACACAGGCCATGGCGCGGATCCAGGGTCGGCCCAGCAAGATGTTGTATTGGAACTCTCCTTTGATGATGTAGAAGAGCTCTGGGACTGTGCGTGGACCAACGCGAATATGAAGGATGACTGTGCCAATGGTCGTGGCAGTAGTGTCATTAAAAGAGTGCAAGATCGCGTCAGTTTTGGAGACGCAATTCTTGGGAAGAGCCAACTGATCAAAGGCATGAGTGGAGATGATGTTGATGCTAGCACCCCCGTCGATCATAACGTGTTTAATGCGTGTCCGATCGATGTAGGCAGTGATGAAGAGGGCGGCATCCTGATCTTCCGTGTTGGATGTGGGAATCTCAGAATCACTGAATGTGATGGAGGCAACAGGGGCTAAGGAGTGGACAAGGGCAGCAAGTGGCTGGGGATCCTCAGGTTGGACCTCCGCTGCCTGCAGGGCTTGGATGAGGGCCTGATGATGTTGGGGTGAGGTTTGGACGAGATCGTAGAGGGACATTTTCACAGGCGTCTGGTGAAGCTGTTTCAACATGGAGTCGTGGATTGGTCCGGAAGAGGAAGAAGAAGATGAAGAGGGTTGAGGCGCGCCAAGGATAGAAATCTTAGGCTTAGGCGGTTGAGGTGGATTGACAAAAGGGTAGGTCCAAGGAATGGCGGCTTTTTCTTTCGCCTTATCCTTTTGTGACCTAGTGGTGATGTGAATGGCATTGATTTCAAAGATGGGAGGTGAAGATGATGAAGGGGTTGTAACAGGTTGATGAGATGTGGATGGGTTTGAAGAGGTTGAAGGGTTATGAGAAGGAGTCGGGGGGTGGTCGAAAGTGTCCTCAAAGAGAAGAGTGTCTTTCTCCAGATAACGGCGAATGACAGCCTTGAGGGCACAGCAAGTCTAGGTGTCATGTCCTGGTGTACGATGATATAAACAAATCTTCGTGTCGTCGAACCAGGAAGGTTTAGACTCGAGAGGTTGAAAGGGCTTGATGGGTGGAAGAGTTATGCTAGAAGTTTGCAAAAGTCGTTGCAAGATCAAAGAGTATGAGCCCACTAAAGGGTCAATGCTCATCGATGTATGCAATGTCGGTGACTTTTGCTTGGGCGAAACGGGAGGGGGTTTTCGTACCACCTTCTGGGTTGATGGTGCGATGACAGACGGAGACGGTACACTCTTCGTGAGAGGTATCGCCCTTTTGGGAGAGGGTAGGCTAGTGGTAGGTAAAGGAAGCAAAGGAGGCAACCGGTTTTGGTTAGAGGTTGGAGCGGGAAGGACTCTGGTTAAGGTTGAAGGATGCGGGCCCAAAATGGAGGGCAATGGTGACGGAAGAGGAGGCGTTCGCCTCTGTGGTTTGGCAGTCTTTTGTGATTTAGGTTGAAGACTACTATTGTTTGAAGTTTGGGTTAAGTCCACCTTCACTTGTGGATGAGTGAGGTTGGAGACGGGGCGAACGCCAAGTGATTTGATAGGTTTAGGCGGAGTAGATGAGGGTTTTGGTTTTGATGAAGTTGATGAAGATGTAGACGGTTTGGAAGTGGAGATCTGATTTTTGTTGATAGTCTTAGGAGGTTCCATCATGGGTGGATTAGCAGCATGAGATGAGAGGGCCCGGGCTTGTTGAAGAGCTGTGAGACGGTCCCACAATCCCTGATGTTCCACTTTCCTAGAAGGGAGAAGTTTGAGTCTCTCCACTAGTCAGGAAAATGGCTGAGAAGATGCGGGATGAGGTTTAGGCTCTTGAGAAGATCCCAATGGTTGTGGGACTGAAGGTGAGACGGATGTAGTAGTCTCGGGCCCAAAGCATGGTGAAGTTGTGATAGGTTCATGTTTGGTTGGAGATGAAGGAGAGATAGGTTCTTCTCTGGGTGGAGAAGAAACTGGTGAATGAAGCTCCTCCAGCGGGTAAAGGGCAGGGATGATAGTGCCCTCCACTTGTGGCCGAGGAGTAGGAAAGGTTGGGTCCTCCATGGGCAGCAAGAAGGAAGATGGTGAAACTGGCGGTGCTGGTAAGGTCGAGGCATCCTCCAAAATGAGAGAAGTTGAGGGAGAACTAGCTGGAGAAAGAGGTTCGTCCACATGTGATGGACTGATGGATGAACTCACCTCTTGGGATTGGTTAGAAATGAGGGGCGAGACCGTATTGACTGTTCGAATATTATGTTCATGGGTATTGTCAGTCAAGGTCTGGACGTTGTTTTGGGTTGGTGGATGATTAGGGAATGGTTGTTTGAAGATATCGATACTCTGATTAGGAGGGGCTTTAGGATTGTCGAGGATGAGGTCACCCTTTTCCAACATGTCTTGGACTATGTTTTTAAGGGTTTTACAGTTGCCCGTGTCATGACCTTTAACACGGTGGTAGTGGCAGAAGTCATTCTCCCTATACCACGCAGGGATGGCGTGTGAGGGATCAAATTGTGGTGGAGGTCGGATCTGAGGGAGATTGATGGCCCCTTGTTTGACGAGTTTTTCTAGCACAGACGCGTATGACTCTCCAAGTGGAGTAAACTGTCGCTGTATGTATCTCTGCTGAAATTGGCGAGTGGCGCTCATGGATGTGGATGGTTCAGGTTGATTAGTTGAAGGCAAAGAAGAGGAAGATCTAACAACCACAGCATTTGCTGAAGCTTTAGATTTAGGATTGGACGAGGAGGGCTTAGAAGAAGGGTCATTGGTTTTGGAGTTGGGATTCTTACTCCACAACTTGACTTTATTCTCCTCAACGGCACGTAACTCAAGTTTACGAGCCATCGTGAAGGCCTCGTCAAAAGTGCGGAAGGTTTGAACCCTTAAGGTAGAAGAAATACGTTTAGCACAGGCTTGAGAGAAAAGTTCAATAAGCTCAGGCTGAGGTAAAGAAAATGAAAGTTGATTGATAAGGCTCCTCCACCGAGTGACGAAATCAGCAATAGATTCATCCTCGAACTGGCGAATAGAATAGAGGTCTGTGATAGAGACCTTCTTGGTGATATTGATGGAGAAATGATCGAGGAAGAGCTGGGCCAGCTGAGTGAACGTGAGGATGGAATGGCTGGGAAGAGAGCTGTACCAGTCAAGTGCAGCACCTGAGAGAGACATGGGAAATGTGCGTAAGAGCAACGCATCATCGTGGGCGATAAGGTAACAGGCATGTCTGAATGACTGTAAATGTTATTATGGGTCTTCCTTACTCTGGAAATGAGAAAACTTAGGAAGTTCCCACTGGCTGGAATATGGTCTGATGGGGACAGAAGGATGGATGGGCTCGTTGCAGATTTGTTCGTATGAGAGAGTGTTGCGTGAGCCGGTAATGGAGGTCTCTAGGTTGGACATTTTATCCATCAGCATCTTGATAATATCTACTGACGGATTGGTGGGTGGAGCACCTCCTAGATTGTAAGGCACTTGAAAGAGGCTAGAAGAGGTATACGACGTAGTCGGTTGTATCAATAAGGGCGCAACGTACGGATGACTAGTCGTAGGGACAGAAGAAGTGACTAAGGATGATTAGATGGAAGGCATGGCTAGGTTTGATGTTGTCATGGGAGGTTGGTTAGAGGTAACATGGGCTAACGGATGGGTAGCCACCCTAGTGTTGATAGGAGTAAGGGTAGGCGGAATAGAGACGACCAGGTTTTGAAAGGGGGTAGAAAGTGGTTGAGTGGACTGAGATTGATTGGGGGCTGAAACCCCGATGAAAGTGGGCCCAACGACGGAAGGAGAGGCCACACTTGGATGGTTGGTGAAAGGTTGGTCATTGGTTGAGGCAACAGCCTGGGTGTCTAAGGGTTGGACTACGGACGTTGTTGATACGGCCGCCGTCGCGAGGAGAGAAGTCGGCATTCCATAAATTGGATTGCCAAAGGGGTCTCGCGTTTGGCTATTCGCGAGATAGTGTTGCAGGGCTTTGGTATTGAGGTCCAAGAATCGTGCGAAGTCTTGGTCCCCTTCTGGAATAATAGGCGTTTGGGTCAGAGATGGTCTGGTAGGAGTTCTTTCAGTTTCCGAGTTGAACTCCATTGTAGGGTTGGTTGTAGGCGGGGTAGATGGAAGAGGATGATGCCTCGCGTGATCGACTAGAGCCTTGGCTTGGCTACGAGTCAGAACCATTCAAGGCAAGGAAGAACATCCTCACAAGCTCAAACAAGTAGATAAGAACCAAAAAGATGATAACACAAGCAGATCCTAAAACCCTAGAAGTAAATTATTAGGATTATAGTGGCTTATGCCTTAGAATGTGTGTGTAGAGGAAGATTGGCTTTGTGAGTCGGGTCCTAGAAGAAGCAGTCTATGGATGGTTTCGGGTTTTGTTATGGTGCTCAAGAAATCTGTGTTAGCTTCCGTACAGGCCTGGTGCTAAGGAGCAAGCTCCCCTCACTTCACGATTCCAGTGGTTAGCTGGTTTCGCTTAGCCAAAATATACTTCCACTAGAGTTTATCCTCCACCAGAGAACGGAGTGGGTTTCCCCCTTGGTGATGAAATCCAAGTAGGGTCACCGGGACGGGTAAGGTATCCGCTGGGGGATGAAATCCCAGTCGGGCCTTGTCTCAGGTAAGTTTTATGTTTGTTTTGTGCAGGTGGTTTGGTCGTGTAACATCAAGTGATCTAGATTAATTCAATGTGCGGTTTAATTACTATGTGTGGTCTAAAAGATGCAGGCAAACAGAAATGAATGCAAAGTGTTTTAATGTCCAAGTCAAAATGTTTGTTCGTATGAAGACGAATGGAGAAAGAGTCGAAGAATATGAGTTTTAGCTAGTCTAGAAGTGCAAGAAAGAAAGAAATGTTCATTTTAGTTCTGCTTATGATGTCGTTTAAGAAGAGACGAAAGGAGGCGAAAAGGAAGAAACCTAATGCACCTAAATGAACGAAAGAAAGAAAGAACCCAAGGAGGACCTAGGGTCCCACCGGGCGTGCCAAAATGTTTCTAATGAAAAATTGCTTTCTACATTCAAAAGAAGAATAAAGAAATGAAAGAAATGGTCAAGGCTAGAAGTACTTGATAAAGTCGTGCGCACCGAAATCAGACGTTGAAAGATTCTCCTCTTTTGCTGTGGAGGAATGACACCTGCGAAGAAAAGGCTAAAACACAGAAAAATGTTAGTCAAAGATATGGTGGGCTGTCAGGCGAACGCCCGATCCCGAAAGTACGAAGACTCCCTAGAAGGATATCAACCCACTGATAAAAAAAAAGTAGAATATTGGACAAAAGTAGATAATAATGAAAGATAAAATGACAGAAATAAATGACAGAAAATAAAAGATGCGTACCTGATATGCAGCACTGTTCTGCATAGTCACCGGCGTCGGTTAGGGAAGGTGCCGACGTCGGTCAAGGTGCCGTCGTCGGTCGGGGTAGTGACCGGCGTCGGTAGGGGCAGGTTCTGGACAAGGTCTGAATAGGGTCGGGACAGGCTCTGAGAGAGTCAAGACAGGTTCAGGGATGTAAACGAGGGATGCTGGGTCTGAATAGAGTCGGGACAGGGTCTGATAAGGTCAGGGTAGGGTTTTGGATAGAGTCGGGACAGGTTCTGAGAGAGTCGGGACAGGTTCTAGGCAAGGTCAGGTCGGGTCTGAACAGAGTCTGGGGGTTTCAAGAAATCGAGATGACAGAACTGATAAATAATAACTAAGAAAGAAATAAAATAAATAGAATAACACTTACCTGCCAGAAGACGTGATGAAAGCCATAGTTAGAGTCGGATTGAATGCAGATTGGTTGATGCCGGGAGTGTTGATGTCAGAGTTCACAGGGTGATGGAGGAATTCGTAGGTTGGTGATTGCTCGGGTTCGATTGATCAGCATTTCGAAGGGTTGAATAGCATTTGGGGATCTGGTCTCGAATGGTTGGCAGAGGTTGATGAAGGCGGGGGATGGGGACGGTTCTAGAGACGGTTCGTCAACCGTTTCGGGAAACCGAATGGTAATTGATAATGGATAAGGGGAAGGTGACCGACGTCGGCAGGATTACTGACGTCGGCCGATAGGTGACCGACGTCAGCGACATCGGCCAGGTAAAGACCATCGTCGGCAGATGTATAATGGGGATAGAGTCTAGCTTTAGCTCTGTGCTCATTTTTACATGCTGCCAGGGTCAAGGTTGGTGGAACAAGTGATCGACAAGGGTTAAATAGGCGAAGAAGAATAAGACGAGGAAGGACCAAGGGAGTCAACACGATTTCGGTGTCTACAGTAGTGACCGGCGTCGGTTGGGGCAAGTTCTGGACAGAGTCTGGGTGAGTTGCAGAAGGTCTAGTAGGGTCGGGATAGGGTCTTGGTCAGGATCAGGACAGGTTCTGGATAGAGTCTAGTTAAAGTAAGGTCAAGTTTGGACAGGGTCTGGGGGTTTTGGTCGAGTCTAGATAGAGTTATAGATTTGGATAGTGGGCAGAGATGTAAAGAAGGGACTCAGGGTTTAGGTCTATGGTCTGAAGATTCAGGGTGATAGAAATAGAAATAACAAACAAATAATAACCAGAAGGAAATAAAAACAAATAGAGGAAGTACTTACCTATCAGAAGACACGATAAAAGCCATGATTGAAGTTGTCGAAGCGTTGCCGTAAGTTGATCGAAGTGAATGCAGATTGGTCAAACGCTGGAGTTGGTTGATCGTCAGAGCTGATTGGTTGTAAGAGTGTGTGAATGTCAGAGTTCGGGATCGATTGATTGATTAGTCTTTGGGATTGATCGGTGGACGCTGATGAAGGTGAGGGACAGTTTGATAACTGATCAGGAAACTGATTGGGAACTAAATGATAACTGAAAACGGGTAACGGTAAGGTGATCGACGTCGGTAGGATTGCTGACGTCAGCCGATAAGTGACCGACGTCGGTGACGTCGGCCGGGTAACGACCGTCGTTGACAGATGCACAATGGGGATAGAGTCTAGTGGAAAAAGTGATCGACAAGGGTTAAATAGGTGAAGAAGAATAAAATGGGGGATGACCAGGGGAGTCGACATGATTTTGGTGTCTACATTTGCCCCTTTTTGTCTTGTTGGTTGTTCTGGACGAATTGCAAGACAAAAATAGGAGTGATTGCCCCAGGTGAAAGATAAGGTTGATTTTGTCTTGTTGGTTGTTCGAATGAACTGCAAGACAAAAATAGGAAATGGATTGCCCCGATTATGGATGAGGTATTCCCCCTCAAAGCAGGAGTCGAGGGAAGGGAACCGGGAATCGGGTGCTGATTGGACAAAGAGTGGATGAAAAAGGGGTGAGGGTGAATGCTGCAAAAGGCATGATTGCGCGCATACCACTGCACAAGATGGTTAGGTCAAAGTGTCATAGGTCAAGGGTCGAGGAGTGCCAAAATTGAAATAATCAGGCCCCAGCATTTAGGTGTCTGCTGATCAGGTTATGCAATTTAAGCTGAAGCTCCAATGGGTCATTGCGTGCTAGGTATCTCGGGCTCAGGAAGTGCCCCTAGAAACATGAAAAATTCACAAGTAGTGTGGATCAACCGGCGTGCGATCTTATACTTGTGAGGGTCCAAAAAGTTCTGCGCATAATTCTGCTAACCAGTCATGAGGTAACATACATGCAAAAACAACCAAGGCAACAATGTCTTGGAAGTGGTCAAGGTCGGAGGTAGATAGGCATGATCTCCAATGGTTGGTGGTCGAGGGGAGGAATGGGCGAAAGGATGTGGCTGAGCTAACCTCAGAAGACCCCATGTCAACTGAGTGCTGCCTACATAGCCCTGGTCATAGGGCCTCAAGCCAATGTAGTTCTCCCTAGAAGGGAGGGAAGGACAAAGGGATAGCATTGGTCGTGGTCAAGGGAAAGGTTATGGTTAAAAGAAGGAAAGAAGGTTTGTCCATCAGAGAGACGAACAAATGAGGGTGGTCGAGCTAACCCCAGAAGACAGTCGTGTCATCTGAGTGCTGCCTACATAGCCCCTGCAGAAGGGCCTCAGACCAATGTAGTTCAGACAAAGGGTCCGAGTAGTAGACAGGTGGTCAAAATGGTTGATAAATTGGTCTTGGTTATGATGAAATGATGAGGAGAAGAGATGTTGCAGCCTTTTCCAAATGGTGTATTCTACAACATTGGTTGAGAGGTCTTTCATCCCTAGCAATATTCCATATTCGTGATGGATGTATGCTAAAAATGAAATGAGGTCTATTTATGCGTCAGCAAGTATTGGTTTATGCTGAACATAAATTGTGGCAGGTCGATAGTTTCCATGTGTATTGGTGTCCATAGAAACTAGGGTGAATAGGTAATGGGAGTGATCTGAAAAGAGAGTTGAGTTGAGTTGATTGACAAGTGATGAAGGTGAGTGTGACCAAAGTGTAGAAGAAGTGAAAAGCATATTGCTCTTTCATTGACAAGGACTAAAAAGATAGCATAGATAGGGGTTATGAGAACCAAGAGCCCCATTCATGCGTGACGTCGTTGACCATAGTTATGTTAGAGCGGTAATCGAATCACTTCGACATTAAAGTGAGCTCGAAGTCCCTTAAGTAGGTGATAGGAGGAGGAAAAAGGGTAACCTATTTTAAGAGCAGAGATAACTTTGCCCCTTTTTATAGGAGACCCTAAGACAACTACAAGTCAAGTCCATGACTCTTTTTTTTTTTTTTTTTTTTTTGAGGTGCAGACTGATCAATGCGGGAAGCCTGCATGGAGATGTCATTTGCTTGGTGGTCAGTTGTGAAGCTGATCAATGTGGGAAGCTTCTAAAATAGTGTTGTTTATTGCCAGATTAGTCATAGCCATCCTTCAAGGGAGTGGTCTAGATTTTTGTTTAATATAAGGGCTTTTGAATAGCTGTCCTTCGAGGGAGCAGTCTATTAATTATAGCAATGATAGTACAGCTGTCCTTCGAGGGAGCAGTCTGCCTTTTGATTTTGATATTGATATAGTGACCATGGATATTGTGACATCTTGATTTGTTTTTATAGAAATGTGAGTCATGGACAAGATTATAGAAGGTCGAGGACTCCCTTTTATTAGGACAAAGCATCCATACAGCATAAAAGGGTTATAGGAATTGTTAAGAGGAATAGGGTTGAAAGGAATTAGGATTAAGAGGATGGGGATTGCTCAAGGGATGAGCTCAAGTTAAGTGTCAAGTAGACGAGTACTCGACTAGCAGTAGAACGGTCGCATATGTAACGCATTAAGAGGCTCAGGTTCTGATAAGTCCCTGGTGTATACTTGTGCGTGATAAGGTCTGAGTCAATTAGGAGCAAACTTGCCCCATGTGCCTCTTTCTAGATTGGTCAGGTGTTGATTGAGAAGTTGGTTGATATGATTGTTGATTGATCGAGACTAGTTGAATGTTTTGATAAAAAGGTTGGTCAATGTTTGATTGAGATTTGGTCATTTGATAGTTGGTCAATGGTTGGTCGAGGGTTGATTGGTTGGTATTTGGTCTTTGGTGGGGTTGAATGTTTGGTTGAGGTCGGGTTAAATGTTTGGTTGCTAGTCTGGTTGAGGTTAAGTTGAAAGAGTGATTGATATGTGGTCGATACTGTGTTGAAAAATTGGTCGAGGTTTGGATGAAGGTTGAATTCCCCCTGCGGCTAGGGAGAATTTTTGACGGATTGGTTAAGGTCGATTGAGGTTTAGTGGTCAGATGGACTGTGTTGATTTCAAAAAAGGGGGTCAAAGGTGGCGAAGGGACTCTAGTCTAGCGTGGAGATCCCGATTTAGGTGACGAGGTTGGAGAGGCATGGGTTGGTGTTGATGATTTGTCAGAGGGGTGGTCAAGAGGATCCTTGATGAGAAGGGAATCCTTTCTCCGTTGTTGATGATTGACAGCTTTAAGAGTGCAATAATGCTCAATGTCATGTCCCGGAGTGTGATGATAGTGACAGAATTTAGAGTTGTCGAACCAAGATGGCCTTGATCTGAGAGTTGATGAGTGGGGTGGTGTTGAAAGTTTATTGATGATGTGGTTGAGAAGAAGGGTGTCATTCCCAAGACATTGGTGAATGGCAACCTTGAGGGCACAACACTACTCAGTGTCATGTCAAGGCATGCGATGCTACGCACAAATGTGAGTGTCGTCGAACCAGGGTGGTTTTGGTCCGAGAGATTGATATGGTCTAAGAGGCGGGAGATAGATACGAGAGGACTGCAATAATTGCCGTAACAGCAAAACATAAGAACCTGCTAACGGGTTTGAGTGTCTTGTTGCAGTAAGGGTTGATGACTTTGGTTTGAGAGGCATAAGAGGCATTGGTCGATGGTTTGGAGGAGGTATAAGTCTAACGGGTTGAGGGAGTAATGGAGGTGACTTGCCTCTGTGAAGTATGAGAGTGGGAAGCACTCCGAGTAAAGTGGACGGATGTGGGCCTAAAATTGAAGGTAATGACAAAGGTGGGGGAGGAGGCCTCTGTTGTGGTTTAGTAGCCTTCTTTGGTTTGGGTTGAGGGCCACCATTGTGCGAGGCGAGATTAGATGTGGGGCAAACACCAAGAGGTTTAATCTCTTTGGGCATGATGGACACCTGCGTGGGTTTGGACTTAGATGTGGACAGTTTTTCTCTCAATGGAGAAGGGATTAAAAATGTGGGCTCTTTAAGTGGAAAGAGCTCCGGAGTAGTCATGGCTTCTGTGTGTGGTTAGGGAGTCAAAAAGGTATGATCATCTATAGATGATAAGAAGGATGAAGGTGAGGCAGCTGGTGTTGATGTGGTCAAAGCATCTTCCAATATGGGAGAAGTTGATGGAGGACAAGTAGGAGAAGAAAGTTCTTCGCCATGTGGAGGAAGTATAGGGGAATAAGGGTCTTCCACCTGTGAAAGAGGTTGGTCAAGGATAAGAGAAAAAATAGTGTCGACCGTGTGTATATCATGGTCTTGAGGGTCATTGGTCATGGTTTAGATGTTGTCTTGAGTAGGCGGGTGATTAGGAAAAGGTTGTTTGAAAATGTCAAGGTTTTGGTTGGGCGGTGCATTCGAGTTGTCCAAGATAAGATCCCCCTTGTCTAGCATGTCCTGGATGATGTTTTTGAAAGTTTAACAGTGATCCGTGTCATGGCCTTTGACACGACGATAGTTGCAAAAGTGGTTTTCCCTGTACCATGCAGGGATAGGTGTTGAGGGGTCAAATTGATGTAGTCTAATGTTGAAGATGATGGTCAGTTGGTTATTGTTGAAGATGATGGTCTAAAGATGACAGTGTTTGCTGACCCCTTGGATTGAGAGTGGGCAGAAGAAGGTCTGGAAGAAGAATGGTCATTGGTTCTTGTGTTAGTGTTACGCAATTTGACCTTATCTTCTTCAATGGCATGGAGTTCAAGCTTTCGGGCCATGGTGAAGGCCTCGTCAAAAGTGTGTAATGTTTGAACCCGCAAGGTGGACGAGATGTGATTGGCACATGCTAGGGAAAAGAGCTCAATGAGCTCGGGTTGAGGCAAGGAGAAGGAGAGCTGGTTAATCAAGCCTCTCCAACAGGCGACAAAATCGACTATTGATTCATCATCAAATTGCCTAATGGAGTAAAGGTCTATGATCGAGACTTGTTTAGTGATATTGATTGAGAAATGGTCAACAAATAATTGGGCAAGTTGAATGAATGAAAAGATAGAATGTCTGGCAAGAGAGCTATACCAGTCAAGGGCAGGGCCAGAAAGAGACATAGGAAACGTGCGTAGGAGTAACGCATCGTTATGGGCGATAAGGTAATAGGCATGTCTGAATGCCCATAAGTGTTGTTGTGGGTCCTCCTTACTCTGAAAGCGAGTAAATTTAGGAAGCTCCCAATGGTTGGGGTATGGTCAGATAGGGACAGAAGGATGGATGGGCTCGTTGTAAATCTGGTCATATGAAGAGACATTACTTGAACCGGAGATAGAAGCTTCAAGACTGGAAATTTTATCCATCAGCATCTTGATGACGTCTGCTGATGGATTGGCAGACGGAGTGCCCCCTAGGTTGTAAGGTGCTTGAAAGAGGCTAGAAGAGGCGTACGACGTAGTCGGTTGTACCAGTAAGGGCACAACGTACGAATGACTAGTCGCAGTGGCAGAAGTAGAGGCTAAGGGTGGTTGGGTTATGAAGGTAGAAGGCATAGGCTGACTAGATACCGCCAAAGGAGGTTGTGTGGCGGCATGGGTAAAAGAGGAGGTAGGCACTCCTGCATATATGGGCACAAGAGTGTGTGGGGTCGAGACAATCAAGTTTTGGTATGATGTAGAACTTGGTTGAATTGAAGGTGGTTGAGGGGGTAACAAAACCCTGATGCAGGTCGGTCTAAAAATAGATGAGGAGGCCAAACTTTGCGTATAGGCCATAGTCAGGTTAACGGTTGAGGTGAAAGGCTGAGTCGTAAAAGGTTGGGTGGCGAACGGTGTTGATGTCGTCGCCACGTCACCCGAAAGGTCCCGCGTTGGGTTTCTCGCGAGATAGTTTTGGAGGGCTGCCGTATTGAGGTCCAAGAATCATGAAAAATCTTGGTCCCCTTCTGGGATGATAGGCGTCTGGGTCGGGGATGGTCTAATAGGAATTCTTTCGGTCTCCGAGTAGAACTCCATTATAGGGTTGGTTGTAGGCAGGGTAGACGGAAGAGGATGATGCCTCGCGTGATCGACTAGAGCTTTGGCTTGGCTATGAGTCAGAACCATTCAAGGCAAGGAAGAACGTCCTCACAAGCTCAAACAAGCAGATAAGAACTAAAAAAGATGAAGACACAAGCAGATCCTAAAACCCTAGGAGTAAATTTTTAGGATTATAGTGGCTTATGCCTTAGAATGTGTGTAGAGGAAGGTTGGCTTTTGAGTTAGGTCCTAGAAGAAGCAGTCTATGGATGGTTTTGGGTTTTGTTATGGTGCTCAAGAAGTCTATGTTAGGTTTGTTACGTGGCTTGGTGCTAAGGAGCAAGCTCCCCTCACTTCACAATTCCAGTGGTTAGCCGGTTTTGCTTAGCCAAGATATACCTCACCTAGAGATTAGACTCCGCCAGAGAACGGAGTGGGCTTTCCCCTTGGTGATGAAATCCAAGTAAGATCGCTGGGACGGGTAAGGTATCTGCTGGGGGATGAAATCCCAGTTGGGCCTTGTCTCAGGTAAGTTAAAATGTTTGTTTTGTGCAAGTGGTTTGGTCGTGTAACATCAAGTGATCTAGATTAATTCAATATGCGGTTTAATTACTATGTGTGGTCTAAAAGATGCAGGCAAACAGAAATGAATGCAAAGTGTTTTAATGCCCAAGTCAAAATGTTTGTTCGTATGAAGACGAATGGAGAAAGAGTCGAAGAATATGAGTTTTTAGCTAGTCTAAAAGTGCAAGAAAGAAAGAAATGTTCTTTTTAGTCCTGCTTTTGATGTCGTTTAAGAAGAGACGAAAGGAGGCGAAAAGGAAGAAACCTAATGCACCTATATGAACGAAAGAAAGAAATAACCCAAGGAAGGCCCTAGGGTCCCACTGGGCGTGCCATAATGTTTCTATGCAAAATTGCTTTCTACATTCAAAGAAGAAATAAGAAACTAAAAGAAATGGTCAAGGCTAGAAGATACCTGATATAGTCGTGCGCACCGAAATCAGACGTTGGAAGATTCTCCTCTTTGGCTGTGGAGGAATGACACCTGTGAAGAAAAGAGACTGAAACACGAAAAAATGTTAGTCAAAGATATGGTGGGCTGTCAGGCGAACGCCCGATCCTAGAAGTACGAAGACTTCCTGGAAGGATATCAACCCACTGATAAAAAAGTAGAATATTGGACTAAAGTAGATATAATGAAAAATAAAATGACAGAAATAAAGGATAGAAAATAAAATGCATACCTAATAATGAAGTAAACGGTTCTGTGCAGTCACCGATGTCGGTCTCTGTAGTGCCGGCATCAGTTAAGGAAAGTGCCGACGTCAGTTAAAGTGCTGGCGTCGGTCGGGGCAAGTTCTGGACAGAGTCTAGGCGAGTTGCAGAAGGTCTGGTAGGGTCGGGATAGGGTCTTGGTCAGGATCGGGACAGGTTCTGGACAGAGTCTAGTTAAAGTAAGGTCAAGTTTGGACAGGGTCTGGGGGTTTTGGTCGAGTCTGGACAGAGTTATAGATTTGGATAGTGGGCAGAGATGTAAAGAAGGGACTCAGGGTTCAGGTCTATGGTCTGAAGATCCAGGGTGATAGAAATAGAAATAACAAACAAATAATAACCAGAAGGAAATAAAAACAAACAGAGGAAATACTTACCTGTCAGAAGACATGATAAAAGCCATGATTGAAGTTGTTGAAGCATTGCCGTAAGTTGATCGAAGCGAATGCAGATTGGTCGAATGCTGGAGTTTGTTGATCGTCAGAGCTGATTGGTCGTAAGAGTGTGTGAATGTCAGAGTTTGGGATCGATTGATTGATTAGTCTTTGGGATTGATCAGCGGACACTGATGAAGGCGAGGGACGGTTCGAGAGACGGTTTGATAACCGATCGGGAAACTGATTGGGAACCGAATGATAACTAAAAATGGGTAACGGTAAGGTGACCGACGTCGGCAGGATTGCCGACGTCGGCCGATAAGTGACCGACGTCAGCGATGTCGGCCGGGTAACAACCGTCATCGGTAGATGCACAATGGGGATAGAGTCTAGTGGAAAAAGTGATCGACAAGGGTTAAATAGGTGAAGAAGAATAAAATGGGGGATGACCAGGGGAGTCGACACGATTTCGGTGTCTACACTTAGTTACATGAGATTCATGTAGTCCTATCAACACTGCACTAATGTATCAATCTTTCTCACTCAAGGATAGAAGTGAATAATCTAGGAGATTTATGCCTATATGCAAACTAAAAATATCTTAAACCTAAATTTTAAAGCTATAATTATCAGTACGGCATGAATCTAAGTTCCAAGTATGATAAAGGAAAGGCTATACTTATTGATCCTTCACCAGATAATTGCATAGATCCTAATACCTTAGGTTCCCTTTCCCATATGCCACCTCTTAAAGCTTCTAATAATTTCACCATTTCAAATAATGGACCAAGAGAGTATGTGACTCATGATACATTCCATAATTCCAATCTTCCTTAGAATTTGAAAACCTTTAGGTGACCTAAAGTCACTCCACATATGCATTGGTAATAAAATAAAAAATATAAGGGACCTGTCACATTTGTACCAACATCTGGCCTAGAACTTGACCCTCTTGAAGGGGATGAATCATGGTTATACAATGGAAACCAAGCTGATTTTTATAAAATTACAAAGTATCCTATTCCCAATAAGATCATGGAGTGTCATAATTATGAAGAAAGAGGCCTTATATTGAATCAATAAGGAACCATTGAGTTTAATTCTATGACTAAGTATGAAAGACCTTATTGACTTAGATTTGAACCACCTGGGGGTGACCCCACATATCTTATTCAAACTCCATCACCAAAAATTAGTGATGATGATGTTGATAGTGAAGCAGAGTCTGATCATAGCCTCACCTTTAATGACCTAGCTAAAACTAGCCTATTTGATAACAATTCCATTTGTACCCTTACCCTGGCTATTCATTGCACCCCATTTCCATTATATTATCCCCAATTGATAGATTGGGACCAATATGAATTTAGTTTATTGATTGATGAGTTCTAAAATGATGAGGCATTATGTGACTTCTTAAGCCTTAGAGACAATGTTCCATTGGGAGATCACAAGTCAGGATTCTCGATTACATTAGATCATGTAGCCTATTTTGGAGAGTGAGTGAACACCATTATCCAAAAACAAATAAGTAAAGCATTGATGTCCTAAAGTGAAAACCTCTTTGAGGCACTTTCTAACTAGGGAAAAAGTAAAGATAAAGGCTAGTCTAGTGGTGAAAACCTATTTTAGGCACCATTAGATGGGGATGTTCATTCTTCTTCAAATTTAGACTAGGAGACCACCAACAATAAACTTGCATATGGAGCTAAATTTAGATTTGAGCAACAAGTATTTGATCAAATTCTTCAATATTTTTAACTATTTTTATCACATGGCTAGATATCCCATTAGGGGACTTAGATTATCATGCCTAGGAGAAGTTGAAGAGAAATTCCTAACAAAGGACCCTCACATAATCTAATAGTTCAAGTCATTTCCTACTATCCTAGAAGATGATTTAACCCTTCTATTCAAAGATATAATAGAGGTAAATATGAAGATTCCATTAGACCTATTGTACCTAAAAAATGTCACTCATTTTTAGGACAACATATAAGCTATTTTGGTCTTGCAAAGACCAAAATATCTCTTCTCATTTCAAAAAATTGTTCTAAGATTTCAAAATTGGGAATTATTCAACCTTTTTTAGTCAAAGGACTAATGGTTCAACAAGTTCAAAGGCTTCTACAAGCAAGTTCAATCAAAAGAACAAGTTTTCGACACTTAGTCATTTTCAAGACTAGTTCAAGGTTTAATAGGTTCAAGGTTCAATAGGTTAAACGAGGCTTGTTTCAAAGAATCTTGGTTCAAGTGGCCAATAGAAACAAGGGAATGAACCATTGAACCAAATTTGGTTCAATTTTTCAGTTCAAGCGACAAAGTTCAAAGGAGTGCCCCAAGAGTCAAAGACACAAGTGCCCTTGTAAAGGGAATTCTTGTGGCAAAAAGTGACTAAGGCAAACAGACGGACCGAGACAAAAGCCTGATAGAATCCCATGGATGTAGCCAAGTCTCATCTTTTGAGCCTCATTTCACTTTATTTCTAAGAGCTATGGAAGTCACCACATGTCCTTTGTAAGTTAAGCGGAATACACCAAGTGGCATCGTTCGCATGAATCCAAATGAGTCTCGCATAGTTCTATAGTGTTTTTAAAATGTGATGGAAGCTGCCATGTGTCATCTTCTACACAAAATTTAAAGGCATCCAAAGCTTCTATAAGTTCAACAAATGCTGCCACGTGTCCGTCAAAAAGTCACAGTGGAAAGCACCATGTGTCCTCACCTATTTCACAGTGGATGTTACCACATGTCTCTCATAAAATGCAGTGGAGGCCATCACATGTCATCCTCCATGAGAAACTAATATAAGTCTCGAATACTTTTCAAAGCCAGCTAAAAGCTTAGTGGAAGTTGCCATGTGTCATCCTCTGCAAGATTCTCAAGAGGCAAGTGGAAGATGCCACCTTTTCTATTGTAACTCTGTGGAGAGCAACAAGTGTCTGCACCTATGATTCTGAGTTTCTAATAGGTTTTAAAGCCTCTAAGAATAAATGTTTCTCAGAGTCCCATGGATTTTTCCATGTGTCTTCACCTGTTTAACAATGGAATGTGCCATGCGTCAATTACTAAAGACTAGTAGAAAGTGACTAAGGAACAGAGCATCGAATTGAATCTAGGACCCAATTCAAATAACCAAAAAAGGAGGAATGATGAAGAAGGACTAGAAACATTTGCACATCATATATGTTTCTAGAAGCATATCACTAGGTAGACATTGAAGGATGTAAACATTCAATAGCATGACCTGTTTCTCTACATTGAGAAAAGTAAATGGGTAGATGCCTCTAAATTCTAGCCTATCTTCTTAACAAATTTCAATGCAACATGATGTGTTACTGTTCCTGAGTCCTTCTTGAAGAGGTTATATAAGGGACTCTCTTTTATTATAAATATATCTCTTTTTGACAATAAAAAAATGAAACTCTGCCCAAATTGAAAGGCATTACTGAGACTTTGAGCTCAGATTGTTGATCATATTTTGTTATTGGAATAAGAAAGCAAGTGACTTTTCAGACTTTATGTTGTGATATCTTTGTTGTTGAGGAAACTATTCTTATGTCTTTTTCATTAATATATTTTCTATTCCTTTAATTCAACAAGTAGAATTAGTGAAAGTGGTCAGGAAGGTGTCCTGAAGTCAACTATGGAGAGACTTTGTGCCCCCATAGTTGCCTTTAGTTTGTTTTCTTTTTGTTTCTATGTAAAGGACCTTGGGACAACTTTGTGCCTTCATTGTCCTTCATATCTCACTCTTGGGCAATTCAGGTGGAGACTTTGTGCTACATCTCAATTTGCTGGTTACTACTTCCTTGTTTACATTTTGCAATTACTACCAGGAGTATTCTTGTGGTTTGCTAAATAGTACTTCTAAAATAAGAAGAGTGCTTTTTGTCATTTCCCTTGAGTTTTTCCTTTGATTTGCATGCATCATCTCTAAAGAAATAAATATGGATGTTTTATCCTACCCTTAAGTATTATTTTCTATATATATATATATATATATATATATATATATATATATATATATATATATATATATATATATATATATATGTATATATATATATGTATAACATATCTATAGGGAACCTCCCCTTGATGAGAGGAGAGATTAGTCCCCTTTTGATGTGGTAAATCTACACATTTGGATGACCAATCTTTCTACTTTGGCTGATCAGACCTATTTTGTTTATTAGTACGTTGATCAACAAAATATTCAACCAACAATTTTTGGTGACTCCACTGGGGATATACATAATTTTGTGCAATTTGGAACCTCAAGTTTTAGATTGAAACATCACCTATATAACCCATTATCATTATAACCCTTATCCATTATAGACTCTAGCGACTCTGTTTCATGTCTTACCCATTATTCATTATAGCCTTATCATCTTCCTCCATCTCCATTATTTTATCTGGTCTACAAAACCAGAGCTACTAAGAAAGAGTGCACAGTTTGAAACCTCAAGCTAAAGCTGAGCCAGTCCTTTTCCATTTTTGTTATATAATCTAGCCACTCCATTTGGATTGGTTATCTCTATTTTTCTTAATTAAATCATGGCAGTTCAAGGCCCCTGAGGTAACTCTTTTAGCCCACTCAATTTGATTCCACCTCTGCATGAACTCCCATGTAGTTCAAGAAAGAATTTCCCCAAATTTTTTGGTGATGGAATAGTTCACCTTGATGAACACATTTCAGCCTTCAACATATCCTATGGTGTTATAGTGGTGGAATTTGAAGATGTGGCAATCAAGCTTTTTGTGGAGACATTACAAGGTGTTGTTATAGACTAGTTCTACCATCTACAAGCTAGATCAGTGACTAACTAGGATACACTCAAAGCCAAGTTTGAAGCAAGGTTCAAGCCCATAGAAGATGCACATGCCTTGCTGGCCCAACTCACTTAGATGAAAAAAGAGCCTCATGAGTCTATGAGGGATTTTATTGCCAAGTTCGACAAGCTGAGGCACACGATTCCCATGGTTACCCAGCTGACACCTCAGAACCTCAAATGCTTCTTCATCAATTCACAACTACTTGAAGTGAGTTTTCTATTAAGATGATCTGGTCATATAGATCTTTTAGCAGCTCAACTTTTGGCCACTAAGGTAGAAGATGATCTCATCTTAGCAGGGAAGATAAGAAGAGATCTAAATAGAAATAAATCCTCTTCATCTTCTGAATACTCACCCATAGTCACAACTGACCCAATGGTGCAAAAGCTGGAAAATGAATTACAGCCTTGAAAAGACAAATGGCACAAGGCATGTCATCTTCTCCTCTATATAAAGATATACCAAGGAAGACATTCCCTAATCAGCCATATCAAGGCAATGCTGCCAAAAGTCAAGGGCAACAAAATTGTCTTCCTCCCCCACATAGGAACCATATCCTTGAAGCACCTCCAACCAACTCAGTAGTTAGATATCTGGAAACAAAACATGTTTCCTATTTTAAACTTGAGTTTGAGCAAGAAAATGGCATTGATCTCTTTATGGAGGATCTAGAAGAATCATCTGGTGACTCCCACATTGGTTTCCTAAATTTCCAGGATGAACTTAGAAGTAAAGGTGAAGCAGTCAAAGGATTATATGTAGTATTTACCAGGTCTAAGAATTAGTCAGCCCAATAGGCTAACAAAGAGAAGATAGAGGAGTGAACCCAACTATAAATTTCAATTACTAAGCAAAGAACTTGTCTTCCTTTTCAGTCAAAGGACCCGATAATTGCCAAAGAAGTAAGTACATCAAACATCTCTGCACCTTCTACTTCAAATTCATAGATCAATCCTCTCCCTCTTAAAAACCAAAAGGATGAACTCCCATCCTCTCTTCCAAGTCTATTTGAGTCATTTGACATGATTGATCATGTCAAAAAATCCAAAATTCAAATGACTGAGTTTGAATCCCTACAAGCCAATCCTAAGCAATTAGGCATTAATGGAGAACCAGGTGTGGAGCTGTCTGAGGTAAAAATTGTGGTCACTCAAATGTTAGCCCCTACAGCTCAAATTATATTTTAGCCTTCAAATAGGGGTAATTACTTCTTGACCATAAAGGATGCTCATGTCTCAGCTGATGAAAGTCCCATAGCTAGAAATTGAAGATTTCATCCAAACAAGGCATCAAAAGAATTAGTAGGGAAAAATACAAATCAAGAAAGATCTTCCATCTCTGATGAAGAGAAATCTAATAGAAGATTAGCTTCTAATGATGCTTGGATCTTGGAATCTGATGGCAGCAATTTTCCACAGCTGGATGTGGATCTCTATTGCTCAGATTGAAAACTACTCAGGGTGAAGAGGTCAAACTCCTTCACATAAAAGGAGATGCTGAGTTGATGGTTTGTCAAGAGTTTGATGTTGACAATCAAAGCATATGCTAGACTGAATTAGAAGAACAACAAGCTATGGTGGTGGACCATATTGTTGTATTCCATAGTTAGAAAAAGGAACTCTTTGTAGGGAGAATAAGGAGT
This sequence comes from Torreya grandis, assembly GCA_037957365.1. NCBI lineage: Eukaryota > Viridiplantae > Streptophyta > Pinopsida > Cupressales > Taxaceae > Torreya > Torreya grandis. Next base: position 48,206 of record JARHVA010001653.1, read on the forward strand.
TATGGTTTTTAGTTTGAAGACCATGTCCTGCCATGGAGCAAGAATAAGAAAAGACCAAGAGGAAGATGCAAAAAATTGGTTTCTTGGTGGAGAAATCCATTTGCCTATCACCATTTCTAGGGGCAAAATGTTTTCCTACTAGTTTACCAAGATGGCACACTACTTTCACTGCCTCTCAAGAAGCAACATCTGAAACACTTCAACTCTTGAAGTATCAGATTATTGCATCTATATATATATATGTATATTTGTATAGTTTTTAATTCTATTTTGCTTTGTTTGTTTCCATTTTTGATGCCTTTCATTTCAAGGTAGCATGACTCCATAGCCCAATGGCATACTTCAAGTCACTAGAGATTCTGGTTTCTACTCCCTTCAATTATTTTTACAATTGATAGAAGTTCCCCAATTGGAGCTAGCTATTGTACCTGAAAAATGTCACCCATTGTTAGGACAACATATAAGCTATTTTGGTCTTGCAAAGACCAAAATATCTCTTATCATTTCAAAAAATTATTCTAAGATTTCAAAATTGGGAATTATTCAAGCTTTTTCAGTCAAAGGACTAATGGTTCAACATGTTTAAAGGCTTTTATAGGTAGGTTCAATCAAAAGAACAAGTTTCTGACACTTAGTCATTTTCAAGACTAGTTCAAGGTTCAACGAGGCTTGTTTCAAAGAATCTTGGTTCAAGTGGTCAATAAAAACAAGGGAATAAACCATTGAACCAAATTTGGTTCAATCAGTCGGTTCAAGTGACAAAGTTCAAAGGAGTGCCCCAAGAGTCAAAGACACAAGTGTCCTTGCGAAGGGAATTCCTGTGGCAAAAATTGACTAAGGCAAACAAACAGATTGAGAAAAAAGCCTGATAGAATCCCATAAATGCTGTGAAATGTCATCTTTTGAGCCTCATTTCACTTTGTTTCTAAGAGCCATGGAAGTCACCATGTGTCCTTTGTAAGTTAAGCAGAACACGCCAAGTGGCATTGTCCACATGAATCCAAATGAGTCTCGCATAGTTTTATAGTGTTTTTAAAATGCAATGGAAGCCACCATGTGTCATCTTCTACAAGACATTCAAAGGTGTCCAAAGCTTCTACAATTTCAATAGATGCTACCATGTGTCCCTCAAAAAGTCACAGTGGAAAGTGCCACGTGTCCTCACCTATTTCACAACAGATGTTATACATGTCTCTCATAAAATGTAGCAAAAGCCGTCACGTGTCATCCTCCATGAGAAACTAATATAAGTCCCAAAGACTTTTCAAAGGTACCTAGAAGCTTAGTGGAATTTTCCATGTGTCATCCTCTGCAAGATTCTCAAGAGGCAAGTGGAAGCTGCCACCTTTTCCATTGTAACTCTACGGAGAGTGACAAGTGTCTGCACCCACGATTCTAAGTTTCTAATAGGTTTCAAAGCCTCAATTAATAAACATTTCTTAGAGTTTGATGGAAATTGACATGTGTCTTCACCTATTTAACAGTGGAATGTACCATGCATCAATTGCAAAAGACCTATAGAAAGTGACTAAGGAACAGAGCATCGAATTGAATCTAGGACCTGATTCAAATAACCAAAAAAGGAGGAACAATGAAGAAGGACTAGAAACATTTGCACATCAGATATATTTTTAGAAGTAGATCACCAGGTAGACATTGAAGGATGAAAACATTCAATAGTGTGACCCATTTCTCTGCATTGAGAAAAGCAAATGGGTAGATGCCCCTAAATTCTAGCCTATCTTCTTAACAAATTTCAGTGTAAGATGTGTTACTGTTCTCAGGTCCTTCTTGAAGAGGTTATATAAGGGACTCTCTTTTATTGTAAATATATCTCTTTTTGACAATAAAAAAATGAAACTCTGCCCAAATTAAAAGGCAATACTGAGACTTTGAGCTCAGATTGTTGATCATATTTTGTTATTGGAATAAGAAAGTAAGTGACTTTTCAGACTTTGTGCTGTGATATCTTTGTTGTTGAGGAAATTGTTCTTATGTCTTTTTCCCTTAATATATTTTATGTTCCTTTAATTCAACAAGCAGAATTAGTGAAAGTAGTTAGGAAGGTGTCTTGAAGTCAACTATGGAGAGACTTTGTGCCCCCATAATTGCCTTTAGTGTGTTTTCTTTTTGTTTCTATGTAAAGGAACTTGGGATGACTTTGTGCCCTCATTTTCCTTCCTATCTCACTCTTGGGAAATTCAAGTGGATACTTTGTGCTACATCTCAATTTGCTAGTTACTACTTCTTTGTTTACATTTTGCAATTACTACCAGGAGTATTCTTGTGGTTTGCTGAATAGTACTTCTAAAAGAAGAGGAGTGCTTTTTGTCATTTCCCTTGAGTTTTTCTTTTGATTTGCATGCATCATCTCTGAAGAAAGAGAGATGGATGGTTTATCCTACCCTTGACGATTATTTTCTATTTATATATATAGGGAAGCTCCCCTTGATGAGAGGAGAGATTAGTCTTCTTTTGATGTGGTAAATCTACACATTTGGATGACCAATCTTCCTACTTTGGATGATCAGACCTATTTTGTTTATCAGTACACTGATCAAAAAAATATTCAACCAATAAGACTTGAAATGGATAAAATTAGGCACGTCCTTCACTAAGGAGTAATATGAAGTCTTTATAGCTCTATTGAGAAAATTTGTAGATATCTTTACATGGGCCTATTCTGACATGCCTGGTTTGGTCCCTACTTTGGTTATGCACAACCTTATGGTTAATCTTGATGCCAAACCAATCAAAAAAAACTATGTAAGATGCATCCTCACATTTATGTATTAATAAAGAAAGAGTTATAAAAACTCTTAGAAGTAAGATGTATCTGATCCACTAACTACTCAAAATGGATCTCTAATTTGGTACCTATTAGTAAAAAGCCTGAAGGGATCAGAATCTATACTAATTTTTGAGGCATAAACAAAGCTTATCCTAAAGATGATTTTCCATTACTTAATATTGACATTATCATTGACTCTATGGTAGGTTATGAAATTCTTTCACTCATGGATGACTTTTCAAGATACAACCATATTATAATATCACTAGAAGACCAACATAAAACAATGTTCACCACTCAAAGGGGAACATTTTGTTCTTAGGTAATGCCATTTGGCCTTAAGAATATTGGAGATACATATAAAATGGCCATGATTTTCATATTCCATGATATGATACATGATATTTATGAGGACTATATCGATGACATATTAGGAAAATCCAAAGTCAAGGCCGACCATCCATTAGTGTTGTGTAAGATATTTGAAAGATCATGAGAGTGCAAAGTCAAAATCAATCTAAATAAATGTGTGTTCAGTGTAAATTCAATAAAATTACTTGGATTCATCATGTCTCCCTAAGGTATTGAATTCAATCTGGCTAAATTTCATGCTATAACCAAGATGCCACCACCAACCAATTTAAAGCAACTCTGTAGTTTTCAAGGTAAGACCCAATCAATCAAATGCTTTATCTCTCAGTTAGTAGACAAGTGTCATCCATTTACACACCTTATAAATAAGGGAGTTACATTTCACTAGGATGGTCACTACTAAATAGATTTTTAACAACTCAAAGACTATCTTGTTAATCTACCTATTTTATTACCTCCTATGTCAGGAAATCCATTTTTATTATCCCTATCAGCTACCAACCATGCTCTAAGGGCACTCTTTGCTCAACATTATGAAAATATAAAATATCATGTTATATACTACCTAATATTTACTTTGGTTACATATGAACATAGCTATGCACCTACTAAAAATGCTTATCTAGCCATGGTCTTTGTAGCTCATAAACTATGCCATTACATGTTGAATAGTAAGACCATGGTCATTTCAAAAGTAGATCTGATCAAGTATCTACTATCTAAAATAATTTTTCAAGGTAGAATGGCTAAATGGATCATGATTATTAGTGATTTTGACATAGAGTATGTCAATTAAAATGTAATCAAGGAACAAGTTCTTGTAGATTAACTTGTGAAAGCACCTCTCACAGACACACAACCACTCATATTTTAATTTCTTGATGAATCCATAATGACCATCATTTACACACCCATTGAGGATCATCCTTTGAATATGTATTTTCATGGTTCATTTACTACACATGGATTGGGGATAGGCCTATTTTTTATTACACCATAGGGGGATCTAATCCCTAAATCATTCAAAATCAGATTTTCTTGTATAAACAACATGGATGAGTATGAAGCACTTATTACAAAACTTTGATAGGAAGTGCATTGTAATATATCTCATTTCCAAGTTTATGGTGATTCTTATTTAATCATCAATCAGGTCACAGATCATTTTTAGACAAAGATGATAGGCTAGTTCCATATAAATCCATGGTCGACACTCTTAAGCAAAAAATTACCAACATTCAATTTGAGCATATACCAAGGGAAAGTAATAGAAATGTATATGTCATGAATACTATTGGCTCTCTAATTCAATAAATATATAAAGCTAGAGAGTATTAGTTCCTCATCAAGAATTTTTTAGCACCAACTCATGAACCTTCAACCATTGTAATGATTTGTGATATTATTGGTCCTAATTTTATCTAGTACTCAGACCTTTACAACTACCTTCATGACCAATTTATACCACCTAACATATCTCAAAAATGAACCAAAGCCTTCATTCATCATTTCACTCATTATACTCTACTTGGATCCACCCTTTACCATCATAGTTTTGATGGAACTTTGCTTCATTATTTAACTTCAGCAGAGTCTACACTAGTGTTAAGAGAAGTTCATGAAGGAGTATGTAGAGATCATTATAGTGGGGTAGTCCTATCTAAAAATATCTTGTGTACTCATTATTATTGGCCCATAATGAACACAAATGCTATTGCATATGTAAATAAGTGTGACAAATGTCAATGACATACTAATCTGATTCATGTTGTCATGTCCCCTTTTTTGTGGACATTGACAGACTTGATGATTAGCCTATTATGCAACCTTTGTAGGCTAATAGGATGGATAGAGGGTCATGATGGAGATTGGCTTGGCTTCAATTTGTAGAATTCCTATAGTTGGCTTTCATTTAGGTTATTTCAGACACATTTGGCCTGAGCTCCTATTATTTAGGGATATTTGACATGCAGTGGAGTGCCTTTATTTTGGTGTGGTCATGTGCGAAATCACTCCCTGGTTCACCAGCTTCGAATGGTTTGAGGATCCGACATGTATTGAGGGAGATATTAATATTTGATTGATATAATCAAATATTAATTATTTAGCCTATTTTTAATTAGAAACCCTAATTCTAATCTAAGAAACCCTAATTAGGGCAAGCATATCTTTTTGAGGGTATAAGGGTTTCTCATGGAGGCCATTATTGATTATGCATTGATTATTGATTATTGATTTTGAAGAATTCTTCTATGAAGACTGAGCCAAGGGTTCTAGGATTCCATTTGCATTGGAGAATGTTCCCTCTTTAGTGTGTGTGATTCAAAGGCTGTGAAATATCAGTTGATCTATTGCCAAATTGAGAGATAGCTTCATACAGAAGTTATCACAGAGATTTACAGGGTTGAGAGATAACTTCACACAAAAGTTATCACAGTATTTCAGGTATTTCTTTATTTAGTTTTTGATCCAATAAGTTATATAGATATAGATCTTCTATATTTGAATCGTATATTCTTGAGATCAAGTTGTTCAGCTATTAGGGGTTGAAAACAGACAGGTTATGTTTAATTGGCAGCCGTACTAAGTCCGTACAGGTCCACTCAGACACCGACCCTGATAGACAACGATCCCCAGTGACCGACATCGATCGACGTCGACAGAGGAGGATTGACAGAGACTGATGTCGGCAGTATATCGACCGACGTTGGTGACTGTGTGTTCGACACAGCAGGCTGAGATAGAATTTCTAGATTCAAGCTCAATTGCCAGATTTGCAAAAGCCCAGGGTTTTAAGACAGAATATTTCATATTATTTTATTTGTATGATAGAGACTCAATTGTGTAATCATCTAGAATAACAAGTGATGAGATCTTTGATTTGCTATTGAGAGATTATATTGTGATTTATTTATTCATATTTGAATTTATTCTGCAAGATTGTATCTTTGTTCAGAGCTATTTGTATTTCTATATTCCCTATTTGAAGGGACATCACAGTGGTATCAGAGCTTTTTGACTTTCTATATTCCCTATTTGAAGGGGATATTACAGTGGTATCAGAGCTTTTTGACTTTCTATATTCCCTATTTGAAGGGGATATTACACATGTCCTAGCCAAAATTTTGAAAATGATGCTGACACCATGGCCATTTTCTACATGGGGACTTTACCTCATTATGAAGATCAACCCCACTGCATATAATGGCCATAAACATATCCTTACCACCATCGATTATTTCACTACGTAGGTTGAAGCTATACCCTTTACTTATGTGACTAGAAAGCAAATTTACAAATTCATCTTCAACCATCTAATTTGTTGCTATGATATCCCTTTTGAAATTATATATAATAATGGAGGATCATTTAAGAATAATTATGTATATCAACTATTTACTAAATATAACATCACACAACATTTTTCTACAACATATTACCCTCAAGGTAATGGAAAAATTGAGGCATCCAACAAAACCATTGTCAATATTCTCAAAAATATTATCAATGATGTCGATCATGATTGGCACCTATAGATATTTCCTACCCTTTAGGCATACCATACCAATCATCATACCCCCACAAGATCCATTCCATACTCACTTATTTATGGTATTAAAATCATCCTTACCATTGAGGTCTAATTTTCTTCACTGTGCATCTCTTTCAAGCATGTCTTAGATGATCATGACTACTGAGTAGCTCGCTTGCAAGAGCTAGACCTACTTGATGAGAAATGTATAACTGTGCTTAATAATATTCAAGCATATCAGAACCAAATCAAAGGCCACTATACTCAGTGTCTTAAGTATAGAACATATGAACTTGGTTATCTTGTTTTTGAAGAAAACCAAAAGAATACCACAACTAAGAAGAAGCATAAAAGGAAATTCAAACCAAACTAGATAGGGTCTTTCATCATTACTATAGATTATGGATTAGGAGCATGCAGGCTTACCACACCAAATGGAGATGAACTTCCTAAGCTAATGAATATTATTCATCTCAAGTGGTACTATGCTTCAGTGCTAAGGTGTATTGTCTGTAAAGACCATTTTAGTTGTGCCATTTTATCACTATTATTCTTTATACAAATATCATCCTTATCCATCCTCTTAGCCATACTCACTTTTTTCTTCTGACTTATTAGCCCAATGCATTCTATAGCCTATCCTATTTGACCTTAGTTTTTACCATTCATACGCATTTTTAACATCCAAGTATCTGATTAGTTTCATCAGTTAGTTTATGTACTTTAGATAGAGCTCATATTTTGGAGTAGTGTGGTAGATGTTTTGGCAGTTACATCCTTAATTTTTTATAACCACCTATGGGAAAACTAGGGGCAACATTTGTTTATTGAACCTTGGCATATCAAATCTCCACTTCCTATGTCATACTATGCCTTTTTACCAACTTTGCCTATTTTGTTTGAATTGACTACTACACTATTTAAATGTCTCTACTATAAGGGTATAACTATAGTAACTTGACATCTTAATTTTGGACTATGTGGGTCATGCATAATTCCTATTGAGGTTAGCTCAGTGACCCTCTAGACATGCTCTCACCATTTTATGAGTAACCTAATACATGCTCTTATTGTTTTTCAAGTAACCTAAGCCACACTCTCACCATTTTATGACTAACCTTAGTTTAAATGATCTCACTATTTTTTTAGCTTGAACCATTTAGTGTCTTATCATTCTCGATTGAGTTGAGACATTCTAAAACAATTCCAAAAAAAATTAAAAATTGTTAGGAAAGAATAAAAACATTGACCACTTCTTTGCCTGAAGGATTCTGGGAACCCTTACTAAGTTACAAGAAAATCACTTGTCATTTAGTTTCCCCATCCTTTTTGGCCTTTTCTCTCACACAGTTGCCATTTTTTAAGACCATTCCTCTTCTTCTATCACATCCATTCTATTTGTTTTCCTTAGTTATCACATTCTTCCCATTCCTTAGGAGAACTACATTTGGCTTGAAGTTATTTTTATTGGATATTACATCCATGGAACTATGTAGGCAATGTCCACTTTCTTAGTGTATATGGATATAGCTTTGTCACCCTCTTACTTTTCTTATATTTCCCCTATTTTGTTCATTTTTTAAAATTTTCACCTATTTTCTAGGGGCATTGTTCGTATGGTTTATTTTTAGTGTTTCTTTATTTGTTTCTTTGTTGTTTTTTTGTGTGCATGTTTGTTTGCCTTCAACACTATTGCCTTTATTCATTTTAAGTGTGTTCATTGGGTGATTCCTTACCCACACTTATACTTGAATCTATCCATATTCATATGTTTACATTATCATCATGGTTTCTATCATTGGTGCATTATTTTTTATTGAGTATTAGATTATAGGAGTTAGTTCCTATGCACATTTTACCCAAGTCCTCATGATTTTATACCATGATGTCTACCAACACGTGCTATAACAAACCTCAGCTTCAAGAAATTTATTCAAAAATGGTGGCATCTCTTTAGCACTAACATCCTGATCTAATCCCAATCATATCCCAAATAGAGTAATTAATAAATAAATAATTTCAACCTTTATTAGTTGACACAAGCATCTCCCTACTAGTAGGTTTTTCTAATTCATCATTACCCTCTATGTTAAGTTATCATCATCCTATGCCAATTTATCATGTTTACCATAATAATGGTCTAATGATTATAATCACCTATGGGTAAATCATTACAAACCATCCCGCTTGCATATCTCAATGATTATAACTACCTTTGAGTAAATCATTATGTTGTCACCACTTTATGTTTTCTACCCATACAGGGGCATGTTATTATCTTATTTTTCTATCCTAACAGGGGCAAATCCATCTTCTCAATGATTATAACTACCTTTGGGAAAACTCATTGTGTTATCATACCACATTGCCACTATTGGGATACAATGTTTATAATTTCCTTTAGGCAAACCATTGTGCACCATCCTACTTGCATTCTCAATGATTTTGACTACTTTTTCAAGAACATTGTGTTCTCACCCCCATCATCTTTCCTTTATTTGGTCCCCTTATTTCACTTCTTTCTTTTCAAAGGACTGCTTATCAACTTACTTGTCCCAACCATTCCCTTGAGGGGGCATCATACAGTTAGTTTATCATCATTTTAGTTGTAGGCATATAGGAATTTTTAATTCTTTAAGATGTTACTATGTTTATATCTTGCAATGCCTTCCCAAATAGGGGCAAACTATAGACACCTAAATTTGGGCACTGATAACCTCGAACTAGGCTTTTGACCAATTTCTACCTAAAGCACAAAATTTGGCCTAAAAATACTAAAACATGTTTAAAAATGGGAAAGTAACATATTCAAGTGTCAATTTTGGCTAAAGTATCACTAAATGGGGTAATGCAATTTATGGGCCAGCTAACTTTGATCAGATCATTCTGAGTCAAAATATCAATTTTACACCTCGATGCTCTGGATTGATATTTCCTATAAAATCTCTTGCATAAGACACATGCCTTTGTTATTATATATCGGTAACATACTAAATGGGAATAATGGATCCAACACATCTGACATTAACTTCCAATTCCAATCCATTCAAAATTTGGACCAATAACAAAGCATTCTGATCAATTTAAGTAATTTGTGCATAAAGTGATTAAACATGCTTAAGAGATAATTAATCTAAATTAAGGCCTAATTAATAATTCCATGTAAACTTGTTAAATAATTTTTTTTGGAAATGAATATTGAATATCTGCATCATTAGGTGACCTCATTTCTTAGAAAGACATTCCTAGGCCACAAATGCCACAAATATCAGGATTCATGCCCTCCATGCCTCATCAATGCCTTCCATGATGCCCTTCATGCCTCTTAATTTCCCCTTATTCTAATGTCATGATGAGGATAATTATAAACTTAATTATAAAAATTGGATTAATCCTTAGCCACACATCTCAATCCTAAGATGGATGGTTTAGGTTGATTCTGATCAATCTCAAAAATATATAAATAGGAGGCCTTACCACATCATTTCAAAGACATGATTATGCAAATTTATAATTTAATAATTGATTACAAAGCTTCAATAATTTAGTGTTACCATGAAAAATTGATTCCAATCCAAGCCAAGCCACTAGCCAAAGGTGCCAAGGAGAGATGGAGGTAGCCAAGCTTCCATTGATGAGGACTTCATGAGCACAAACAGAGCAAGCCACTATAACAAGCATTTTGGAGCATCTAAGGAAGGTAAAAGAGGATTTATTTTGAATTTTAGTTGTGTGGATTATTCATTTTTTAAAAGTAATCTCTCCCTACTTTCTAGGCCTAGAGATGTTATGCTAGTTAGTGTGTTTCTTTCATTTTATTTTCATTTTGAAACTAACACCATACTAACCATCCTCTCTTGAGTAAAATTCTTAGATCACAGTTACATGTGGTGATTGCAATGTAAGGGGTGAAATTTTATGGATATAGAATAATGATAAACCAAGGCTCCATATTAGCACTCATTATGCTCTCTCCACCTTAACATGAAGATGCTCCTATGAGATATAAATCCAAGCTCAATTCAGTAAGTAGGGGATGTGAATTGAGGTAGTAAAACTCTATAGAAGTGGCTCTAGATATCATGTTATGGACACTATTAGTATAATTTTAAGCATGGGTGCCTTTGAGGATCCACATTGTACTACCCATACTCACCTATCAGCCTCTAGGTCATTAGTAAATTTAGATGAGCATATGCTCTATTTCACTTCTTATGTACTCTATTTACTTAAACCTTATTTAATGAAGAATGTCATTGTACCTAATTGAGTATTGATCTAGTATATGTGGTTATGGTAATGTTCTTTGAATGAAATAATTACAATAGTTTAATTTTAATAAATGATTGTTTTGTTAAGATATGTTTTATTCCCAGTCATTAATGGCATCTCTATGTTAAGTGATTACATCAACATAGCCTATGAATTATCCTAAGTGTAAGAGAAGTCATGCACGCAAGATTTGATACCCTTATCAGGAGCACTAACCTAAGCATGGACCCTTGATATGAAGTAATTATATTGACCCCTCAAGAATTAGATGATAGTAAGCTTAGCAAAATAAAGGCTTGTGCCATTGTGATAATAGAACCAACCCAATATAGACTTATGCCCTTATGACCATAAGAAATTACTCAAATAGTTTTTATGACTATATACCATCATTCTAGCTTAAAAATGGCTTGGGCTAATTAACCTACCAACATCATTTTTTCAATGACCAAGTCCTATGAAGAATGAGTTGTGCCATGGCATAACTAGCCTAATACAAGCCCTAGTTATTTCTCTATTATGCTTCGAGTGAGTGCATAAGGCTTGCACATTATGTGAATTGATTTCAACATAGAGAAGTGATAAATGTTGAGTGTTACATTAACATACCTTATTTTCATCTAGTTTTAATAACTCTAAAACTAACTTGGAATAATTATATAAGTACTAGATAGAGTAAATGAATTGAAACCCACCTTTTCTACAATAATCATAATTGAGACACTTGGCACCCTTATGTTAATTCTCAAGATATTCTAGCCTTTTTACCTTGATCTCATCATTATATATTTAACACATGATTTAATTCACACCATCAATCTCTCTTTGACTTATTGACCTTGATCCTTGAATGTGGATCATTGATCAGGGTTTATATGCAAGAGTATGCACTATCAATCTTGATCTAGGATATTTGACTTGCTAACTTCATGAGATTACTCATGTGCCATTTATATTTGATATTGCCCTTTGATATCATTCCAATTTTCATCCTTACATTCAACTTGAAGCTCATTTGAGTATTTTTGAATCCAAATGGCTATTTTTTGTGGCTTTGACTTGATGTCTCTGAGCACATCCTACACTATTAGGTCATTTTTGAAGACTTATATCTTGAGATAAAAAATTCATCAAGATACCAAATTTGTACAGGATCTTCATGGTATAAAGTACATCACTTTTATGTAATTATTTAATTTTGTTTCACTTCATAATTACACTTATGAAATGCATAACCAAACTAACCTATTCACTCCTGCCTAATGTTCTGAAACAATCTAACTCCTTAAGATCACTAAATTCACACCTTAAGCTTGCCTAAAGTGTTTATAAATATTACAAGTTACAAGTGATATGATCATAAATTTTGTTTACTCCTACTATTGGTCACTCTCTTAACAAGAACTTTGCTTAGCTTCTCACCCCAGATATAGGCAAAGTTTTGTATGTGGACCAATTTTGGCCAACATTTATGGTGACCTCTTGGGATTTCATGCCTTTTATGAAATAGATTAGTTTCCTTATCTAATAAAATGGGTATATGTGGTTATAATTCTTCAATCCCAACTGATATGAAACTAGTAAAAGGCTATCCCTTTTTTAAATTCCCTCTTGAAGCAATAAAGATGAAAATAAATAAAACAACATTGTGCCCTAAGATCTTAGGGTAATGGAAACACACAATTGAAAAGATTTTCATAAGGCACTTAGAGGAAAACATAAAAATCTACTCTAATATATACAGTATCTATAAAATCTATTAATAACAAGGATTTAAATGAATGTCATTGACTAGGATGGGTAATACCTCTCCATTTAGCCGGGTAAGATAAAAAGCATTATGTTTTTTGCATCCATGGATCAAATAAGGGCCACTCCACAATCCTTAAAAATTGGTATGGTTACTTAGCTTGGCCTTATTTAAATCCCATTTATGGACTAGATCCCCTTCTTTGAAATCCATTATTATGGCTCTCTTGTCAAAGGATTTCTTGACCTAATCTTGATGTGAATCTAGTGTCTTGATTGCAAGGTCCCTAATTTCTTCAAGCTCCATGAGCTCTGTGATCCTCATGCTCATAGGTTCACTCTCCATCAGCTCAAGCTGATGGGCTAACTCTAAGGTATAAAACTCAAGAGAGATGGGTAATTTGGCTTCCCTCCCATACACTAGGACAAATGGTGAGTTGCCAATAGAAACTTTGGGAGTCACTCTATCAACCCACAAGGATATCCTTAACTTTGTGTGCCAAAATCTCTCATTCTTTTCCATAGTACTCTTGATGATTATTATAAAGTTTCTATTTGTTTACTCCACCAATACATTACCTTGGGGATAGTAATTTGAGGATGTACTAAGGTGTATACCTAGCTTAAATGCCTACTCACTTATCCTCATACCAATAAATTCTAAGGCGTTATCTAAAATTATAGTCACTCATACACTAAACCTTGTTATTATGCTATCATAGAAGCCCAACACTATTTTTTCATTGGCTTATTTCAAGGAAATTGCTTCCACCCACCTAGTAAAGTATTCAATAGTAGTGATTACCCATTTGAGTCATTCACTCGAAGGTGAATTGATAATTTCTATGATTTCTAAACCCCACTACATGAAGGGTTGTTCCACCTAGATTGGATTGAGAGGAAGGAAGCTAGTTTTTACTTACCTTTAAAGAGAGCACATTTTTGGCACTTTCTAACCCATGTATAGTCATCTTTGAAGAGGTTAGTCTAGTATTAACTAGTTTTCATCACTTTTGCTACTATAGTCTTTGGAACAAAGTGGACTCCCATAAACCCATCATGAAATTGCTCTAAAAGCCTTGTAACTTGGTCATCATCTATTCACCTAAGGAGTTCTCCATCAAGGTCATTTATAAATATAACCCATAAACCAATGCATAATGTATCGATTAAATCTTAAAATACCTTATTTTTTCCCTATCCAAACCTTGTGAGTACTCATCTATTATCAATAAATGTGTCATGTCCTACAGCCATGTAGTGTGAGGTGGAGGTATATTTATTTGTTATTTATCTTGTGTTACCAAGACAAACTTTTTATTCTCTTAAAGGGTGTAAACCATATTCTCACATAATCCTATTCCTCTTACTAACTTAGTTAACTTGATATCCATATCATACTCCATGACTTTGGTAATCCAAACAACTCTCTTTTCATTCAAGTCTTTTTTTAGAAGTAAATCCTTCACTTTAGGATGAGACACCATAATATAAATCCTTCTATTAGAGAGCATTGGTTTGAATTTTTTAAGGCTTTTACTACTACAAAGACTTGTTTTTATATAAAATTATACATTAATTCATGTCCTCCAGGCCCTTGACTGGAAAAATTAATTGGCTGCTCATGTCCTTCACCATTCTTCTACATCAGCATAGTTAATATATTATCAATAATGGCAAAGGAATACAATATGAAATCCTTTGAGAAATTATGATTCATGAGTGTAGGTTCTTGGGTAATGGCCTTCTTGATAGCCTCAAATGTTGCTTTACCTTCATTTGACCAAGTGAAAACTTGGTTCTTCTTTAGCATGGTAGTGATGGGTTTGACCAAGTTTTCAAAAATAGGTATAAACCTTCTCATGAAGTTTATTTTACCAAGGAAATTTTGGAGTCCCTTACTATGCTTGGGCAAGGATAATGCCAAGATGACATTTATTCTATTAGGGTCAATAGATAATCCTTATTTTGAGATAATGAGACCCAAAAATTTTACCCCATGAATAAAAAAAACACATTTCTTGGGATTTAGTTAGATCCCATATTCTTTGCATCTTCCAAACATCAATCTCAGGTGATCCGAGTGCTCACTAGCCTTCTTGGAGAAATTTTTTATCTCATCCAAGTAGATAAGCACCATCTAATTTTAAAATCCTTGGAAATCCATGTCCATGAATCTTTGGAAAGTAGCACTAGCATTTTATAATCTAAAAGGAATATTTTGATAAGCATATATGCCCCACTTTATGGTGAAGGTAGTCTTTTATTGGTCTTCTTCTCTTACTAGCACCTAGTTGTATCCTAGGTACCTATCCACAAAAAAGAAGCAGTCTAAACTAGTAACCATTTTAAGGAGTTTCTCCATGGATGGTAAGGGGTAATTATCTTTCAAAGAGACCTTATTCAAATCTCTAAAGTCAACACACAACTTGATTTTCCCATTTTTTCCCTCACAAGTACCAAGTTGGCCACCCATGAGGAGTACTTGATGGGAAAGATGATATTGGATTCAATCAATTTGGTCAATTCTTTCCTCAAAATATCTTCAATTTTGTGGTTGATAGGCCTTTCGTTCTTCCTGATAGATTTTTCATTGGCCTCCCATTATATAGTATGTTGGGCCAGTTTGGGATCAAAGCCTCTCAGATCATTGTATTCCCAAGCAAATATATCTACATATTATTTATAAAGATCAATGAATTCATATCTTTCATCCTTAGTGCTTATCTTTCTAAGCTTTAGGAGTTTGTCTTTGATTATAAGAAATCTTTCATAGTTCTCCTCATTAGTTGACATTACTACCTTATCTTTCCTTATATGGTGTCCCTCATGGAAAAACCTTCAAGGGTGACCAAACCTTTAGGAAGTTTGTTAGAACTCATTCAAATAATTTGATCATCATACTAATGTTTACATTTATCTTGGTTCATTACGGAAAAATCTACTTCCTACTACAAGAAACAAGTAATCTTGTTGTCACTATCAAAGACTTACCAATGAGCTTCATTATCTAGCACTAATGGTCTTACCACCACTTTAACATGTGGTTGTATTTTAGACTTCTTTAACTCATTTGGGATACCAAACTAATCTCCCATAATTTCTAGCCTATTAACATGTTGATTTTGGTTCCTTAACATTAATTGGATGTTGAAGGCCTCAAAATACTCAATTATATCCCATACTCTATGTTTGTAAGATTCCATCAAAGGATTTTTGGTGATGTTTTGGCCTCTAACCTAATGTACTATCAGCTCACTATCCCCATATACTTGTAGCTACTTGATTCCTCTCTTACTATCCCACTGAAGACCATGGATAAGGCCCTCATACTCAACTACATTACACGATCAACTAAATTAGAACTTATAATAAGAGAAGTACTTATTATTAGAGGGAGATACTATCATTACACCTACACCTACCCCATGTTTTCTTCTTGAGCCATCAAAGAATAATTTCCATAAGCCACTAGTATCCTCTTATAGCCTAATGAGGGATACCATGGATTTATTCTTCTCATGCAAGTAATATACTGCCATGTCTCTTTCCTCAATACCTTCTAAAGGGTCAGTTATCTTATTTTCACTCCATAACGCATCTAAGAAAATTTTAGGTATCTCCTTAGGATGAGTATTTAGTTCTTAACCAACTGTGTGGTCATCCTCATCTAGGATGGTATAATTGATGTTTGAGATATCTAGCTCACAAGGATCAATGTGAGATTGTGAAATAGGATTAGATTTTATGGACACCTTGGTCCCATACCGTGTTTTAAAATCCATGTAAGACCAATTTGATAATAAATAACTCCCAATTTTTGTTGTGAAGTCTCTAGATAAGCATAGAGAAAAATAAGGAGGCACATCTCGAACCAATACATCTTATGCCACTAAAACACTAGGACAAGCATGCAAGGTCAAATTGAGACATTTGATAATAATATATGGTTTTGTGGAAGATCCATCAATTTAAAAAACTCACTTAGATTGGGGTTCATATTTCAAACCAAGTTGATTAGATATTGATTTTGGCATTATTATGGTACTTAATCCAATGTATACCAAGTAGTTATGTACCAAGGAGTCATCAATGATCACAAAAAAGTAGATTGGAGGAGGTTTGACAACTTTAATTAATTTAAATTCATTAGGTCCCTTGGTTTCATTAGTGAGAACCACATTTTCCTTGCTTGTTGGCTTCTTAAAAACATTGATTTTGCCAAACCTTCTTGAAGAATGTCTACCTGACCAGGCATGGAAAGTACATCCCATATTAACACATTCACATTAGAATTATTCATTTATTCCACAATATTTATGGGAAAACCACCAAAATTTGGTTGTGTTTTGTCATCCATAGCTATACTTTGAACTTGTGAGTTTCAGGGTACAAAGGCATTACATTAGTTTTGATTCTTTAGAGATGTTAGAACCTTTAGAGTAGTAGTAGGTTCATCTGACTTTGATAATAATGGAGTAGTAGTAGGAATATCTTTGACTACTTCTTTGTTACCATCCATGTTCCTTCTCTTGAACATTGTATTAGTTGTTACTAGAATGTATGCTTGGCTAGAACTAGCCTGTTGATTGAGTGAATAACATTCTTATTGTTCATAATTAACAATTATAGCATTTAATTGGTTTATAATTTCATTAGGTCCTTGGACTTTTTAAGACTCTTTTAGTTTTTTAATCATAGTTATTTTTGTGTTTTGAGCCATAAGAGCTTGATTGAATCCATAACTAGCACCCTGATGCCATTAATCATTGAAAGCCTGATTAAACTCGGTGTTTGGGATAATGTTTAAACTAAAAAAATGATTCCAAGGCATATTACACTCACTTTATTAGGAATTTTTTTTCATAGTATGGACCAAAGTATTAGATGTGCTTGCAACATTTGGATTATAATTGTTTTGTCTATTATAGTTAGATTACCCCTACCCTTACCCTTGGCCTTGGCCTTGTCCTTAGAAATTTACTTTGTAGGGTGGCCTATTACATTGATAAGATTACTAATAAGGATAACATGGAGCTTGATAAGGTCTATTAAACTGAGATTACTACCTCTTCACATTTACCAATTCATTAGCAAAGGATTGAAACATGCTCTTAAGCTCTTGGAAATTTTTATTTTCTTAGGAGTCACTAGATTGACTAGTTGAATCCTTTTCTTCCTTTGGTGTAGGTATGTAATAAAGTTTTTTCATAGGTGGAATGATATAAAGGGGAGTAATAACAATAGGAGGTGGTTAAATCTTAGGAAACAAATGAATTAATGGCCTAGGTGTAAGCTTTCTATCTTGTATTAGACTATTCTCTACTTTGATTGATGCCTCATAAGAATCTGGTAGTGTGTTTCCTCCCATAGACTGAATCATTACTATAATATCACTATTTAGGTATTTCAAATAGTATAGGAAAACAATGTTTGGGGTAGGCCTGACAGGGACCAAAATTCTATCCCATGTATTTTGAAACCTTGTGTTGAAATCTTGCATAACCTCATGAGGGGCCCTCTTAATTATAGTTAACTATTATAAACGTGACAAGTGGTCACTTTTATCTTCAACCATTTTAGATAAGGTATCACCAAACTAATCTCATGATGTGATGGAGTTAGCAGTGAGGTTTTTATACTAGTCCAAGTCTTTACCTTTGAAATATATGGCCAACAATCTGATGGCCACATTTTCCTCATTTATGTCATGAATATGGCAAAAGTTGGCTATATCTCTAAGGTGCTTAGAAGGGGTTTTAGAATTATCTCATATAAAGTAAGGTAAAATTTTAAGAGCTACCATTAGGATAGGGTCATAGTGATTGAGGTCCAAAGGACTCTGACCATTGAAATCCATAAAAGGGAAAGCTATAGGGGCTTTAATGGCAATGAAAGGACCTAACAAAGATCTTCTTGCATAGGTATATTTTGAAATTGGTTTAGGAGGAAAGTTTATTTTATATGGATATTATTATCAAATCTTAACCTTTTTATTAAGTTTAAATTTAATTCAACAAATTAAAAAAATACCTCTATAAGTTGATCTTGTAGTCACCTTTGGCATGAAATATAGCTATTTCTATGCACCATAATATTGAGTGTTATTCAGAGTCACTCGATACTAAAATATGAAAGCTATAATTAATTCAAATTGGTCAAATTAGAATCAAACTTAGCCAAACCTCTTTGAAATTGGTCCCACTAGGCATGCCAAAAACAATTTTAGGCTTAATTTGCACCCTTGGAGAGGCTTCTTCAGGTTCTTTCCAACTAATTTAAACAATGGGAATAACCTCATGTTATGGGTATCCTATAGTGAGTTTGAACCTATGGAGAAGACTATTTTCCTCTTGGTTGATCATCTAAACTAATATTCTTGCTTGAGAAAGGGATAGAGAGGGGGTAAAGGGTAATTAAAAGAGCTAACAGGGTGATGCACCAAATTTAAATGTACACTCACATAATCTTGAATAAATACTAATACAACATAAGACAATTAATTCTCACATAATCTCCCAAGCTAGCTAATCTATACAAGTATTTCATAAACTAGGATCACTAAGCAATGAATGAAGTAAAGAGGAATTCTAAGATTCATACAAAACATTCATCAATGGTAGAAATAACACAAATCTAGACCTGTAAATAGCTTGAAAATACCTAAAAATAGGTAATAAATAAGGATAATGGACATGGAAGACAACATTCTTCACAAAAACATCATGCAAAAGCTTACTAGACACAATTTAGAGGCAAGAGATAGGGAAAAATTAGTCCTATTTCTTCAAGAGGTAGTTCTAACAAATTTTGACAAGGTTTAGCATTATCAAATGAGAGTCTCCTTTACAAATGGGGAAGATATAGGAGAAGTGGGAGAAAGAGGAGAAGCACACAATTAAATATCAATAAATGAGCTACAACCATCCTCTATGAATTTTAACCACATTTGGATCATTTAGCACTAATCTTGCTTCCACAAATTGGCATTCATTAGCCCAAATAGTCTTCAAACTCTTTCAATTGGCTGAGAAACACACTAGAAAATAAGAACTTGTTGAGGATGATGAATTATGATCCATTCAAAAGGAGAAAGTCTCTAATGACTTTGAAACTTCATTAAATGATCCACTTGTCTTTCTCAACCTCCAAACTCTCCATCAGCTTAACAAATTTATTGCATAGTGTTTCATCTTGATGTGTTATTTACACTATTAGATGGTCACTTGGACTTATTTATTTGGTATCCCCTCTAACATTCATTTCATAATCATAACTTTTCCATTACTCCAAACCCTAAACATAGGTCATCTAGAGATGAAAACTAATTCCTTTATTGGTTTCAATATAGTCATGATTTCAATGAAGATCCATAGGCTACCTAGTCTCTTAATCATGATCAAAACATAATTCAAAACCAAGATAGTCTTTATCACTTGATTGACTAGAAATTTACATAGAACTAGGATTTAATGGCATCTTTACAAATTTTTAGGGTTTGATATGGTAACCAAGATTACATTTTATCTCACATTTATATGTTTGCATGTTTGGATCCAAAAAATCCTTTGATCTGATGTGTCTACTTATGTGGCATTCCTTTACCACACTCTTGGTTTTTTAATATATATGACCTCTACAAATTTATTCATGTCTCCTCATCTCATGCACTCTAATAACTAGATCAAATCTACTCAATTAATCTCCTCAAAAATATTTTGGCTTTCACCTTAAATATCAACCATTGATATGTGATCTAAACTCAAGATTATGACACTTGTCACCATCACATGCCTTTTGATTTGAATATCAAGATGCAAACCAATTCCTTTATTAGTTTTGATATAGTCATTATTTTAATAAATATCCATAGGCTACCTAGTCTCTTGATCATGATCAAAACATAATTAAAACCCAAGATAGTCTTGATCACCTGATTGAGTAGACATTTACTTAAAAATAGGCCTTAATGGCATCCTTACAAAATTTTAGGGTTTGCTTGTTAAGCACAGGATATATATAGAGGGGGGGCTGATTCAGTATATCATATATCTTATAAATCTTTCCTTTCACCAAATTCCACTTAGTCAAACATTCAAGATATGCAATAAAACTCAAACAATAAACATCACACAAGATATAGAGAGACACCAGATATAACATGGAAACCCAATGTGGGAAAAACCATAGAGAACAATCTCAAGTATATTTGTGAGAACAAACCCACAAGAGCACCATACCCCTTTGCCAAGGACCAACCTCAGCTATAATTCATGAGCACCAACCCACAAGAGCTTCAAACCCCTTTGCTGAGCACCAACCTAGCTACTATTCATGAGCACCAACCCACAGGAGCACCAACCCCTTTGTCGAGTACCAACCCAGCAATAATTTGTGAGCACCAACCCATAGGAGCACCAACCCCTTTGTGTATACCACACACCTATCTCTCAATGTCGCTATCTCAACAAATGATAGATCAATACAACATCTCCTTCCTCTCTCTCACCTTTGCTCTTCTAAGCTAGTTATAACAAATAAAAATCATATTCATCTCTCACAATTTCTCTTCTAAGCTAGATGTTACAATATCAAATCAACCTCTATCTCTCATATTTACAAATGGCTTCTCAAGCCTTTATTTATAGCTTTCCAAATGACCTTTGGCCTTCCCCCTTTATGACCCTTCAATCCTCATGGAAAATTGCACTAATCTTGGATGACCCTTCATATTCAAGCCTTCGAAAAGTCATGTGGTGACCCTTCATGACCAAAAACGTCCTTCCCACTTTTCTCCTTCTCTTTGGTGACTTTTCGTATTCCTCAAAGTGTCTCTTCATGAGAAATTGCACCCTTACTCTTTTATCTTCACTTGGTGACTCTTGGAATTCCCCAAGATGACTCTTCATGGGAAAATGCATCCCATCCTTCTTTTATCTTTACCCCATGGCTCTTCAACTTCTCCATGGGCCCTTCTTTTGTCTCATATGCAACCAAAAATATATTCATTAATATTAAATAAATACTAACTCATATTAGCCAAGATATATTTATTACAAACAACATTAAATGCAATAGGGCCTTGTAGACACCTAAAAAGTGTCTAACCCTTGGTCTTCCTCTCTCCCCTTTGTCCCTTGCCACTTCGACTATCCCTAACCTGCCTAGGTCTTATTAATTGAAAATAATCATCTATTTTTAATTAATAAGTCCCTTTTTTTCCCTCTCCTTGCCACCTCACCACCCTAGGATACCCTCCTTGGATCCCCTTTATTCCCCACATGGCCATTTAATGCCTTAGACTCCCATTCCAACCTCTCCTCTCGCCCATTTAACCCCGTCGACCGTTTCATCCTCGCATTCATTTGACCCGGCCGTTGGGAAACGGATGAAAGGATATTTTTAGCCTTTCTCCAGCCTTTCAGCCACCGACGTCGGTCAGCCTTCAGCCGACGTCAGCGATATTGCTGGCGTCGGCACCCTTCATAACGGTTTTCTTCACCGTTATCTCTCTCTGTTCTGCTCTTGGCTCCTCTTCGCATCTCTGCATTTTTTCTCTGACATCCCGACTCTTGAACCTTCGTATCACACCCTTGTATCAGTCCTTTCACTTGACCTCTCTCCCAATCAATCTGACTCTCTCCCTCAGGTACACAGCAAGCTTCTGCAGGTGAACAACAGGGATTCTCCATCAGCAACAGGCTTCACATCTGGCATCACCAGCAACAAGATCAACACCTTCTTCAGCAGGGCACAGGTATGTACTCTGTTTATTTTCTTTATGCTTTCTAGTCATTTGCTTTAACTGGATTCAGTATTTCTTTCCCCAACCCAGACAGCTAACCAAACCAGTCGGACCCAGATTCCTATCTCTCTGATTGGCTTCCTCTATCTCTCTGTCCCTCTCTGTCCATTTGACTCCCCTGTATCTCTGCCTAAGACCATCCACAGACCCGTCCATCAGACTCAGACCTGTCCACAGACCCGTCCACAGACCAAACCCGAACCATCCATAGACCGGAACCTGACCAGACCTATCTAGAGGCCATTACCCCGACCGACGCCGGTCATTGCCCCCACCGACGTCGGCAGACTAACCGACATCGGCAGACCCGACAACCGACGCCGGTAGAGACCACCGATGCCAGCGACTGCAACCAGGCTGACAGCTTCTTCCAAGGTAAGCCTTTGCTTCCTTTTCTCTTTCATTTTGCTATCATTTCAGTTTATTTTAGCATTCTGTCTTTTTATTAGTCATTTATCTCTTATCAAAATAGTGGGTTGACCTCCCTTAAGGAAGTTCTCATACTTCTAGGAACAAGCTTTTGCTTGGCAACCCACCGCCTATCCATCTAACCTTTTCTTGTCCAAGTTTCTTTTTCCTTGCAGGTGTCATTCCTCCACAGCCAAAGAGGGGTGCTCACAAGCGTCTGGATTACGGTGCGCGATCTTTATCCAGGTACTTCCCAAGCCTTGTCCATTACTTTTTTAGTTTCTTCTTTCTCTTAAATCTGAAAAGTGAATTAGAGTTAGAAACATTCTGGCACGCCCGGTGGGACCCTAGGTTCCTCCTGGGTTCCTTTTTCTTCTTCATTCATTTAGGAGCATTAGGTTCTTACCTTTTCTCCTCCTTCTTTTCTTCTCAATGACACTATAAGCAGGACTAAAATGAATCTTTCTTCCTTGCATTTCTAGACTAGTCTAAACATCATACTCTCAACCCTTTCTCAAACTTGTCTTCATAACAAACATCACATTTTCGACTTGGGCATTAAAACGTATTGCACTTTCATTTCTGCTTGTGCTTGCATTAGTCCACATCTAGTAACTTAAATCCGCATATTGAATAAATCATAGACACTTGATGTTACACTACCGGACCACATGCACTAAAACACACATAAAACTTACCTGAGACAAGGCCCGACTGGGATTTCATCCCCTAGTGGATACCTTACCCGTCCCGGTGACCCCACTTGGATTTCATCACCAAGGGGGAAGCCCACTCCATTCTCTGGCGGAGGATAAACTCTAGGCGAGGTATATCTTGGCTAAGCGAGACCAGCTAACCACTGGAATCGTGAAGTGAGGGGAGCTTGCTCCTTAGCACCAGGCCACGTACCAGACCCTAACACAGATCTTTGAGCACCTAAAACAAGACCCGAAACCATCTTTAGACCGCCTTCTTCTAGGACCCATTTTTTAGCCAATCTCCCCAAACATTCATCTAAGGCATAAGCCACAAATTCTAAGGTTAATTTCTAGGATTTATCGCTTAGGCTTGTCTGTCTCTCTCTATTCTTCTCTTCTCATCTGTTTGTTTGAGTGAGTGAGGACGCTTTCTTCTTTGTTTTTCCAAGAATCTTTTGGTTCTCTGGAAAACACAGTCACCGACATCGGTTCTGCCACCGACATCAGCTTTCCCCTATCACCGACATCGGTTCTACTACCGACGTCGGCTTCATCTCTTACCAGCATCGGTTATCTGACCGACGTCGGCTATCTTCCTTACCGACATCAGTTTTTCAACCGACGTCGGTCTCTGTCACTGTCCTTTTTTTTCAAAACCAGCAGCCTAAAACCTGTCTATTCTCTGTCAAAAACCACATTCTAGTTTTCTGAGACTGCAGGAACACAGTTTCTGGAACCAGGACTCTCTTCTTAACCACTTTAGCCAACAACCGCTTCCGTCTACCTCGTCCCTAAACCAGTCCTATCATGGAGTTCCACTCAGAGACTGAAAAAACTCCTATAGGACCGACCCCGACCCCGACCCCGACTCAAATTCCCATCATCCCTGAAGGGGACCAGGATTTCGTGAGATTCTTGGACCTCAATGCCGCAGCCCTCCAAAACTATCTCGCGAGAAACCCAACGCGAGACCTTTCGGGTGACGTGGCGACGACATCCACACCATTCGCCACCCAACCCTTTTCGACTCAACCTTTCGCCTCAACTATTAACCCAACCATGGCCAATACGCAAAGTTTGGCCTCCCCGTCTATTTTTAGACCGACCTCCATCGGGGTTTCATTACCCCCTCAACCACCTGCAATTCAACCAAGTTCTATATTATATCAGAACTTGATTGTCTCGACCCCTCATACTCTTGCGCCCACAAATGTAGGCATGCCAACTTATCTTTCTACCAGTGCCGCCATTCAACCACCTTTGGTGGTGCCCAATCAACCTATACCTTCAACCTTCATAACACAACCACCTCTAGCCTCCACTTCTGCCCCTGCGACTAGTCATCCGTACATTATACAACCGACTATGTCGCACGCCTCCTCTAGCCTCTTCCAAGCGCCTTACAACTTAGGGGGCGCTCAACCCGCCAATCCGTTAGTAGACATCATTAAGATGCTGATGGATAAAATGTCCAGTCTCGAAGCCTCTTTTTCTGGTTCAAGCAATACTTTGTCATATGAGCAAATTTGCAATGAGCCCATCCATCCTTCTGTCCCTATTCGACCATACCCTAACCATTGGGAGATTCCTAAATTCACTCACTTTCAGAGTAAGGAAGACCCACAACAACATCTACGGGCATTTAGACATGACTGTTATCTTATTTCCCATGACGATGCGTTGCTTTTACGCATGTTCTCTATGTCCCTTTCTGGCCCTGCCCTTGACTGGTATAGTTCTCTTGCCAGACACTCTATCTTTTCATTCATCCAACTCGCCCAACTATTTCTTGACCATTTCTCAATCAACATCACCAAACAAGTCTCAATCACAGACCTTTACTCCATCAGGCAATTTGACGACGAATCTGTAGTCGACTTTGTCGCTCATTGGAGAGGTCTGATCAACCAGCTCTCCTTCTCTTTGCCTCAACCTGAGCTCATCGAGCTTTTCTCTCGAGCATGTGCCAGACACATCTCTTCTACCTTGCGGATTCATACATTCCGCACTTTTGATGAAGCTTTCATCATGGCTCGAAAACTCAAACTCCGCACCCTTGAAGAAGATAAGGTCAAATTGCGTCATACCAACGCTAAAACCAATGGCCATTCTTCTTCCAGACCTTTTTCTTCTGCCAACACTGTGGTCGTTAGATCACCATCCTCGACAACAATGAATTACTCTCAACCTTCGACATCTCCAAGCATCACCAAACTATTCCAACAACGGTACATTCAGCGTTCTTACACTCCACTTGGAGAACCATACGCTTCCGTTTTGGAAAAACTTCTCAAGCAGGGGGTCCTCAATCTCCCTCCAATCCGACCACCTCAATTTGACCCTTCAAAAGCTATCCCTACATGGTATAGGGAGGCCGACTTATGTCCCTTTCATCGCGTCCAAGGCCATAACATCGACAACTGCCGAACCTTCAAAAACATCATCCAAAACATGATCGACAAGGGAGATCTTATTTTAGATAACCCGAACACCCCACCTAACCAACATATCAACATCTTCAAACACCCTTTTCCAAATCATCCGCCTACTCAAAGCAACGTCCAGACTTCGACCAATGACCCTCAAGACCATGACATTCACACGATTAGCACTATCTTGCCTCTTGTCCTTGACCAACCTCTTCCATTAAAGGATGAAGAACCTTCTTCTCCTACTAGTCCTCCATCTACCTCTCTTGTATTGGAAGACGCTTTGACTGCATCAACACCATCAAACCCACCTTCATCCAAAGACCCTACCTTGCCTACTCCTCAACTACAAGTAGAAGGCACGATCATCCACGCCCTCTGCCCACTTGAGGAGCCGCCCTCTCTTATTTCTTCTCCACCAAGAGAAGAACCAGTCTCTCCACCCATTTCAACCGAGGAAGACCCAGTCACGATTTCCTCCTGCCCTTTGCCTGAGATTGCTATATCTCACACACCTTCGTCTACATCCAAACCCAAACCTACATCTAACCTCGCCTCGCACAACGGTGGCCCTCGACCCAAACCAACGAAGACTACTCGACCACACCAGAGAACTCCTCCCCCACCTTCGTCATTGCCCTCTATCTTGGGCCCGCATCTGTCCACTTTAATAGGAGTGCTTCCCACTCCCATCCTTCACAGAGGCACGTTGCCTCTATTACTCCCTCATCCCATCAGACATACTTCTCATCCAAACCCTCAACCTATGCCTCTTTCACCTCCCAAACCAACGTCACCAACCCTCACTGCAATAAAACATCCAGACCCGTTAGCAGGTTCATATGCCTTCCTCTTACGGCACTTGTTGCAGTCCTCTCGCCTCGATCTGCCGCCTCTTAGAACATATCACTCTCTCGAGCCTAAACCACCATGGTTCGATGACACTTGCATTTGTGCATATCATCGCACGCCTGGACACGACACGGAGCATTGTTGTGCCCTCAAGGTCGTCGTTCGCCAATGTTTGGAGAATGACACCTCCCTTTTCAACCACATCATCAGCAAACCTTCAACACCACCTCACTCATCAACTCTCGGATCAAGGCCATCTTAGTTCGACAACTCTACATTCTGCCACTATCACCACACTCTGGGACATGACACTAAGCATTGTTGTGCTCTCAAAGCTGTCATTCGTCAACACCGAAAAAAGGATTCCCTTCTCACCAAGGATCCTCTTGACCACCTCTTCAACAAAACATCAACCCTGACTCATGCCTCTCCAACCTCATCACCTAAATCGGGATCCCCACGCCAGACTGTGGTCCCTTTGCCACCTTTGACCCCCTTATTCGACATTAATACCATCCATCTGACCACTAAACCTCAACCGACCTTAACTAATCCTTCAAACCTTCTTCTTACCCGCTGGGGGAATTCATCCTTCATCCAAACCTTGACCAACTGTTCAACCCAGTCTCTACCACATATCAATCACTCATCTCGACCAAGTGTCCATCGACCCAACCCCCGACCAATTATTCGACCAGTCTCAACCAAACTTCAACCAAATATCAATCAACCAGACCTCTCGACCAAACATTCAACCTTTTTCAACCAACCAACGACAATGTCAACCAACTTCACATCCATCAATCAACACCTGACCAATCTGGAAAGAGGCAATTGGGGCAAGTTTGCTCCTAATTGACTTGGACCTTATCATAACATACAAAGCATGGCCCAGGGTCTTATTAGATCTTAAACCCCTTCTTATGTCTTGCGTCTTCGACCATTTCTCCTGTTAGTCGAGTACTCGTCTACTTGACACGTAACTTGAGCTCGTCCCTTGAGCAACCCCTTGTCATTGTCATTCCTTTTCCTATCAACCCTGCTTCCTAACCCTTGTCACCCTTTTTTTGTCAAGCAGTAATGCTTTGTCCTAATAAAAGGGGCGTCCTTGAACTTCTACAGCCTTGTCCGTGACTCTAATTCCTATCAAAAATACAAATCAAGATGTCAAAACATATCCATGGTCACAAAATCAAGTCAAATCAAAAAGATAGACTGATCCCTCGAAGGACAGCTGTACTATCATTGTTGTATTACTAGACTGATCCCTTGAAGGACAGCTAGGCCAACTTATCAAACATTTCAAGCAAAAATATAGACCACTCCCTCGAAGGATGGCTATGACTAAATCTTGCTACAGACAGCAACCTTTCTTAGAAGCTTCCCGCATTGATTAGCTTCGCAACCTGACCATACATCAAAAGACATCTCTATGTAGGCTTCCCGCATCGATCAGCCTGCACCAAAAAAAAAAAAATGAGTCACGGACTTGGCTTGTAGTTGTCTCAGGGTCTCCTATAAAAAGGGGCACAATTATTCCTACTCTTAAACTGGGTTACCCTATCATCCTCCTATCACCTGCTCAGGGGACTTCGAGCTCACTTTAATGTCAAAGTGATTCGATTACCGCCCTAACACCACACTGGTCGACGACGTAATGCATGAACAGGGCTTTGGTTCCAATAACCCCTATCTATGCTTCCTTTCTGGTCCTTGTCAATGAAAGAGCAATTTGCCTTTCATCTTTTCTCTACACTTTGATCACATCAATTGTCGACTCATCTCAAACCCAGCCATTTTCATCATTTTCAGCTGACATCATCCTAGACCATTTCACATAGTTTCTATGGACACCAATACACATGGAAACTACCGACCAGACCCAATTTATGTTAAGCATAAACCAATACTTGCTGAAGCATAAATAGACCTCCATTCATTTTTAGCATACATCCATCACGACTATGAAAACTTGCTAGAGATGAAAGCCTCTCGACCCCTGTGACATCTATAGCATCATCTTACCTTCACATGACCAAGCTCATCATCGACCATTTTGACCCTCGCAGTCTGAACTACATTGGTCTGAGGCCCTATGACCAGGGCTATGTAGGCAGCACTCAGATTCCACATCTTCTGAGGTTAGCTCGACCACCCCCATTTATTCATCTCTATGATGAACAAACCTTCTCTTCTTTGACTCTTATCACGACCAACTCCGTCAACTTTGACCAAGACCAATCATCGACTTTGACCAAGACCAATCAATCCCTCTGACCCTTCCTCCCTTTTAGGGAGAACTACATCGGCCTGAGGCCCTTCACACAGGGGCTATGTAGGCAGCACTCAGTTGACATGGGGTCTTCTGGGGTTAGCTCGGCCGCATCCTTTCGTCCATCCATCCTCTTGACCAATGACCATTGGAGATCATGCGTACCTCCTTCGACCTTCGACCACTTCCAAGACAGCGTGTTGCCTTGGTTGATCTTGCGTGTGTGCTACCTCACGGCTGGTTAGCAAAATTGTCTGCAGACTATTTTTGACCCTTCGCAAGTATAGGATCGCAAGCCGGTTGATCCCTACTACTTGTGGCTTTTTCGTGTTTCTGGGAGCACTTCCTGAGCCCTGGATACCTAGAGCACGATGACCATTTGGAGCTTCAGCTTAGATTGAGTGACCCGATCAGTAGACGACTAAATGCTGGGGCCCGGTTACTTCAATTTTGGCACTCCTTGACCCTCGACATGCGATAATTTGACCTACCTGTCCTGTGACGTGGTATACGTGCAATCATGACTTTTGCAGTGTTTTCACTCACTTTTCATCTTTCTCATCCACCTTTTGTCAAATTAGCACCCGACATCAGGTTCCTTCCCTCGACTCCTACTTTGAGGGGGAATACCTCATCCATACTTTGGGGCAATCCACATCATCCCTCACCTGGGGCAACCACTCCCTATTTTTGTCTTGCAGTTCATCTCGAACAACCAACAAGACAAAAAGGGGCAAATGTAGACACCTAAAAAGTGTCTAACCCTTGGTCTTCCTCTCTCCCCTTTGTCCCTTGCCACTTCGACTATCCCTAACCTGCCTAGGTCTTATTAATTGAAAATAATCATCTATTTTTAATTAATAAGTCCCTTTTTTTCCCTCTCATTGCCACCTCGCCACCCTAGGATACCCTCCTTGGATCCCCTTTATTCCCCACATGGCCATTTAATGCCTTAGACTCCCATTCCAACCTCTCCTCTCGCCCATTTAACCCCGTCGACCGTTTCATCCTCGCATTCATTTGACCCGGCCGTTGGGAAATGGATGAAAGGCTATTTTTAGCCTTTCTCCAGCCTTTCAGCCACCGACGTCGGTCAGCCTTCGGCCGACGTCGGCGATATTGCCAGCGTTGGCACCCTTCATAACGGTTTTCTTCACCGTTATCTCTCTTTGTTCTGCTCTTGGCTCCTCTTCGCATCTCTGCATTTTTTCTCTGACATCCTGACTCTTGAACCTTCGTATCAGACCCTTGTATCAGTCCTTTCACTTGACCTCTCTCCCAATCAATCTGACTCTCTCCCTCAAGTACACAGCAAGCTTCTGCAGGTGAACAACAGGGATTCTCCATCAGCAACAGGCTTCACATCCAGCATCACCAGCAACAAGATCAACACCTTCTTCAGCAGGGCACAGGTATGTACTCTGTTTATTTTCTTTATGCTTTCTAGTCATTTGCTTTAACTGGATTCAGTATTTCTTTCCCCAACCCAGATAGCTAACCAAACCAGTCAGACCCGGATTCTTATCTCTCTGATTGGCTTCCTCTATCTCTCTGTCCCTCTCTGTCCATTTGACTCCCCTGTATCTCTGCCTAAGACCATCCACAGACCCGTCCATCAGACTCAGACCCTTCCACAGACCCATCCACAGACCAACCCACATACCAAACCCGGACCATCC
This sequence comes from Torreya grandis, assembly GCA_037957365.1. NCBI lineage: Eukaryota > Viridiplantae > Streptophyta > Pinopsida > Cupressales > Taxaceae > Torreya > Torreya grandis. The sequence continues at coordinate 79,065 of JARHVA010001653.1, forward strand.
ACAGACCGGAACCTGACCAGACCCGTCTAGAGGCCATTACCCCGACCGACGCCGGTCATTGCCCCCACCGACGTCGGCAGACTAACCGACATCGGCAGACCCGACAACTGACGCCGGTAGAGACCATCGATGCCGGCGACTGCAACCAGGCTGACAGCTTCTTCCAAGGTAAGCCTTTGCTTCCTTTTCTCTTTCATTTTGCTATCATTTCAGTCTATTTTAGCATTCTGTCTTTTTATCAGTCATTTATCTCTTATCAAAATAGTGGGTTGACCTCCCTTAAGGAAGTTCTCATACTTCTGGGAACAAGCTTTTGCTTGGCAACCCACCGCCTATCCATCTAACCTTTTCTTGTCCAAGTTTCTTTTTCCTTGTAGGTGTCATTCCTCCACAGCCAAAGAGGGGTGCTCACAAGTGTCTGGATTACGGTGCGTGATCTTTATCCAGGTACTTCCCAAGCCTTGTCCATTACTTTTTTAGTTTCTTCTTTCTCTTAAATCTGAAAAGTGAATTAGAGTTAGAAACAGGCCTAACTCAATCTTGAAACTGCCACATCCTGTCACCTGCACATCCTATCATCTAAAAATATACAGTAACTCCCCTTTAATGTAACAACCTGTACTTGTACCTATTATTCTCCCCCTTTGACATCAATGGGAAAGGGCCTACCTAGAGCTAACGCTTAGCTCCCCCTCACTTGATGTTGAACCTTAATGGCAAGAACTAAAGGAAGTTACTCCCAACTTCTCTCGCAAATACTCAAATGTGTCTTTTGGTAGTGCCTTTGTGAAAATATCTATAATCTGCTCTATAGTACTAATATATTCCAACTCATTTGAATCTTTTCTTCTAATCTCACAACCTTCTTTATGAAAATTTAATGTATATCCTTGATCACATATTTGACTAACACTCAACAAATTATGCTTAAGACCTTTTACATACAAAACATTTTTAGTCTTAATTCTACCATAATCCAAACTCAAAGTACCTTTTCCGGTTATCTTGACAGTGGTTTTATCTTTGAATTTCACTATGCCACCATTGATCTTCTTTACTCTTATCTCCTGTCATATGCCGCAAACATCTACTATCAAAGAACCATGTCTGATCTTTATTTCTTACATGCAAAGCTATTTGCACCAACATAGAATATTATTGTTGTTTCTTCTGCCATGAACACGACTGAACCTTCTTCTTGATGAATGGAACTTTGAAACTCTGATCCTCCTTGATTGAATCTACATGGGTATCTTTTTCTTTCTTTCTAGAACTATTAGCTCTTTTTCAACATTCTAATTTCTTGTGACCATAATCATTTGAAACACTTTAAAACGCTGCTTATGCAAGAATCATAATACTGATGCAAAATTTTATTCAAAAATCTATTCACTGAAAAGATATACAAATTAATCTGTCAACTCATCTTATTTTCATGCAACATAGCCAAGACCCAATAACATCCACCATGCTTCAATTTTTCTTAAAAGTGTCTCCTTGAAGCCTAGAAGAGACACCCCACACAATAGGGTTTTAGAAATAAATCTCAGGAGATTCCCACATCTCCTCTATTTCTTCCTTGATCTTCTTGTGTTTTTCTTTTAGAATCCGTTTAAGCATGTCTAGCCTTTTTGACTTACTAAACTTATCATTTATGATGTTTTTCTTTTTCTCAACTTTTTCAACTATCTTATCTTGACAAAGCTCATGCTCAAATGTAACAAGAGATTATGTGCAATCCTTCTTATCTAATTCTTTATCTACTATAGCAAGTAATTCATTTTCATTCTTAAACTCAACCTAATCAGCCTTTACTATTTTAGGTCTCCAAACCTTAATTTGACTCTTCTCATATCTTTTAGGGGCTCTGTAACCTTTGACATACTTTGAAGATCTCTTTACTTGTTTTGGACATAATTTAGCAATATGGCCAACCTTATGACAACAAAAGCAAACAATATTTCTCATACCTTTTTCTTGAATGTGACTGAGATCTCCCTTTGACTGATTGCTTCTCCTCATACAGTCTCTTGCTTTATGACCAACATGATGACAAACAAAACAATGGCCATGAAAAGAATTTGAAAACTTAAAAGCATTGGGCTGCCTGATTGGCTTCTTTGATTTGCCTTCAAAACCTGCATCCTTCTTTCCTTGGACCAATATTTCATGATCTTTCTCAACCTTGATTATAATCTTCTCATGATTATCCTTTAAAGAACCTAACTCATCCTTCAACTGATTGCTTAAGATCCTGAATAAATATATTATTTTCTTTTACTTCTATAGCCAACTTAGAATCCAAGATACACACCATTTCCTTAAGATCCTCAACCATAGATTTCAACTCTTGATTCTCCTTCTTTAGCTACTTGGCCATCTTATGCTTTTCTTTGATCTACCTTCAAGCTGTTAAACCCTTTCTGAAGGAACCTACTCTGATACCAATTGTTAATCATGGGATATACTAAGAGGGGGGTTGAATTAGTATATCATATATCTTATAAATCTTTCCTTTAACCAAATTCCATTTAATCAAACATTTAAGATATGCAATAAAACTCAAACAATAAACATCACACAAGATAGAGAGAGACACCAGATATAACTTGGAAACCCAATGTGGGAAAAACCACAGAGAACAATCTCAAGTATATTCATGAGAACAAACCCACAGGATCACCATACCCCTTTACCGAGTACCAACCTTAGCTACAATTCGTGAGCACCAACCCACAGGAGCTTCAAACCCCTTTTTTGAGCACCAACCTAGCTACTATTCATGAGCACCAACCCCTTTACTGAGCACCAACCCAGCAACAATTCATGAGCACCAACCCCTTTGTGTATACCACACACCTATCTCTCAATGTTACTATCTCAACAAATGATAGATCAATACAAATTCCTCTCTCTCACCTTTGCTCTTCTAATCTAGATATAACAAATACAAATCATATTCATCTCTCACAATAGCTCTTCTAAGCTAGATATTACAATATCAAATCAACCTCTATCTCTCATATTTACAAATGGCTTCTCAAGCCTTTATTTATAGCTTTCCAAATGACCTTTTCCCTTCCCCCTTTGTTACCCTTCAATCCTTATGGAAAATGGTGCCAATCTTGGATGACCCTTCATATTCAAGCCTTTGAAAAGTCATGTGGTGACCCTTCATTACCAAAAACGTCCTTCCCATTGTTATCCTTATCTTTGGTGACTTTTCATATTCCTCAAAGTGTCCCTTCATGAGAAATTGCACCCTTACTCTTTTGTCTTCACTTGGTGACTCTTGGAATTCCCCAAGATGACTCTTCATGGGAAAATGTGTCCCATCCTTCTTTTGTCTTTACCCCATGGCTCTTTGACTTCTCCAGGGGCCCTTCTTTTGTTTCATATGCAACCAAAAATATATTCATTAATATTATATAAATATTAACTCATATTAGCCAAGATATATTTATTAAAAACAACATTAAATGCAATGGGGCCTTTATCACCTATAATACTAGACCTTTAACATCAATGACAATATTTCCAACATTGCTATGGTAACCTAGATTGCATTTGATCTCACATTTATAAATTTACATGTTCAGATCCATAAAATCCTTTGATCTGATGTGTCTACCTATGTTTAATTCCTTTTCCACACTCTTGTTTTTTAAAATATATGACCTCTAAAAATTTAGTCATGTGTCCTCATCTCATGCACTCTAGGAACTAGATCAAATCTGCTCAATTAATATCCTCAAAATTCTTTTAGCTTTGACCATAAATACTAAACATTAATATGTGATCTAAACTCAAGATTATGACATATGTCACCATTGCATGCCTTTTTATTTGACTATCAAGATTATGACACTTATTAATTATGCATGTCTCGTATGGACCCAACTATCAGTTCATGTGATAAATGTGTTTATGCCATGTGGAAAACTTGTGTGAAATCTAATATCATTGAAATTTTGAATTTTCTTGAACCATCAATCCTAATCCATGTGGTTTAACACACTTTTTTAGATCTACTTTTACCTGATCAAATACACTCTATTAGTTTTGCTTGGGAGTTTACAATAATTGAGACACTTAACACCCTCACATTCATTCTTAAGATCTACTAACCTTTTACCCTTAAAATTGACATTAGATATTTAACACATAATTTAAAATGTACTATCAATATCTCTTTCAATTATTAACCTTGATCTTTGAACACAAATCATAGATCAAGGTTTGTATGCGAGAGTACAAACTATCAATTTTGATCTAGGATATTTGACTTGCTAACTTTGTGAGATTGCCCATGTGTTGTTGATTTTTGATATTGGCCTTTGATATCATGCCATTTATGAGCCCTACATTCAACTTGAATATTTATTAAGTATTTTTTAATCCAAACAGCTATTTGATGTGGCTTTAATTGACATCCCTAGTCACGTCCTGCACTACTAGATCATTTTTAAAGACTTATATCTTGAGTTATAAAACTCATCAAGATACCAAATTTGTAGGTTATCTTCATGAAATTAAATACATCACATTCATGTGATTCTTCAATTTTGGTTGACCTCCCAAGTATACTTATGAAATACATAACCAAACTGATTTGTTCACCCCTACATAATGTGATGAAATAGTTTGGCTCCTCAAGATCACTAAATTCAAACCTTAAGCTTGATTAAAGTGTTTCAAAATATTTTATGTGATAAGTGATAGGATCATGAAGTATTTCTTCTCTTTCTACCATTGGATCACTCTTTCAACTAGAAATCTTCTTAGCTTCTCACCCCATATCTAGGCAAAGTTTTAAATAATTTTAGCCAATAGGTTTTAGTTAGAGCCATGAAGGTAGAGCCATGTTTTCTATAGACTTCCCCCATGAAAATTTACCTATTCTAGTTAGAGTTTATATAAACATTATTTATACCCAAAAAATTAAATAGGCCACTACTATCCATCCCCAACCACTTATACCAATGCCATATGAAGACCCAAATATGCTTGTAAAAGGAAAGGGCCTCATGGAGGAACACTTTGTATAAATGTAACAAGCATATCAAACCTATTTAAATCTAGTATGTAATTTTAATACCATGGCCATGTCAAATTATCCACTCATATAAATTAGCTCCTTCAATAAGAGTATTAATCAAGTTTATAAGTCAAGATAATTCTGGTATAGACCCATTTACACAAAGTACTTCAGTTGGTGACATGTATAATGTGCCATATATTGAAGATGTGAATATGGATTTTACATAAAATGGTGTGCCAAATACAATGGATAACATGAAAGTCTCTTCCAATCTAGGCCAAATTAGTTTAAATGCACCAATAAATAGTCCACAATAGCAAATGCCTTTAGTTAATACCATGAGTGGTTCACAATAGTAGGGGAAAGGAACTCCTACATCCCCACCACAACAAGCTACTTCTAATCCTCAACCATTTGCTTATTTAAGCATGAAATCATAGGAATTAAGTAATCAAGCACCAACTAGTGCCTTGTCTCAGCAAAAAGTGATGAATGCCATTTCACCTTAATAGGTGATGACTAGGATTCTAAAAAAATAGTCATAGTCTAATATACCACCATAGTAGAGGTAAAACACTATGTCACATTAATAGGGGAAACACATATTCCACCTTGATAGGTAATGAAAAACATACCTATGTATTTGAATACCTATATACCTTTATATTCTCAAACATTATCTAATCAACAACATGTCTATGCTAGTCAAAGACAAATTTCAAACATCTAACAAGCATATACTTCACAACCAATGTTTATGCAAAAAAGAGGTACCATTATCCAACAAGTACCAATTAGGCAGGAATTGACTTTTACTTAAAATGTGTCGTATATCTAAATATAGGGCCTTGGTCAACAATAGTTTCCCCTTATTTATTTAAGTTTGACTATTCAATAATAAGTCCCTACTCAACCTCAGTAGGCACTGTACTTTACCCCGAGCCATATCCTTCTATTGTAGTCAAAATTCCCTTAAAATCAAGGTTATATACCAAATCCAAACTAGAATATAGAACAACAATGTGTGGAATTTCAACAACCACATCCCAATCTATAAATGCATATTCTTGGTCAGTTCACTCATCAGACCAACATTATATAATGATCAATACCCCCATTATACCCTAGTCAAGGTAATCCACCTTTGATGACCCAAAAACCACCTCAACCAAATTTTCCATCTATTTTCTTGGCACGGGAACTACATCAAATGAAGGATGTGATTTTGACCATTTAAGAAGGGAAGAAAACCAAGAAATTTAAGTTAGATAACATGTGTTCAAACCCATTCAACATGGAGTATCGTTAGATAACATTTCTTCTAGGATATGAACCATCAAAATTTGATAAATACAAGGGTCAATGAGACCCTAAGGCCCATTTGATATAATTATTTATTGCTTTACAACTAGCAAAATATAGTGACATTTACCTATTCCTTTTATTTCCTTAGAGTTTATAATTACATGCTTTGGAGAGGTTCCTCAAATTACTAAAGAATCTCATATCTAATTTTGATGACCTCTCAGACAAATTTGTGCAACATTTATGAGATTTCATTAGTAGATTTGACTCAAGCCAAGCATAAATTTGGTGAAATATTTAAAATCTATCTATAGTGATGGAGAGAACTTACTAATCACTTAACCCACAACTTACTAGACAAAAAAGTGGCCATTATATTTATTAAAATTTACATAGTAAGATATCCTATCATCTAGAGATTTAGTGTGTGCATACATTCAAAGAGATCATTGATAAAGGTTTGAATATTGAAAGGGTCCTTATTAATAAAGGGATTATCAAGTAAATATCCTCAAACCAAAATTAGAACCAAATCTAAGGCACATTCCCAAATAAAAACCATATACAAGTCCAAGTCTAAGCATCGGCACCAGCCTAGGCCAGTAATTATGATAAATATAATAATTACCATCATAACAAGAATGTTGTTGGAAATGGATTAAATGAGTCATGCCATATACAAATGGTGAAAATACTATCTATTCAATTCACATCACAAATGCAACTTACTCCTCATCAATAATCTATTTAACAAGTGCAACCTTTGTAGCAACCTAGACCAACTCTACAATTGCATCAACTACCACCTTTGAAAACCCCTCTTCCAATGATAATACCCACTCTTTAAGTATTCAAAGACCTTGGTGAGCCTATATAAGTAGTGTTTTTCAAGCTATCCATAGCTAATATTATTAGTTGACCAATTATAAAGCATTATCATAAAGGTATTCTATATCCTACCTATTATAGAAAGAATGAGTTCTGTGAATACCATCATGTTTATGGACATAGTCTATGTCATTATGTGTATAAAATCACCTAATTGAGATATGTTGGAAAAAAGGGAGATTACATTTAATAATATAGTGTCTACATCCAATCAGAACTTGGGTATCTACCAAAACCCTTTTCCACAACATAAAAATAATAATCATTAATAGTAATAATGAAGACTAAAAAAAACATCAACAATATTAACAACTTCCATGACAACAATAGGAATATCAGCAACAATAAGAATAAAATCATATAATTGGTAGGAACTAAGGCGAAAATGATTCCAACAAATGATAAACTTATTGCATATTTTCACATGACTATACCAAAGTTATAGGTCATATTGTAGGAGGCCACATTTCAACCATCACTATTAAGCCTAGACCAAGTGATAATATACCAAGACCATTGCTAAAAAATTCCAATCATTCCACCTATGATAATAATCCTTCTTTAACCTGGGACCATAACCAAGTATAACAACAATCAGGGATTACTATTTGAGGACCTTATACTACTAACTTGTCATTACCCTGTGACCATAACCAAGTGCATCAATAATTGAGACTTATCATATATATCCCATCTCTATCATCATCAAGTTACAGTGGTCTTATATCCAATCTCGATTATGAAATCATAACTTGAATATCTAATATTTCCATTCCAAGCCCAAAACCTCCTACCAATGAACCAATCCAACCCACTTTGTTGACTAGGAATAAACCATATACTATTTTTAAGGAAAATACATATGACATTGTGGAACAACTTTAGAATATGCTTGCACAAATATCCATATTGGATTTATTGCATACAACTACTATCCACAAGAACATCTTAACAAAGATCTTAGGCCAATCCCATATTCCCAATAACATAACTCCATATAAATTCCAATATCTGGTTAGACATCTAGCCCCAATCCAATAGTTAACCTTTAACCAAAATGATCTTTCATCCCTTGGTCCTCTCCATAACAATCCCTTGTACATTGAAGTTGTCATCATGTGACACAAAGTGAAACATGTCCTCATAAACAATGGATCGAGCTTGAATATTTTGTCTCTAAATCTCATCCAGTATTATAGATATAAAATACCTTATTTATAACTAGAAACAATTGATATCAATGCCTATGAAAATGAAGAGCATTAATCATAAGGCACCATAAGCTTTCAATTTATCATTATGCCCTTGACCCACAATACATTTTTCTATGTATTATACCTAGATCTATCTTAGAATTACTTTTGGGTAGACTTTAGATACATGAAATTCATGAAAACCCTTTGATATTACACCAATGTATCAAATTCTCTCATTCATGCATGGAGATCACCATCAATGGAAATTTGGAACCATATGAACATTGGAAATATTTGAAGGATAAATACAAAATTTATAACTACCACTTTGGCATAGATATAGATCCCAAAAAATACAAAGATAAATAAATACTTATCAAATTTCTAGAGGTCAAATGTATAAAGCCAAATAGCCTTGACTCATCTTCTCATATGCCTCCTCTAGAAATGTCTAGTCATTTTACCATCTCATCTAATGGCCCATGAGAGTATTTAACCCATGACACATTTCTTAGATTCCATATAACCCTAATTATTATGGAAGACCTAAATCTAAACCACCTTGCATGGAATGGCAATGAAAAGGAAAAGGCAAGCTTCTTAGTCTAACTCTAGTTATTTTCACTCTATCCCTAGCCAAGAAGAGACCCACTCGCTAATGATGAATCTTGGTTGTATAATGAAAAATTGGTCAATTGCTAAAAAATACCAAATATCCCATTCTTAATAGGATCATGGAGAAGTAAGCCTATAAAAGAGGATCTCTTGGGCCAAATCAATAGGGAAATCTTGAGCCAATCTTTATAACTTGGTATAAAATAACCTATGGTTTCAAATTTAAACCACCTGGGGGTGACCCCACATATCTTATTCATGTTTAAATGCCAACATCTAATGATGATGATGATTATGATAGAAAAGTAGAGTTTGATCATATAATTTACAAAGACCTTACCAATACCAACTTGTTTAACCTGCATATAATTTTTACAATTACACCAATTATATAACACAACCCAATTCCTCTTTATCACCCTCAACTTATACCCTAGGACCAGCAAGATTACATAGTGCCTATAGATGAGTTTGAGAATGATGGGGCATTTTGTAATTTTTTAGGCTTGAGAGAAAATATTCCATTACGAGATTATAAATAAGGGTTCTCTATAAAAGTGGATCATGAAACCTATTTTGAAGAGTAGGTGAACACTCTTGGCCAAAAACAAAGAAATAAAACATTGAGGTCCCAAAGTGAAAACCACTTTGTTGCACTTTTGGACTAGGTTAAAAGTAAAGATAAAGGCCAATCTTTTGGTGAAAACCTATTTTAGGCACCATTAGATGGGGGTATTCACCTTTCTTTGAATGAATCTCAAGAAACCACCAATCATAAACTTGATTTTGTGTTCAAGTTCAATTTAGCATAACAACATGCCTTTGATCAAATTTCCCAAGAATTTCCTATAGAATTTATGACATGGCCATCATTTCCATTAGGAAATTCAGATTCATCTTGTTTAGGAGATCTCAAAGAACCAATCCAAGTAGAGTATTTTATAATTACATGCCAATTCACATCATTGCTAACCATTCTATAATATGGCTTAACTTTCCTAGTAGAATATGCTATAAAATTCAACATCAAGACTCTAGATGACCAAAAATGGATCAAACTAGGCACATCCTTCACTAAGGAGGAATGTGAAATAATTATAACCCTTTTGAGGGAATTTTTTTCCATATTTGTTTGGGCCTATTTAGACATGTTGGGTCTAGACCCAACCTTGGTTGGACACCACCTTATTATATATCTTGATCCTAAACATTTGAAGTAAAAATTATGCAATATGTATCCTCATATTATTGTATTAGTAAATAAAGAGATGGAAAAAAATCTTAGAATTGAGATACATTTGACCGATTGACTATTCGAAATTGATCTCAAACATTGTGCTTGTTAGTAAGAAGCCTAAATGAATCATAATATGTACTGATTTTAGAGATATAAACAAGGCTTGCCCCAAAGATGACTTTCCTCTTATAAACATTGAGATGATATTTTATTCCACAATAGGGTATGAAATGCTTTCACTTATGGATGGATTTTTAGGGTTCAATCAAATCAGGATCACACTAGAAGACTCACACAAGATAGTGTTCACCACTCCATGGGGAACATTTTGTTATCAAGTTATGCCATTTAGACTTAAGAATGTTGGGCCCACATAAAAAAGAAACATGAACATCATATTTCATGATATGATGCATGAAATTTTTGAAGACTATGTTGATGACATATTAGATAAATCAAAGACCCATGTTGATCATCCATCCCTACTGCAAAGAATATTGGAGAGAATTCACTAATACAAAATCAAACTTAATCCTAAGAATTGCATCTTTGGTGTCACTTCAGTCAAATTTTTAGGCTTCATCATCTTTTTTCAAGGCATTGAAGTTGATCCTACCAAGGTACAAGCCATTACTGAGATACCACCAACTTCTAATTTGAGACATCTCCATAGTTTATAGGGTAAAATCTAGTCTATCAAGTGATTCATTTCAAAATTAAGTGACTAATGTCATCTATTTACACACTAAAAAAAGGTGTCACATTTCATTGGGATGAAGATTATCAGAAAGACTTTTAGTACCTCAAATATTATCTTATTAATCCACCTGTTGTGTTACCACCAATTCCAAGAAAGTTGTTTATACTATACCTATCTTCCATGGATAAAGCTCTGGGGCACTTATCCCTCAATATGATGATAATGGAAAATAAAATTTCATGTACCATTTAATCTATATATTGGTTAGTATGAACATAACTATACACCAATATAAAAATCTAGTTTAGTTATAATCTTTATAGCCTAGAAGATGTGGCATTACATGATCAAACACAAGACCATATTTATTTACAAAGTATATCCACTCAAGTATGTACTATTTAAGACATATTTACAAGGTAATATGGCTAAATAGATCATGATTCTGAGTGATTTTGAGATTGAGTATGTCAACTAGAAAGATATAAAGGGACAAGTACTTACAGATTACCTTGCTGAAGATCCCTTTGTAGATACCAAACCCTTCACTTTTCAATTCCTAGAGGAGTCCATCATGACTATTATTAAAACACACCCTAAGGAGTAGCACTGGAAACTATGTTTCAATGGATCATTCACATCACATGGATTAGTGGTAGGCCTATTATTTATTACACCATAGGTGGATCTCATCCCTAAATCATTATGTATCATCTTTCTTTATAATAATAACATGAGTGAATACAAATAACATGAGTGAATACGAATAACTTATTGTAGGGATTGATCAATAAATACAATCAAATATTTAACATCTCAATGTTTATGGTGATTCTTGATTAATCATCAATCAGGTTACATATCACTTTAAAACAATAGATGACAAACTAGTGCCATATAAGGACATAGTGGACACTTTCAAATAGTAGATTATCAATATATAGTTTGAAAGCATACCTTGGGCTAGAAATAGGATAATGGATGATGTGGCTACCATTGGTTCTTTGATCTACTACACAGACAAGGAAAAATAATATCAATTTCTCATTTAAAATCTTTTAGTGCCTACTTATGAACCTTCAACCATTATAATGATCTAAGATATTATTGGTCCTAGTTCTATATGGTATTCAAACCTATTTATGTGCATTTATGATTTTTTCATGCCACTAGACCTATCACATAAATAAATAAAGGAATTTACCCACCAAGCCTCATGTTATACCTTACTTGGCCCAACCCTTTATCACCACAACTTTAATGAAACTATTGGAGACTTAGGCTACACCCTACTTGAGCAAAGGATTATTTAGGTCCTCTAATAAAACCTAATCCAATATGGCACTGACCCTAGGCTATGGGTTACCTAAACTTGGGTCAAACCTCTAGGGTTTTTAATGAGGCTAGATACTCAAATTATTTTTTATAGTGTTTACCTAAGACCAGTTGATGTCCTAAATTGCACCTTAGCTAAGTAAGGATATTGTTCAAGTCTTCTTACATAAATATAGTCCAAAACAAGAATGACCCTAGGTTATGGGTCACCTAAACATAGGTCAAACCTCTAGAGAAGGCCAAATTCCTTCTAGATCTATCACATAAAATATATCTAAACTAACATTTGCTTGGGAAAAAAGAGAGTAACAATAATGTATGAAAGCATATAAAATAAGGTGATGCATTGGCAATTGAAACACTTATACTTTTCATAAGATAAACTATAAGACACATTAAATACCAAAGAATATCATTCCCACATAAATATTTCACAATAAGGCATTAATCAGCTATCAAACTAGAATGAGAGGGCATATATCCACTTCCAAGCTAATCAGTAAACTATATATTGCACTTTAAATGACATGTGAGGACTAAAAATTGTTAGGATCTTATAACACAATTGATTACTTTTGTATAAGCAACTAAACACAGAATTAAACCAGAAAGAATAAGTAACTAGAAATCAAAAATAACAAAGAATAGGAGATACAAGAAATAACCAATCTTGTATTAACACTCTTACAAAAGGAAATAAAATGAAGAAATCTCTCTCTCTTCTCACACCTCTTAGATGTACAAATCTCTTTCCCTCAAGAGTTCTCTCTCTCTCAATTACAACCAACTCCACTACTTGAATTGATTCACACTTTTTCTTGCTTCTTCTTACAAGCTATGAAGATCTAACCCTATTATATAGAACTAGGATTCATGAGCCATGCATTCTCCATCATTAGATGCACCTCTTAATCAAAGGTTCAAATCTATCCTGCCAAAAATAGAAATGCAGACTCAAGACTAACAGTTAATCTTTTCATGCAAACAATCTATTCTCCCTCAAAAATAGACTTCTGGAATGCACAGGTGACCAACGTCAATCTCTATCTGTTTGTATATGACCGATGTCAGCCGATCCCTAACCGACTTGGTAGCTTTTGATCGATACCTAACTGATGTCAGTGACTGTGTAACTCCAACAACCTCTGCATTTGCTCATCTAGTGAAGCTTTTAGCTCCATAACTTAGCAATCTCCCACTTGAAGATAAATAGCTGCACCTGTACCTATACATCAACATCCTCTAGCTTGTTTCTCCATCTTCAAGTTCAATCTTGAAGACCAACAAAATTTGAATGAAGATTCAACTTTTCCTTTATTACCATCTTTGTTAACATATCTACAGGGTTCTCATCTACATGGATATTTTCTAGCTTCAATTGTCCATCCTCCAATACCTATTTAATGAAGTGGTACCTAAGCTGTATATGTTTGGTTCTTGAATGAAAGGCTGAATTCTTTACCAAATGAATTACACTTTGACTATCATTATACAATATGTAACTCTTTTGCTCCTTTCCCAACTCTTCCATGAACTGAGTCATCCAAATCATTTCCTTGCTAGCCTCTGTGACTGCAATGTATTCTGCCTCTGTAGTAGACAAGGCAACAACCTTCTGCAACTTGAAATCTAGCTAACCATCATTCCACCAATAGTGAAAACATATCCTGTGGTGCTTCTCCTACCATCCAAGTCACCTACCATATCCGAATCTACATACCCATGTAGAGAAGTGGTTGACCCTCTATAGCATAAATGCCTACTGATGGTCCCTCTCAGATATCTGAGAATCCACTGAACTACTTTCCAGTGTTCTTTTCCTAGATTGGCCATAAACTTGCTGACAACTCCCATTGCTTGGGCAATATATGGTCTACTACATACCATTGCATACATCAAGCCCCCAACTGCTGAAGCATATGGAACTCTACTCATGTACTCAACCTCATCATGTGATTTAGGACACTATTCTTTGCTCAACTTGAAGTGTCCAGCCATAGGTGTGCTTACCAGTTTTGCATCCTACATATTGAACCTCTCCAACACCTTATTCACATAATCCTCTTGAGATAAAATCAAACTATGATTTTTCCTATCTCTCTTAATACTTATGCCAAGGATTTTCTTTTTTGCTCCTAAATCCTTCATGGTAAATGTGTGAGCTAATTTTACCTTAATCTCAGTAATCTCCTGCATGTGTGAACCTGCAACAAGCATATCATCTACATATAATAATAAGATAATATAAATACCATTATCTAATTTGTTAAAATAAACACAATGGTCAGATTGACATTTACTAAAGCCATACTTTGTCATAAACCTATCAAACCTCCAATACCATTGTCTTGGAGCTTGCTTAAGACCATATAAGCTTTTCTTCAACCTGCACACAAGTTTCTCCTTACCTTTAACCTCAAAACCTTCAAACTAATCCATATATATTTCTTCATCCAAATCTCCATGAAGAAATGTTGTCTTAACATCAAGCTACTCAAGATGCAAATCCTCAATAGCAACTAAAGACAATACAGTCTGAATAAAAGTCATTTTTACTATAGGATAAAAAATTTCACCAAAATCAATACCTGGTTTCTGTGCAAATCCCTTTACTACCAACCTAGCCTTATGTCTCATTTGTCCATTATCTCATTCCTTTAACCTATAAACCCATTTGTTTTTTAGTGCTTTCTTTCCACCTGGCAACTCAACCAAATCCCACATTTGGTTCTCTTCAAAGGAATCAATTTCCTCATTCATGCCATGCTCCCAATATTTCCTAGATTCTACCGACATTGCCTCATCAAAACTTTTTGGTTCTCCACTATTAGTGAGCAACAAGTAGTATAAAGAAGGGAAATAATAAATTGGAGGTTTACTTACCCTTTCAGACCTCCTTATGGGCATTTGAGACTCATTCACAGCTTGTTGTCCACCCAAATTTCTTTCTATCAATGATCGATCTTGGTCATCTCTGGTCGATGTCAGTTTGTACCTGACCGATGTCAGTTCCACCTGACTGATGTCAATTCCTACCTGACTGATGTTGGTGTCTATGTTTTCCTGTGTATGATTATTTTTTCTTGCAAGCTCATTTTGGATCATAACCTCATCCAAATCAACATTACCCTACTTAGAATTATTCAACCTCTTGAGCTAATCATTGTACATCACCTTCTCATTGAAAACTACATCACAGCTTCTAATAATTTTATTAGTTTCTAAATTCCACAACTAGAATCTAAAATCTCCAGAACCATAACCAATGAAAGTGCACTACATAGATTTAACATCTAGCTTCTTTTTATTTTCTTTATCAATGTGCACAAAAGCTTCAGAACCAAAAACTCTAAGAAATGAAAGATATACCTTTTTACCTATCCACACCTCTTCTAAAATTCCACCATCTAGTGTAGTAGAAGGTCCTCTGTTAATCAGGTAAATTGTAGTATCTATAGCTTCTGCTCGAAATTGTAAGGGCAAACCAACATGCAACCTCATACTCCGTGCACGCTCCATTATTGTTCTATTCATCCTTTCAACAACTCTATTTTGTTGAGGTGTCTTTGGAACCATCCTTTTCCTATGTATTCCATTCATAGAACAATAATTGTTGAATTTATTGATGTAGTACTCACTACCATTATCAAATCTAAGGCACTTCAATCTCAAACCTGTTTCATTCTCAACCAAAGCTTTTCATTTCTTAAATGTGTCAAAAACATTAGATTTCCTCTTTATGCAATAAACCCATACCTTTATTGTAGCATCATCAATGAAAGAAACATAATACCGTGATCCTCCAATAGAAGCTACCTGAGCTGGTCCCCACACATCTGTGTGAACAAGCTCCAACTTGTGTTTCTTCTTTGTTGACTCATTTTTGAGAAACCTCACTTTCTTCTGTTTTCCAAAAATATGATGCTCACAAAAATATAGATCTATGCTTTTCAAATCTAAAAGCTTACCTTTTGACTTAATAACATTCATTCCCTTCTCACTCATGTGGCGAAGCCTATAGTGCCACAACTTTGCATCTACATCTGAAGTAGATAAAATAAAAGGAGAATGATTAGTAATACAAGTAGATAGGTAAAGTGTACCTGCTCTTTTACCTCTGGCTAATACAAGTGCACCCTTGGAAACTTTCCAAGATTCAGCTGTGAGAGTTACTGTGTAACCCTCATCACCCAACTTTTCTATAGAAATCAAATTTTGCTTTAGGATAGGTACATGCATGACATCCTTCAACACCCATGTGTTGCCATTCTACAATTTCAACTGCACTTTTCCTTTGCCAATAATTTGACAAGGCTCATCATCCCCTAAATAGACTATTCCAAAATCTCCATGGACATAATCATTGAAAAATTATCTATTTAGGGTTGTATTGAAAGAGGCACCAAAATCTAAAACCCATGATTCTAATTTATTATCCAAAGAAAATATAAGAGCATCATGTGCAACAATACCTGCAAATTTTGCTTCTTCTTTACCTTCATGCTGATTTTCTTCTTTAACTTTCAACTGGCAATCTTTCTTTGTATGCCCTTTCTTTCCACAATTCCAGCAGGTTATACTTCTTCCATTTCTAGATTTGGATCTACTTCTCATCTTTGACTTAGACCTTGATCTCCCTTGCTTTCCCTTCTCTCTTTGCCTTCCCTTGCTTTCAACACTTAAAGCATTACCTAATGTTTCCTCTATGATTTTCTTATGATTTTCTTCATTCAAGATTACACTAACAACATCATCAACTTTCAAGATATTTGAAGCAGATGCAGTATTACTAACTGCCATTACCAAACTATGCCAACTTTTAGGTAAAGAGCATAAGATTAAGAGAGCCTTAATTTCATCATCAAAAACTATTTTGATTGAATTTAATTGATTTACTATTGCATGGAAACCATTAAGATGACTAGATACCGATCAACCTTCCTGCATTTGCAAATTAAATAATTGCTTTATAAGATATACCTTGTTCAAAGCTAAAGGCTTTTCATATAAATTTGCCAAAGTATCCATTAACTCTACCATTGTCTTTGCCTGTGATAAGTTGGAAATCATAGAAGATGCTAGGCTCAACCTTATAGATCCTAGAGCCTTTCTATCAAGAACATTCCATTCTTCATCTTACATATCTGTGGGCTTGCTTGAAACCCCACTCAACAGTAAGTACAGATCTTTCTAATATAGATAATCTTCTATCTACATCCACCATAATTGATAATTCTTGCCATTGAATTTCTCCATTCTTATCTTACTTTCTTCTACCATTGCTTTACTCCCACTCAATCAAAAACCCCTGAGAGTGAACCTGTAATCAATAAACACTAACCCACTCTGATGAACCTTGTTAGTGAACCAAGCTTTGATACCACTTGTTAGGATCTTATAGCATAATTGATTACTTTTATATAAGCAATTAAACATGGAATTAAACCAAAAATAATAAGTAACTAGAAATTAGAAACAACAAAGAATAAGAGATACAAGAAATAACCAATCTTGTATTAACACTCTTCTAAAAGGAAATAGAATGAAGAAGTCTCTCTCTCTTCTCACACCTCTCAGATGTACAGATCTCTTTCCCTCAAGAGTTCTCTCTCTCTCAATTACAATCAAATCCACTACTTGAATTGATTCACACTTTTTCTTGCTTCTTCTTACAAGCTATGAAGATCTAACCCTATTATATAGAACTAGGATTCATGAGCCATGCATTCTCCACCGTTAGATGCACCTCTTAATCAAAGGTTCAAATTTGTCTTGCCAAAAATAAAAATGCAGACTCAAGACTAACTATTAATCTTTTCATGAAAACAATTTGTTCTCCCTCAAAAAATAGACTTCTAGAACACACAGGTGACCGATGTCAGTCTCTGTCTGTCTGCCTATGACCGATGTTGGCTGATCCCTAACCGACGTTGGCAGCTTTCAGTCGATACCTGACCGATGTCAGTGACTGTGTAACTCCAGCAACCTCTGCATTTGCTCATCTGGTGAAGCTTTTAGCTCCATAACTCAACAAAAATAACTTAATGAAGGTGAGGAAACTTATAAATAGGCAAGGAAAGCATATATTCACTTACTCACAGTACATGAATTTATAGAACAAACTTAAAATTAGTTTGCAAAAATGATGGAATTTAGTCTTTACTACATTAAAGGGTGTTACAATATAAATTTTCACATAACTTGAGAAATACAAAGTATAAGAGTCTATTACTCTAAAAAATATTAGATATTTTTTGTCTAAAAAAACATCTAAAGTGATACAATCTAGAATAAGATGGAACATATATATAAAAGGGGGAGAAGAGAGGGGAAGCTATGATGGATTAACACCAATTTGAGGCTGTTGAGTCATGATATTATCAATCAAGAATTAATGTTTTAAAATATCTATAATATAATTGAATGCCCATTGTCCTTATCTATCTACCAAGTCTCTTCCTTGGAACTCCATGCCACCTTCTACTTGATCTACTAATGAGGATAAACTTATCATATCGTAGAACTGATAGCTTCATGCCACATCTACTTTGGACAACCATAGGTACCTATTTATTGAAACTGTGACCATATCAAAAGATGAGACACTTTCCCATAATCATATTTATGTTTTTATTTTCTCTAACTTGAACATAGGTCCACCATAGATTAAAACCCAACCCAATCTATTAATTTTCACATAGTCGTAATATCCATGAAAGTCTGACAGACATTTAGTCTTACTTGATCTCTTTAGTAGGACCAAAAGACCTATTTTTCCTCTAAACCATGTGAGATACATGAATCCATTTCACACAAGGATCTTTAATCTGGAAGAGTAATGAACACATTAATGGAATAATCCTACAATAGGTTTAACAGGTTATAAATTATCAACTAGAGGCCCTATTTAAAATTGAATGGTGATAGAGCTTTATCCTTAACTATCTTACCTATATGACTACATATATTATTTACCAAGCTCTAATGGTGACATGGCTCTTTGATAATTTCATTCACTTAGGTCAAAAATTGGTTCATCAACCTCTACCAAAAACTTTTGGATTTTCCCTTTATTTATTGTTTGTTGATTACCAACTTAGACCTATCAATTTGTTCCAAACTATCTTCTCCTTATTTATCCCCAGGATAAGATGACTTCTTGATTTTAACTTTCATTATTAGATCTTGATGTATGAATGAATGTGAGACTTTGATCTAGATCCTCTAACTCTTTGAGTTTTAACTCACACTATTAGATCTAGATGTATGAATGAATGTGCATCGTAGATCTACATAGGCCCACTACGTTGAGCTTATACCACATACCAATGGATCATGATCCTTCTAGTGAGATCATGCTACTTGTCACCTGCACATTCTATGCTGACCTTTTGAATTAGCTTGTACCATTAGATGTAGATATGTAAATGAATGTGCATAATAGATCTTTTTTGAAAGGCCTTTTAATCATTTTGATTTAGTGTATATTGTTAGATATATTTGTCAGTATCCAAGCTCATGTGCACCATTAAATCTTGATCAACTCAAAGCATTTTTAAGTATTTTTGAATGCAAATGGCTACTTTATGAAGCTTTAACTTGACATTTACATGAACATTTCACTCTATCTACTCAAATCTAGAAGCTTATATGATGAGATAGAAATCTCATCAAGACATGAAATTTGTAGAGAATTATCTTGGCATTAAAGAATTCATGTTCATGAAATGTTTTAGCCTACAAGGCTCTCCAAGTGAAAATATTAAATACATAACCAGCTTGCTCCACTCATTCTTGTATGACATCATGATGATGGTTTGGTCTCTTAAGATCACCAAATTTGCACTTTAAGCCTATTTAAAGTGTTTTTTCAAATGCTATGTGATCTCCTCTTGAAGAATATATGCTCATTGTGACATTGGGTCATTCTTCAATCAAGACTCTACTCAACTTCTCATTTTAAACTAGGCATTTAAGCCAAATTTGGCCAGCATATTTGGTAACTTAGATGGGCAATGCACATGCTATGCTTAAGAACTTAGACCATTGACATGAATCTAATATATGACTACAAGAAACCCTATTTACTTTCAAAGATAATTATTTCCACCAAACATGGAAAGAAACAAACAAGAAAATAAAACTAACCTAATCAGAGTAAAAGTGCAAATAAAACACTTATTTGGGATAAAATAGAACAAAATAATGTGTTATAACAACACTTGGAGGAAACCAAGACCAATTAACTATGTATATGAAACTTAGTTTCCTTGATAGTAGTGTTTTAGATGTATCCCATTTATTGGGATAGGATACTTCTCACCATCTATCTTTGCAAGTTGTAAGGCATTATGGGATTTATAATTAGAGACTATGTATGGACCACTCTAAAGAGAGAGAAATATTATATGCCTTCCTATCTTATCTCTATCCTCATCCCACTTAAGGACTAAATCCCCCTCTTTGAAGTATCTTAAATAAGTTATTTTATCAAAATATATCTTTACTTAGGCTTGATGGGCTTCCATGGCCAACATAAACTAATGTCTTATCTCTTATATCTCCATGAACTTAGCATATCTGATTTCCATTAAGTCATTATCCAAAATCTCAGGTTAATGCATTAGTTCCAAATCAAGAAATTCAAGAGAAATGGGAATTCTTACTTCCTTAACATATACCATCTTGTATGGATAATTAGATATTGCTCTCTTATAGGTGATCATGTTAGCCCACAAAGTTGTCTTCAATTTGAGATACCATGACCTCTAATTATTTTCAATAGTCCTAATGATCTTCAATAGGTTCTTATTAGTGGACTCAATGAGGTCATTTCCTTATGGATAATAATTTGATGAATTACTAAGAAAAACACTATGTTGAACTTCCCATTGGATGATTCTAGACCCCAAAAAGGCCATATCATTATCATAAATAATGGTTGAAGGAAATATAAAACTAGTAAGAAAACCTTCACAAAAATCTAGAACATTGCACTCATTGGCTTCTTTCAATGCTATTGCTTCTCTCCATCTAGTAAAATAATCTATAGCTGTCAATATCCATTTATGTCCTGATCTTAAAGGGGGTTTAATGAGACTAATAAAATCAAATCCCCATTGAACAAAGGGTTGATTCACTATAATTGGCTAGAGAGGTAAAGTTTCAAGTTTCACCTTTCCAATAAACATATCTTATTATCTATATTTCTTAACCTATGCATGATAATCACTAAATATTTTTGGCTAGTAATACCCAACTCTCATGATATTGTGGGTTATTATTCTATATGAGTAATTTCCTTCACCATGTTCATCTTGGAATTGCTATAGTAAAATTTATGTTTAACCTAGATCTATGCATCTTAACGACATGCCATTGATATCTTTCTTGAACAAAACACTATCAACAAGGAGAAAATGAATTGACTACAATCTAAACTATCTCATTTTTCACGGGGTCAAATGAGAAGGATAAATACCATTCTAGAAGTATCTTGCCATGTCTTGGTACCAGCTAGAAGGTGAGGTGTAATCAATTGTAACTTCTTCATCATTTGACACCATAACCACTCCATGAGCCTCTTACAAGTCTTGGGATAGATGTTCACAAAGTCCTTTACCTCTAACTAGATTTATGACATTGAATCTCCACATCATACTACATTAATTTGTTTATCCAACCAACTCTTTTGTCATTTATATCCTTATTGAAGAGAAAATCTTTTATACTTGGATGTGCAACCATTAGATGTATCCTATTATTGGACAAGTATCTAAACTTCTTGAGAGACATTATAACTAAAAGTACATGCTTATCAAAAAAAGAGTACTTATTTTATATTCTTCCAAGACTTGACTAGAGAAAGCTATTAACTACTCTAAAGACTCTTGATTTTTTTGCATGAGAATACCTAAAATTATGTCAATGTTAGCATATGTGTACAAGAAGAAATAATTTTTGAAATTAGGGTTCAAGAGTGTAAGAGAACTTGTTATGGCTTTTTTGATCTCTTTAAATCTCCTCACTCCTTCCTTGGACTAGCTAAAACTCTAACCCTTTTTTAGCATAGTTGTAAGTGGCTTAGCTAAAGTGGAAAAATATGAAATGTACCTTATTATAAAATTAATCTTCCCTAAGAAGATTTGTAAATATTTCTTGTGTTTATGAAAGTAAAGTGTGAGAATTGAATCTATCTTATTAGGATCTATACATGTACCATGTTTTTAAATCACATGTCCAAGAAGCTTACCTTCATGAATAAATAAAACACACTTTTTGGGATTAAGAGACACCCTAAATTGTTTTTACCTTTCAAAAACTTGTCTGAGATGAATCATGTACTCATCTACATTCTCAGAGAACACTGTTATGTCATCCAAATAAACAAGTATAAATTTTTTGAGGAGACCTAGGAATACCATATCCATGGCTTTCTAGAAGGTTTAACTAGCATTGGATAAACCAAAAGTCATTTTTCTATATGAAAATTTACCCAACTTTATGGTGAAGTTTATTTTGAATTGGTCTTCTTCATTGACCCAAATATGATTGTAACCATTATAGCCATACAATAAGGAGAACCTTTTTGAACCTGCAACCAACTATAAAATTTGTTCCATTAATGGAAATGGGTAGTGGTCTTTAAGGGAAGATTTCTTCAAGTCACAAAAATTATAACACAATCTAATATCACCATTAATTTTCCATACTAGAATATTTACCACCCAAGTTGAGTGGTTAATTGGAAATATTATAGCTGATCAATGAAATTATGAAACTTAGCTCTCATCAAAGGCTCAAACTTTGGATTAATAGGCCTTTATCTTTATCTTAATAGCTTGGTATCATCTTCTAACTCAATGGTGTGTTGAGCTATAATTTGATAAAATCCTTTGAGGTCACTTTACTACCATGCAAAGACATCTATAAACATTTAACATAACTCAATGAAAGTTTCTTTTTTGAAGGAGTGCAAAATTTTTCCAACTTTAAGTTCTTACCAGTTGTAATTTCCACATTTATATAGTGTTCCTCCTTTATTGATAATGAAAAATTTTCTTTTCTCAACTCATCATCTCTAATAAATATATTCTCAAGTGTGACCAACCCTTTGAGAAACTTATTTGTCTATAGTTTCACAATCTGGTCACCATACTACTGCAAGAGTTATCTTGGTTCCTTGAGGAAAATTTAGCTTCTTATTGAAAGAACATGATAATTTTATTTTCATCTTCAAAACACTTACTAATTATCATGGTTGTCTAGAATAAAAGGTCTTATAACCACCTTGATGTGTGATTGAACCAATTCATTCTTTATATAATTTGGGATACTAAATTATGACCCAATAGAAGCCAACCTATCTACATGTTTGTTCTCATTTCTTGATATGGCACAAATATTGAAAGCTTGAAAGTCTTCAAGTAAGTCCCATAATCTATGCTTATAAGACCTAAGCAATGGATTCTTGCATATATTTAAAATTCTTACTTGGTGGACTACTAGTTCACTATCACCAAAGACTTTTAAAGTATTGACCTTTTTCTTTCTTGCCCATTGTAAACTATGAACTAGTGTTTCATATTCAACAACATTATTTAAAAAATCAAACTAAAACTTTAGAGAAGATAAATACCTTTGATTATCTACAAAAAATTACATCATTCAGCCCTAATTCTATGTTTTTTCCTTGATCCATCAAAGTATAGTTGCCACATGCCATCACCAGACTCATCACCCTTCTTCAATGCTGAAATTGGTGTATCATTTTCATGAAGGCAATAAACACCAAGTCCTTCTTATTCAAGTAACTTATAAGGATCATGTTTATGTAAATTATAGGCCCATTCATCAAGGAATATATCTATAAATCTATATAGAGGTGATTTAATCTCTACTTTATTAGTTTCTAGTACCTCATCTGAGATAGTATAATTAGCATTTGCATACACATAATATTTTCAAACTTTTATTGATTACTGACACTTTGTATCTTATAGGAACCCATCAAGTCTCAATATCTTTGAGTGCATGCCTTAAGGGTTTTATCAAGAAAGGGGTGGGCAAACCATTGGTGTTTCATAATATTGTTATCCCTTTTTCCACTTTCTATCTACACACTCATATCCTATAAACATTAACCCTAAGCTTATTCTTCTCAGCCTTACCCACTCCATTCATTTTCCTCTTTCCATCTTCCTTTTCTTTCCTTAATTCCCTTTTGGATAGTTAGCTATACTATGTTGACTAGGTTGACCCTATATAATTTAGGGGTATTTTTCACTTTTTTGGATTGGTAGCCTTTCGATCAACTTAGCTTAGACCTAGTGAATTATCCCTAAAAACATACAGGGTCAACTAGGTCGACCCTATACAACTAACATTTATAGGAGGATTTAGGGAAAGACCCACCTATTTATACAAGCTCATTTCCAAACATTTTTAATAATATAGTGAATAAGAATAAGTGTGAATGGATATCTACTTATTGGCCATTCTACTTGAGGAATAAATCTTATGGTTCCATACTTTCTTTAGAGATATAGATCTTGTCTTATGGAGAAGTATTTTGAATGTATAGATAGATTGTGTAGCCTAGATCTAATTTGTATTTGTTATCCTTAAATACAACAACAATCTCTTGTAAATAACCTTGGCCAAGGGCGAGATTGAGTCTCAACTGGTTCATCTTCAAGGTAAGTATTCTTAACTTTATTTCTCCTTTGTCAAAGCAGATAGATAATATAGTTGTGCTTATATTCTCATGCATTAGGATTTCATATACATTGATGTGATTATATGAATTCTATACATGTTTAGTTTAGTTTTTTGTTTTTTTCCTAACCCCCACATTGTGCCACAAGATTTGGTGTGCACTAGATTATATTTAATTTATTTTTTATTAGAATAGGTGAATATTAAACCTAGGACTCTTTTAGGGTTGTTGTGTGATAATGTTAGACTGTAGGCTTTGGAACCCTACCTCACATGGTTTATTGTGATAAGTGATCCCCTAATTGGGTCTAGTGGATCCTCATATTGGTCATGATCATTTTTAACAAATGTATTCCCAATCATAAGTGTAGGTATGCTCTATCTTCTCCAAGCTAGGATTGATTTCTAGACATGATGTATTTTTGATTGCATACATTCTGGTGAACCCAATGTGAAACTAACCCTTATAGGATTTATTTTTAGCATTATTTTTATCATATATCTATCATACTAGATTGACTCTATTGACCTAATTCTAATCTTTGTACATAGGTTTCCAAGAATAGGAAATTAGATCAATGTAGACAACCTAGTACAAGTTTTCAAACTTCTAAACTTCCAATTCAGACTACTAGGTCAATCCAATCAATGCTATACACTTTCAAACATCCATATTAAGCTACTAAGTTGACCTAGTCAACCTTGTACATTCCAAGTACTTATCAGTAGGATTTTTCAAAGATTGATTAACCCAGTCGACCCAGTTACTAGATTTTTCAAGCATATTCCAAGGTTATTGACTATAAATCTTCACTCTCATCAGCTTTTATCCACCAAGATTCCTTTCTATCTCTATGTTTCTTTATTTTACTTTCATTTCATAGTTTGTAGCATTCAAAGCTGCCCCTAAATAGAGCTAGATTGATCTTGTTGACCTAGTTATGTGTTTTGTGTGTTTTTTGAATAACTGGGTCAACCTTAGCTAATTTTTTTCATTTTTAGACCTTTCTTTCGTAGTACAGGTTGGACCTTATCAGCCCTATTTTTTTATTTTTTACATATAGTGTCAACACTATACCTTTTATAAAGATAGAATTAACCTTGTACACTAATAATTGATTCAACCTTTCTATTCTTGTTGATTTCATGCTTAGAATAGTTCACATAGTTTAATTAGAAGGTTTTTAATTAACCATGTAGTTTCACTATTTATATTTTATGGACACACATAAAAATCACAAAAACTAAAAAAGCATTTTAACATTTTTCTACCAAAGGCCAACCTTCCTAGATTTCATCACTAAGGAGAAAATCGACTTCATACTCTGGTCAAGTACAAAGCATGGTTAATGGTATATTATGGATAAACTCCCATCACCCTTATTATTATGGTGTGTGACGTGAGGGGGTAGGCCCAAATACCAAGCCTATATCATTGCCACTATAGTCCCTTTCAACCCAAACTACCTGAAACTATCCTTAGATTGATATATAGATCCTTGCTTATAGCCAACTTCCCATCACATTTAAAATCATTTCTTAATAATCTAATAAAACATCTTAGGTTGACCAATTAGTTAGCTCTTTACTTTCCAAGTTAATTTCTTGATCTTTGCTCAATTGTGTGTGTAAAAACTTTCATTAACTAGCATTATTGCAAGGTTTTATATTGTGTGATTCAATTGGATTAGACAACATTGATCCAATTGACTTTTTATTTCTCTTCGGTTCTTACTTTACTAGATTATCTTCAAAAATTGTCTTGTTTTAGTTCATAACTTATTATCAACCTTTTTATTTTCCATATCTACTATATTAGGTCAACCTAGTTAACCCTATATCTTTTTCTAGCCTTTGTGCACTATACAAGATTGACGTAGTCAGCCTTGTACTATTTACATCCCCTTTTACCTCTTTTTCTAGTCTCTATTCACTGTACTAGATTGACCTAGTCAACCCTATATAATTTTTTAGTCCTTATTTCTATGCTAGGTTGACCTAGTTAACCATGTACTATTTTAGTCACTCCTTAGTTCTTTGTTTTCTCATCTTTCTTCCTTTCCATTCATCATAAAATTTTTTCAATAGTGACACTGAGTTGCATTTAATAGACATGATGAACTTTAATAATCCTCATAAGGTTTCCTATAGATAGATTAGGGCTCCTGTCTTGGATTTTAATAATGTTCATATTGTCACTCACATAATGAACTAAGGGACCTCTCCTAATACCTCATTTTATCATAATTCTCCTCTTTTCTTAGAGGACTAACTTGTGTTAGAGTATATCTCTGAAATACTCTTCTTTATCTCTGAATTTCCTCAACATTGAAGAAAGGATCCTTCTACCATTACCAATATTATGATTAATATTCAAACCAAAGAGCTTCACTCACCTACTCCTACATTCTCAACTAGATTTTGGGGTGCCACTTTATTTGATTCTCAGTCTCTTCCTTAAAATATGACCACTTCTCATATCATGATCTCTTCTTCTTTCCTTTCTTCTACCTCCATGAGTAGTATCTCAACAAACATGGTAGGTTCTACATCTATTGGGCCTCTCTTGAGACCCACTATCCCTAATCCATCTACTAGTGCTACATTTTATACCCAAGACAATCATTCTTATAATGCTTCTTCCTCTCATCCATTCACTAGTCCATCCTTTGCTACACAATCAAGTTTTCCCACTAGTGCATCATATTCTCTTAATTCCTCTCAATCTCCTATCAACACAAATAGTGGTACCCAAGCCACTAATACTAACACTAATGCCAACCCTAATGCTTCTAAAAATGATAATCAAACACATAACCTTTTGTTACAAACTCTCAATAAAATGAATACATTTCAAGATCATAACACAAATCAAATGATGAGAATGCAAAACCACCTTCTCCACCTCCAATCTCATCTGTAACCAATGGCTTGGGGCACACATAACCAAAATGTTCCCCCACCTCCTCTTTGATTTTATCAAATAAATCTCATTACTCAAGCTCCTTTAATCATAAACCTTTAAGAATATTCAAAATGAACCTCTTACTACTCAAATTACTAACATTGACATAGGAGGTATAACACCTACAATTTATTATAATGGATCAACTAATCCTACCCTTCATCTTACGACATTTGGAAATATTTATAAGGATTGAGTCAAATTAAATACCTTTACTGGTAGCCAAGATCCTTGCCTAAACCCTCACAAGGGATGCCTTGGAATGGTAAAATCAACTTAAACCTCATTCCATTATTAGTTTGGAGGATTTAGTGGATGCTTTAGTTCAAGAATTCCAAACTAGTGATCATCTTGAAAACAGTTTGGCACATTTCATAAATTTCAGAAAAAAAAATGAAACAACTCAAGCCTTTGTTAAAATATTGAAGACTTTGTAAAACAAATGTGGACATAACATGTCTGATGACAATATTTTCCATCTCTTTACCAATGCCCTTTTTCTTAAATTAAAAATAACGAGTCAACACTCTCTCTCCACATACCTTGGAAGAGGCTATTGACCAAGCTAAACATCAATATTTCCTAATGCATCAATTAAAGCCACCCCAACCTTTTTAGGTCCTTGTATCTTGATTATCATCATAATGCTACCAATTATGGTGTTACATATTCTTATGACACCATTTATAATGTTCAAGATGTCATTCCTACCAATTCATCGAAACTAATTCCCCCTTCTCAACAATATACTAATCCTCATTTATCTTCCCCAAACAACATTAATGTTCATAAACCTCTATCCTTAGATAAATTAATTAATCATATACCTAGGCCTCTTCCATGATAACTTGACCCTACTCATCCTATGAAATCATGGTATGATCCTAACAAGTTTTGTTGGTATAATGCTAGTTAGGGTCATTATCATGAGACCTATAGACAACTTTGTAATTTAGCTATGGAATTTATTATTGGACCTAATTTTGATCATAATTTCATCATTCATAGGTGTCAATAATATTATAAAATTTATTTTAATTACTATAAATCACATAATAAAACTGAATCCTTAAATCAAACAAATGCCTATTTAGATATGTATAAAGACCCTCTTCCTAATCATCAACCTATTAAAGATAATCAAGATAAAGCCACCCCTTGCACTAATAATTTTGAAAGTATTATTGAAATAAATTCTAAGTAGAATTTGGTTAGCATGAATAATATGTGAAGTATGGTTTATTTTATTGATTCTCAACTTATCTACACTCCTCTTTTGTCTCAAACATATCGTGTTATCCAATATTCTTCTCTAACTCATTTAAATGAGTTGGGGTAAGATGACCTTATTAATTTTGATGATTTAATTTCTAATTCTCCCTTGGATAACACTTCCCATTATATTTATACCACTCTTACATAATCTTATAATATTAATGATAATCAATCCTCTACTAACACTTATTCAACCATTTCTCCAAATCAACTTGAACTAGATACTTCATCATCACAACATGATTTATAACCTTGCCCCAAACCTTCTCATTCTTATCAACATAAATCTCAATGCACTTTGGCTCTTCCTTACTAAAACCTTATTAACCATTATACACATATATCTATCAACATTCTTATGGATTATGATGATTGGGATCCCATAACAGAGCTCACTAATCTCCCATCCCAAATTTTATTCCTTGAGCTTATGAGGACTTCTCCACATCCTATAAATCATCTTATTCATCTAATATTTTAGATGAATGTCCCTCATCCTCCCTTGAAGGATGAGAAGTAGATTTATCTATATCTAAGGATAGTATATTACAATAATGTGAAGAGATGTCTATCAATGTTGATAAAGCTATAGACATTTCTCTTTATTGAAAATTTCCCATAGCTTTTATGATTCTAGATGAGATTCTAATTCATGTAGATGATCATCCTTTATTTATTAGCATCAAAATAGGTTATATCTAGGTTAAGTGTGTATTTATTGATAAGTTTTATAGCACATGTGTTGCATCTCTTGATTTCATTAAGACTCTTGGGTATTCATAAGGCAATCTCAAATTGACACACAACACTTTCCAAGGATATGATAGAAGGTAAATTCCTACTCTAGGTTTCATGTGGCATCCCATTATTATCCCACATCTCACCATTCATATGAAGGTTATGATCTTTAAATTTCCCCTTTCTTATAACATTTTTTTTGGTAGGCCATAGACTCACCGCATGAGATATATTTCTTCTTCCACCTACCAATGCATTGAATTCCTTCATAATGGAGCAATTTACAAGATTCAAGGTTACACTAACCATTTTAATTTCAAAAAATTCCAAGATCATGGTATATTAAATATTCCTACTCTTGATCCTTTGAAAATCATTCCATTCCTTGAGTCTCAATGTATTAACTTTCCCATTAATTCAACTTGAGGTTACACTAGGCATCTTGAGCTCATTTGTAACATTCCTCCTAACCTCTTAGATTTTGATGATGATGAACCTAATGAGATTAATTTAAATATCAAGACTTCTAATCTCTCACCTCATATCATATTGCATCTTCTTACTTCCTTGCAACCTCACTCTCATAAGCCTCCTCATGATAGCATTCCCATAGTCTTAACCAAGATTAGGCATTATATTCACTGTACTTCATCGAATGATAAGGTCATCCCTACTTGCATCATTGACCTTCACACCCTAGATTATGATGATGGTTATTATTTAAATGATCCATTGTTAGAAAGTATTGTATAAGCCCATGATGTTGAGATTATTTGTTATCATTCTTAATTACTTAAGTTTTTTAGTGTATCTCATCATTTTATTTCATTTATAGTTCCTAATTTTTGTATTTTTCCCCTTTATTAAAGGGTAGAGATGGTATTGACACCTCCATTTTATAAATATCTATGTAGGATATACTCATGAATCATGCTATGACTAGTCCTTATCATTTTGTTAGGTACCCTAACCCTCATAGCTAGTTTACCCCTAAGGTTAGTGTGACTCTCCTTAGACCTTATGTAGATCTTAATCCTCCCTCAATAGAGCTTATTATAGTTGAGCATGTTTATGATCCTATTATTACTAAACCTACCCTTATTTTTATTCTATTATTCCTTTCTTGGAGCCTAGTTCCATTCCTTCCTCATCATCACCCTCCCTTGGTGATGGTTTGATTGCTTTGCCTAAGATGGCATCATTTCCCACCAAATGGTCCAATGAGTCTTTTCCCTCTTCTTCCACTCTTATTAAACCTCCTTTTGTGAGTGTTTCTCCTAAGACAACTGACAAGTGTATCTGTTTCTTCTATGGGATAAACAATCATTATTCCACCCATTATCACAAGTTACAAAAATATATGGATACCTTGTGTCCTTCTTCCCCATCATCAAACAAATCCATAATTTCCTAAATATCTACATAAGTATGGTGAGGTATATTTTCTATGGCATCTATGCAACACCCATCATACTGATCATTTATGCATCCTTTAACATCTTAAGGATCACCTTATAGCCATTCTCAAACCTTCTACCACTCCTCCCATAGGTCATCCCAATAATAAGGCTCCTCATTATTATCCCATCTTTCCACCTCTTATGTTTACATTGCCTCTTGTGGTCCCTTCACTGTCATCTGTACCACCACCCATGATTCCTTCACACATGGACCTTCCCTCACTCATGGATCCTTATCCATTAGTGATTTTTGCATCTCCCATAGAGCCTACTCCCATGAATTTTGATGACCACCTCTTGCCTAATTTCCCTCCTCAACATGATCCATTGATCATTCCTAATTTTTCTATGGAGAAGATTAGAAGAGAAGTATTTTCCCAATATTCATTAAATATTGATAAGACATTATCGACAATTCACATCCAAATTCATAGAGATTTATCCAATGTATTTCATAATATGTTTAGGTAGATTTATTAGTATCTATGATCACATACATGGTGTCTTTACACTTACTTTTTGATTGGATGTGTGTTCCAATTTTATTTTTATCTATCTATTATATCATTTGACGATGTGTCAAATTCATATTTTTCTTATATAGAAATTTTATCTTTTATATTATATCTTGCTTATATTCCCATTTATATTTGCATATTATTGTCTTTATTTATCATTATTTTCTCTTTATTTCTTGATTTTTTCTCAAAAATCTCTTCTTGTGCCTTCATGATTGTTTTATTTCTTATCACTATTTTTCATAGATAATTATCATTGTGACTTAGTTATACACACCCTATTCCCTTTGGTCCTTGTCTCTTTTTACCATGTGATTAGTTATTAAATAATGCATCTCATTATAGTTTCCTTATATCAATCCATTTTATACATCCTTTTTCCCTTCTTACTTTTTCACAAACTAATCGTATACATGGTTGAGAGTTGAGATCACATGTTATTTCATTATTGAGCCTAATTATTCTAGTCAATATTTATCTTTGATTAATTATCTTCCTTTATCCTTAGCTTGTTGCTCATTTTTTTATATCACTACATCTCTCATGATTGGTCATTCCAATTCCATATAGAGGAGGAATCTTAAAAATCTATAAAAAGTTAAAAGCTAAATCATTTAAACAAAAGGTAATGATACAAAAGGAAAAATTATTATTAAAAGTGAAATCACACTAAAATACATGATTCAAAGCACATCTCATTCTTCTAGTCAAAGATCAAACTCCAGATTTGGCCTCACAATATAGTCGAGGTCCTTTGGGGTGTGGTAGGTTAGTAGATTAGAAGAGGAAAATAAAAAAATATTTTAATGCCACCTACTTTCTCATTCAAGTACCTAATATTCATAGTAAATTGAAAGCTCTATAAGGGGATTTGAAGAATTGGGAACACATCATGGTAAGGTTGGTCCATTTTACTTTTTCTTGTACCAATTTGCCTTAATGATTTTATCCTAGTAGCGTGCCTATTTGCCTACAAATATTTGTGTTTATAGATAATAGGTTTCCTTTATAAATAGATGACTAATCACTTAATGTCTTCTCATGTCCTTGGTATGCCCCCTATCTCCTAAGATCTTCTCATAAGATGACTGAGTCTTGATTTTTACACTCCCTTTTTCATTCCCTATATCCTTCATATTTCCTCTTGAGAAATATTGTTTTGTCTACTTATCACTCCCCTTGGGATTTCATTTATGAGTTTATTTGTAGTACCATGGATAGGACTTGCTATCTTTCACAAATTACCATTTTTTCCTACTTATTACCCACACCCTTTGTTACCCAATTTTCCTAATTGTTCCACCTTAGTGGTTTTCTCTTTGTGAGTTGTAGTATAAGACCATGGATAGGACCCTGCATTCCTCACAAAATTTTCCAATACCCAAGTCACAATATAAAATTACATGTGTCAAATATAAGATAAGATTTGATTGATTATGAAGTTAAACATCATTAACATGCTTCCCAACTTGATTTAGTGTGTTTTATGCTTACTTAATTTCTCTTACACCTTTTTATCTTCTTATTTTTTGAGTTCATATAAGAATACAACCATTTCTTGAATTTTTTCATAATTCTCATCTTGAATTAGTGTGATAAATTTAAGACCTATCTTTTTACAATTTTATTTTTATTTTATACTTCCCAACATGATTTAGTATAATTGATTGTCTTAATTGATTTGTTTTTATACCATTTGTGACCTTTTACATGCCTTACATTTTATTACATTATTGTCATACTTCCCAATACAAATTAGTATGATTTTACTTGTTTTAATTTGGTGCAAAAAACTTTCACTTTGGTTTAAAAACAAATCATTTTTTACCATTTCATGGTTCTTTATACTTATTCATTTCTTGTTATTACACATTTCCCAACTTGAAATAGTTTGTACTATATTTTTTTGATTGATTATATTTTTCCAAGTCCTTTTTGCCTATTTCTTTTTAACCATGTATGTGTCTCACATAATGCTAGAAAAAAAATCACATCTCTTATATTTCCTATAGTATATACAATAAAGCTAAAACATGTGCTAGAATGAAATATATCCAAACCATCCATATCGACAACCATAATAAACAACCATAATTTTGACTTACATAATCAACATGAATATGCCAAAATGATACATACATACATACATACATACATACATACATACATACATACATACATACATATATATATATATATATATATATATATATATATATATATATATATATATATATATATATATATATATATATATCATGAATTTGATACAACACATACAACCATATACAATGCTCCAACTCTATGGCTAAGCTCTATCATGTCTACCTCATGGCCTAGCCACATTGCCTACTAAGGCCTCAGTTTGAATCCTTTAAATAGTACACTATAAAGAGGTTGTTTGGGATCTTAGTCCTTCTACCTATCCATATAATACATTACTTATACCTATGACTACATCAGCTAGGTCTAGATCTCTATCATCTACATCACTATGGCCAGATGCACAACTCTCTCCTTAGCTAGGGCCTATCATGTTTGCATCTTGCCTACATCCATCTCTACTAGTTGTTGCATCCTCTCTCTACACCCATATTTTTTTTATTTTCTCCCTAACTAGTCTAAACTAGCTCACCTAAGTTGGGGTAGATGGTATGCCAGGGTCCTCTAATGCAGTGGATCATAAGGCTATAGAATCTCATTTAGGATGTCATAGAGTGCTCTCCTCATCATATGCCCTCATATCTCCTCTGCATCCTCAACTATGCCTACAAAATCACACTAGATGGATATTAGATCACTATTATATCTCAAAATATCTATCTATCTCTACTTTTAAATAAAAAATTAAATTAATAATTTAACCATATTTTCTTACATGTATGTATCTTAGCTACTATGGTCTCACCATCCATGTGACTGCCTAACATAGTCTCCATATCAACTATGCCTCCTAAACCTATGGATACTAGTCTAGCTCTATCTCCATTTGACAATCACTTTAATAATGATGGTAACCAAGACAAATCCACCAATCTCTAAAAACTTCATCATCTCTACAACCAAGAAACAACATAGGATGTATCAGTTCCTTCATGTCATGTATAGTCACAATACATTTTTTTTACATTTTTAAATAAAAAACAAGCCTAATTACTTTTAAACCTATTCATTTTACCCTAATTTTAGCCTACTCAATCCTTCTTTCCCTCTTTTGGTCATTTTAGGCCATTCTAGCCCACTTTTGATCTTTTACATGCTTTTTGCATTTATTTTGGTTCTTTGGTCAAACTAGTATGACCAAAATTTCCCTATTTTTACCTTGGTTGACTCCAAAATCTTAGTCAAACCTCTTATTTCCCCTTCCTAGTATTGAATTATCATTCTAGACCTTTTTAATTAGCTAGCAAATTGGATTAGGTTTGTAGCCTACAAAATGTACAAGGTTGACCCATACCTACTGGGTTAGCACTATGGATTCTACCTAGTTTTAGCCTATTGGGTCAATTGGGTTGACCCAGTGCATTTTAATTGTTGATCCCTTGCATTTTCTTTAAAAAGTGCACTTTTCCCACTTTCTTCCTAATTATTATAAACCCATTTCTTATCTGGTTATTTTCTACCCCTAAAATCTAATTTTATCTCATTTTGACATCTAAAAATGCTTAAAAATTAAAATTACTAAAAAAACACTTAATTCATTAAAAATTAAAAAAATTAGTTTTAGATTCATAGTTCCATACCTTTAGTGCACCCATTGCTACCTCTGGGCATCCATATCATCTAGATTGTTGTCTCCTTGTCATCCTAGCTCATTTGATCTCTAGATCTCTTTTTTTGCTCCTTCACAAGTTAAAATACCAAATGACTTATCTTTTCCCCTATTTAAAAACACTTTTCAAATTTAAAAATTTCAATTATTTTTAGGAAAATATCTTTGTTGTTACTCATCCATTTTTCCAACCATAACATGTATTAGATTAATGATGTTAGATATTTTTTTCCACTACTATATGTCTATCTTTTGAAAAAAAAATGGCTATTTTTTGCACTAACTTCTATAGGTTTGCTTAGTGTTATTCACATGGGATGCCTTTACTTTCTCTTCTAGTCTACTTCTTTATCTATAACACTAAGGTAAGTAAAGGTATGTGTTTTTCAATTCTATCCTTTTATTTATCTTATTTTATGCTTACTATACTTTACTTAGTATCAGCATTATGTGTTATCATGTTCTATCCTAAAGCACCATCCCATGTTACACTTATGTGACATGTGATGAGCTTCGAGTGGGGTATATGTATAAACATAATATTTTCAAACTTTTATTGATTATTAACACTTTGTATCTTGTAGGAACTCATCGAGTCTCAATCTCTCTGAGTGCATGCCTTAAGGGGTACATTGGGAAAAGGGTGGGCAGACCATTAGTGCTTTGTAAGATTATTTTTCCTTTTACCACTTGATTTGTACACACTCATATCCTAAAAACACTAACCCTAAGATTATTCTTCTTAGCCTTACCCATTCCAGTCATTTTCCTCTTTCCATCCTCCTTTTTTTGCCTTAATTCCTTTTTCAATAGACAGTTGTACTAGATCAACTAGGTCTAACATGTATAGTTTAGGGGTATTTTTCACTTTTTGGGTTTGTTATCCTTATGACTAACCTATATTAGACCTAGTGAATTGTCCCTGAAAACATACAAGGTTGATTGGGATAACCCTGTATATCCAAAAAATTTGAGAGGATTTAAGGCAATATCCAACTATATATAGAAGTTCATTTCTAAACATTTGTAAGAATAGAAGTAAATAAGAATAAGTGTGAATGAACATCTACTTATTGACCATTCTACTTGAGGAATAAAACTTAGGGTACCATAATTTATTTGGAGATATGGATCTTGTCTTGTGGAGAACTATTTTGGATGTATAGATAGGTTGTGTAGCCTAGAGATGATTTGTCTTTATTATCCTTACAAACCACAATAATCTCTTATGAATCACCTTAGCCAAGGGAGAGATTAAAGATCAGTGGGTTTGTCTTCAACTAGTATTCATAACTTTATTTTTCCTTCATAAGAGTAGATAGATAACATAGTTTTGATTCTATTTCCATACATTAGGATTTTGTATACATTAATGTGATATAATCCAAATCATCCTTACCAAGAGTTTTATCAAAACTATGATGAGCCTTATCAAGTTTCCCATGATCCTTATTACCAAGAGCATGACTCTTACCTTCTTTATGAACCATATCAGTTTCAAGACTAGATTTCACCTTTATTATATGGGTATGATGTGGTACATGAGTAGCCTTGTCTTCAAGAGAGAATTGATGAAATAGAGCTTAAATTTCTAGCATATGCAATAAAAGTATGTTTAGATTGCTAGTATGAGGAAGTGAATGAGTAGTTTTTTTAGAATGTGTCTAATGATCTAGAAGAGAAACTTGAGTTTTGTAGCTTTGTATTAGAAAAAGCAGAGGCTTGTGAGAGGCAAAAAATTTAGTTTGATCAGTTATCTTAAGAATCCTTACCAGCATTCTTATGTTCCTTATTATCATAAAGTTATTGACCATGTTTAGTGTGAGCCAATGGAGAATATTAGTTGGAGTCAAAAGGCTAAACCTACTCATAGTCCACTTTCTTCACCACTTACCCCTCAAGCTCAAGTTCTTCATGAGGATAAAAAGGTTTCAAACCTTGATGAAGTAATGGCCAAGTAGAAGGAGAAGAATATATAAATTCTCAAAAGTTTCTCTTTCCCTCCTCTTCAAGATCCCCTATATGATTCTAATGATCCCAAAATCTAATCCTAATCAACCTCCCATGCTTCTTTCATCATCCTCCCACCATCTCTCTTCTTCAAAAAGAACCTATTCGATGGGAAATAGAGGAAGAGGTTGTAGCTATAGGTCAAGATCTTAGGGAATGTGAAGAAGATGATTTAGGTGTGTATGATAAAGAATTATTAATTGATACTTCACATGAGGTTGTAGTTGTGAATGAGATTGTTTTTTAGGATGAAAAGGATAGTCTTGATGTGGAAGAAATATATGAGGAATTGATACATGTTGATGACATAAATGATGTTGAGATATCTCCCCTAGAGGAAGATCAATATACCTTTCAAAATGATCTTATTTAGATTGATCAAAGTGAAGAACAAAAATATGATTAACAGTTGTATTTTGAATCTTTGCAAGAGAATGAATAACTTTTTAAAGATATGTTGCCCATTGGAGAGCATGTTTATCATAAATTTTATCAAGAGTAACCTACTCAAGATCATGATGCATCTTAGGTTGACTATTTAGAGCTCTTTGAATAGTTAGATGAACTTTCAGAAGTTGATAAGAAGGATAAGGTCATCCAAAAATCATGCATAGATTAGATGTCACTTGACAAGGTTGTAGTTGACAAGCAACATAAAGAAAATCTAGAAGTGCAAGATGAACTTATTTTTGTTGGTGATTGGTTTACTATCAATGGCTCATTTTATGAGATGTTAAGAGAAATGATTATCAAAAAGAGTTCCTCTTCAAAGCTCATGTTTAATAAACCCCTAATTTTCAACATGTACCATCTTTTATAATGAGAAAAATCATGAATTTCCCTTTTTATCTTGATGCATAATATTATGTCATGGTTAATTAGATTAGTTTGTTTATATTTTATCCTAGATAAGTGATTTATTTGCACATTTGCTTTGTTAGGATAGTTTCCCTACTATCTTTTATTTTCTTCCCTATTTTTGTGGAGTTCATTATCTTTACCAATCAAGAGGTTTTCTACAGTCATGGAACAGATGTGTTAGCTGTTATAAGTCAAAGGTCATGTACATGGTCTAAATAAGAACATAGCAAGCATGTTGCCTAGCTAAGTCACCAAATATTTTGGCCATTTTTTGGCCTACATGTAGATATTTCAAATACTAAGCAATGTTATTGATTGAAAGAAGGACCCAATGATAAAAGAGGAAGACCAATTTGCTTGCAAACCTTTTGAAACATTTTAAATCCACTTAAAGTGTAATTTGTCATCTTTTAAGGATAGGTATAGAAGTTATAGATCCCCCATGAGGTGTTAAGAGTGCTTAGAATAGATATGGAAGTACATGGAGTTCATTCAATTCTTCATTGATTCCATCTTGACATTTGAGTCTAGAGGCAAAAATTCTAAGTAGGTAGTTTTTTGATGTTATATCTTGCACATGCAGTAGTTGTATGAGAAAATGATCACATGGGTTTACTCATTTTAGTCCGAAGTTTCTACGTGCCAAGTTCTATATCATCTGCTAAAATGCAAGGTAAGTTACACACATGTAAATTTGGCCTTCCCAGGTATTTTTGCTAGGTTTTCCATACTTAGCCAAATAAGCTAGAACATTGCTAGGATGTGATGTGAACTAGATATGGACCAGTCAACTTGAATATCTTATATCTTCACTTTAAAGGATTTTGAGACTAGTGGGTCAATTGGGTTTATTCCTTTTGACCTCAAAAATATCTCTAGTAAATTTGGCCCATCCATGATTCCTGTGTTTCAAGATATAAATTATCAAATTTGATCAAATAATGAATGACAGTCACGTGAGAGTCAAAACAAAGACACTTCAGAAATCCATATGAACTTAAATTTGTTGTTCTATGGAATATCAAATACGTCTATGTGGATGTCAAATGATGTTAGCACAAACATTAATTTTAATCAAGGCAAGTAACCATTTAGGTTCAAAAGGTACTTAAAAGGCTTCAAGTTGGTCAAGATCTAATGGTCCACAAGAACCCTCATACTAATACATAATATCTAATGATCTAGGTTGGAGTTAACCAAGTCAAAAGGTCCCTAGGTTAAAGCCTTTAAATATCTACGAGTTGGACATAATCCAATAGTGTGGGATAATAAATCCAAGATCCAATGGTATGCATTCACTGATGTCGGAAAGATTTATTACCAAAATTAATACCAGATTATTAAATCTTCTTAACATTAATTGTCAACCCAGGGTATGTAGGCTTTTCAAGGATGTTGGCATTATATATGCATTATTTATTTATAGGATAACTTAATTTTTGGTTATAGTAAAATTAACTTATACTAATTTCATCTTTTATATATACAAGGAAATTATTATAAAAAAATACAAAAATTATTCACACTTATGAGTCAAACATGTATCACACTTTATATAATCAAACTAGTAATGAAATCAAATCACACAACACACTTTAATCTAAGAAGGTTCAGGATTTCACTGCAACTCCTTCCAAGGGGCCCCTCCTCATTTACAAATGAGTTCCAATCTTTCTCCAAGAGATGTAAAAAATATTATTATAGAAGAAACCTTTTCAATACTCAAATTTGTATCAATTAAAGATTGCTATAGTAGATTATAATATTCCAAAAATTAGAATGCTATTACTTTCTACAATTCCATCCTCCCTAATCTAATCTAGGTTTTGCCATTAAATACATAAGGTAGTTTATTAGTTCCAACCAAAAACACTAAACCAAGAAAGGTAAAAATACTTTGTAAGTAACCCAGTCAACCTTTCAGTGGTTAGTAACTTAAAGTTACTTTTTTCTAGGCCTGACTAGGTAAAGGGCAATATATGTAGCATTATTGGTTTGCTTTTTTATCTCTTTTCCATTGTCCTTGTCTTATTCATATTTTGTTATCATATCCAAGTTTATTTTCATGTGAGGGGTCTATACAGCTATTATGGAGGATCCTCTTGAATCATTTACTTTATTTCTAAGATAGCTATATGTGTTCTTAAAATCCAATAACTTATTATCACAATAATGGTTTATTCTATGTGGTGGTTGTAGGCTCTTATAAGTGTAGGCCTAAAGTTGTTGCAGGTAACCTATAGGTGAAAACTTATAGATTGGTAGTTGTTATAGGCTAGAAGCCCCTTTTGCTACAAGATTATCTATAAGTGTTGTGACCAAGTAAGATTATTGTAGTCTTATTCTACCCTTCAAATGTTTGTTAAATAAGGTTACACAAGTATAATCTAATCAAACAAAAATCATCATTAATCCATAACACAACATGTATATATCAATGCACACATATAATCATTAATTCATTCATTTACATAAGTCATGAATAGTTCTATGGATTCATATAGAAAAATGATATATAACTGGGTATGGATGAGGCTGTAAATAGAACAATTAGTAGCCTCATCACACCCCCTTCTTAACCTTTTGTGTTTCCTCGAGAAAGCATTTTATACATTTTGAGTCTATAGTATTTTATAAAATCTAAGGGCTATATACAACCCATCTTGTTGAAGGTATAAAACCCTTTAGCATCATCTATGTTTTTTCACCTTTTCTTTTCTTCTTCTCTATCAGCTAGCACATTCTCCTCCCAATCAGGAATTGGGAACCAAAACATGGTTGGCTGAAATATCAAACCCAACCAACTTATCCTCATTTTCTGAACAAGCTCAATGTACATATGTACTCTGTGTAATGCCTCTTTAAAGTTTTGAGGAGAATAAGTCTCTTTTCATTTTAGTGAATTTGAAAGCTCTACCCATCTATGAAATAAGGAAATAAAAACTTGTTTTCCATCTCCCTCCATGAAGTTCAAGTAGTGGTTTTCAACCTCTACTTGTTTATTTATTACCCATGCTTGTAGAGTAGCTATGTTCATAAAAGTAATCCATTCATTTATTATAGATTTTAAATTAGTATATTCACCCCTAATCATTAGGGTAGCCTCTTTTTCTTTCTCTTGATAGTCCTCAACCTATTTTTTTATTTTTGTTTCATTGAGGCATATGAGGTAAATAAATTCAATTGGACATCCCCTAGGTATATATTAGGACTCAAATTTGTGTCATGAGGCATAGCATATTGATACATGTAAAACTCACTTGATTGTGCTTGAAAATTAGGGTCAACATGCCTATAGACCTCAAAGAAAGACTTAGGATCATATATCATGTAGAATTGATCACCGTATATCCTATCATATTTGAATCTAAGCCACCTTTACTCCAAGTATACAACACATATCTTATAAGGTGATCTATATTTCATTAACATATGAGTGGTCTCATGCATGTTAGTGATCTCTTTCAAATAAGTGATCTTAGTCTTAGCCTTTTCTAGGCTTTCTTTCAAATATTCATGTTGCTCCCTTACTTTAACATATACTTTAAACCAGGAGACTCTAAAATAGTCATAGATGCAGTTAATAAAACATCAAATGTGGAAATTAAGCTAAAAGACATCATTATAGATATTCAATTTCTTTTGTAGAGGTTCTCTGGAGTAGAAATCTCCCATATTTATAGAGAGGGAAATAGGATTGAGCAATTTTTAGGTTGGAGAGTGTGGCGACAAGGTTTTCATATTCCCTTAAACATTAGGGATATTATTCAAAAGGAGATGACTTGTAAAGGATGAGGCACATCTATGATAAGGATAGCTCTCAGAGGTGGTCCATTTGGAGAGGGCCATCATGGATTTTGGAACTTGATAACTTTGGTACTTGTTTGACAATCATTCATGATTCATTGTATCATAAGGTTGAGGCGCGCAGGTCTCATTATTAAAATCAATGGGAAATAATTTCCAAGCATGGGAGTAGACAACATCATCTTTGTAGGGTATTTCTAATAATGAGACATCAAATCTTCATTATGCATAAATAGAAACAAGGGTTAGCAACCATTTCAAAGCTAAAGGCTGAATTTAAGAACTCCATGGTTTGGGTCTGCAAATACAAAATCGGAAGAGATCATATTTGAACAGAACTAGTCTCCTATTGTGAATTCAAGGATAATCCATTGGTTTTGCATTATTGTAAAGAAGGGGGAATCAGCCCATATCTTAAAAG
This sequence comes from Torreya grandis, assembly GCA_037957365.1. Lineage (NCBI taxonomy): Eukaryota > Viridiplantae > Streptophyta > Pinopsida > Cupressales > Taxaceae > Torreya > Torreya grandis. The sequence continues at coordinate 121,926 of JARHVA010001653.1, forward strand.
GCTTAATGGGTTTGATGAAAACTTGTTTGAGCAATTTGTGAGATCCTGGTTAAATAGGTAGGTCACAATGGGTGGAATTAGTTTTGAAATCTCTAAAAAGGTGATTGTTATGGCCACAAGAATGACCATGCAGGGCATAAAACTTCAAAGGAAAACCAAAATTATGGATCTTGCAAGCCACAAACTATTTCTAGGAGAGGGAGAAGAACTCATCCCATATCAAGGAGGATTCAATCATGCTAAACTACTAGAGCCATGGGACGGAGTGTGCTTCATTCTCATGAAGTACTTCATGCTCAAAGGTTGATTTACCAGGTTTTACAATTACCACCTCCCTCTATTAAATCACTATAGGCATAATGCTATTATTAGTTTCCCTTTTTACCTGCTCTCCTTTTTAGAACACTCTATCCTTAGGGTAAGAGCAAAAATGGCTAAGAAGCCATATATGAACCCTACTCCCCCACACTAGGGCCTAATTTTTTGCTTATACAACTTTCACTGGGCCCTTGAGCCATCCAAGACTATCAGAATTGATAATGGAGACATTTCTTCCAATCTAGTGTCTGGCGATGCTATTGATGAATCCTATTTTTCCCCTGCTCCTACCAAAACAAAAGATGTTTCTTTCTCCACCCTAGAAGAGAACCCTATTGACACCCCTCGCTCCTTTGCGAGTAAGAAGGGTAAGAAGAGAAAGGTTGATGAGGAAGAAGAGAATATTAGAGAGACCATGGAGGGGACCCACAAAAATTTGGGTAGGGCCATGGGGGTGAAGGTGGTAAATCTTATAAGTCTTCCAAAATCAATAAGGAAGGCTTCTCCTCCAGAGCTTGAAGGTCGAGGTGGATTGCTGGCAAACCTACCTCGAAGGCCAAGCTAATTGATTACTCAAAAAATTCTTCAAAGGAAGCAATCCAAGAGGAAGAGTCTAAGGAGCTAGAAATCTAAGAAATTTTTTAGGACACTGGAGGGAAGCAGGAGACTAGGGATTTTGAGGTTACTGAGGAGCATGGTGCTGACACTATGGAAACTGCTGACAATAAGGGGAAAATGTATGTCAAAGAAGTTGGCAAGGAAATAGAGAATGAGACTAATTGTAAATCTAAAATTGGGGCCTTGAAGGATCATATTTAGAGGCTAAAGTAGAATTTCACCAAGGGACTCTAGAATACAATTCTCTTGAACATGTCTATGCTGAAAGAGGTGGGTAATATTGGGCATACTGACAATGTGGAGAATACTGAGAAACTTAATGATCTTCTCAAATTAATGGTTATGTAAGGAGAGTCCTCTCTAACTCTGGTCTTTCCATTTCTTGTGTTTTTTTTGTGTCTGTTGTTTCTCAGCTAGTTCCATCGCCTCTCTGAAGGCATATTTTGTTTGATTGCCTTCTTGTCTTTTTTGCTATGTGAAGGGTTTCACCCCTGGTTTACTGCCTTACCTAATAAAAAACATATACTTTAAACCTTTGTATCAACTTCTTATGATAAGTTTCATTATCATTAAATTTTTCCTCAAGAAAACTCAAAAGGTCATCAATTTTACCTATTGGCCTAGTAGCTAAGAGGTCTACATAAATCACATCTTCTACTCTAAGTACTTTTAAAATAGTCTCTGTAGGAGAAAACTTATTTTGGAATGGTTCCAAAGCCAAAGCATTATCCATTGTAATTTCATTTGGGGGTAAACTAATGCCATATGTAGGTAAGGTTGATGAAGTTTTTGTAGGCTCCTTCAATGTCCTTTCCTTGCTTGACTCTTCTTCCATAGATGGCTTTATATATTCTGCTACTCCCAAAATTATTTCTAGGCCTCTTTCACCTTTTAACTCTACTATTTTTTTACTCAGCCTATATATCTCTTCCATGGTTTGTTCTAAAGTTTAGAAATCTTGATCATGATGAACTATGTCTTAATTTGTTGCTTCTTCCATGGTCCTTTATTCAAGCAATTCTTCTTCTTTAATAGGTTAATCTGAAATTATTAGTTCTTCAATATACCCTATTTGTTTGAGTAGATCCATGCCTTCCTATATAAATCTAGGTTGCTCAAGTGATTGCATTTCCTCTTCCTTTGTAGACTCTTCTTCAATAGACCACTTTGTTATCTCAAACCCATCAGAGGTCTTACAAATTTAGGCTCCTTCTTCCCTTCATCCTCACAAATCTTTATAGGTGAGGATGCTAGGGTTGTATTTTGTCTTTTAATTATATGAGACCGCCTAGGAGATCTCTTTATCTTTTATGCAGAGGGATTCTTCCTTTTAGTATTTTTTTCTTTTAGGAGGGGGAACTATTGAAACTTGCTCTTCTTGTGCAATTAGTGATGGAAGAAATTCTCATTTTGAAGGAGCCATGGTGGAAGAATATAATTTTTGTGATGAAATAGTTTGAATAGTATGAGAAGGAATATTATACTTAATTTGTTTTAGTGGACTTTCTTCCATATCCTCAAGAAGTATCACTAGTTTTTTTGGTCTTCTCTTGCTCGTAGTAACTATAGGTGAAACTTTAGTGGCTACAAGTTGACTAGTTGTACTAGTGCCCATAGTATCCTCTTGTGTTATTTTCTATACCTATCCCTTGGGAGATTCCCCCTAATTATTTTCCTCTTCTTGTTGAGGTTCACTAGTCCTTAGGGTTAGAAATTGTTCATAGTTAGACAATGATGAGACAAGGCTTTTACTACCACTCTTTGGTATTTTTTAGACATTTTCTTTAGGATATTACATATGTGGTTTGGGACATTAATAGTCCTACCATGTTTAAATGATTCAAAAATTTGAATTGGAGATTATACATCAAAGAGTACCTTCCTTCACATGTCAGATATTTGATGTATGAGTCCACTTCTCTCTAGGCTAGGGGTAGACTCAGTCTCTCTACACCTTTATTATTTAACACTAGTATTTCATTGTCTTAATAGAACTATTTTCTAGCTAGTTGGCCATTAGGTTTATCTTCCTAGTTTTTCCCTATTCTTGAAAACCTAGTAACCTAGCTTACCAGTTATTTTGTAACTATAAATACGATGCCAAATATTGTTTCCTATTTTTTGTTAAAAACCTTACAAATTATTTAGTGAGATGTTCTAAAAAATATTATAGTTTCTAAAAATAGGTAGCTCACCCAACCCTACTAAAGATGGTTCAGTTGTTTGGGTCTCCTTATAACTACCTATGGTCTGAGGGTTCCCTTCTCACTACTGAACATCCCATTATGTCTAGTTTATCTTCCTATCAAATTTTTCAAATAGATGTTTCTTAAAAACACCCAATTTTAAGTTCAAATTTCCTCTTGTAACAAAGCAAGTTTCTTCAATAATGATAGTTTTGGTTGTAGGTTGTAGTAATGTCTTGCTTAGGTCTTTGTTTGAATGAGCTATGATCTCAAAGTGGGAAAAAATAAAATTGATTATTTTTCCCTATCAAATATTATGTAGTTATGGCATATTCATTGGATTATAATCCACACACATAGATTTTCTTAAAGTTCTTGTGATTGATTACCCATAGCATTCTTCCCCCCCCCCACATGAAGTGTCATTTTCCCCCAAGTGACATGGTATGTGTAGGATGCAAAAAGATATGATGGGGTCATTATGAGGGTGTGAGTGGTAATTTGGCATAGCTCATGACAAGACTCGATGAATGATGTTTTAATGATTAGATATGATTTTTTAATATAATGAATTCTATATTAATAAATAAATAAAGTGTTTTTTTATGACTAAAAGATAGACCATACCTTTATAACTATTTGTTCCTAGGGTTGTGGCATAGAAAATATACATGTGAGTATTTTCCAAAATAGAAGCTTAACTTGTTATTTCCTCATATAATTATTACTCTACTCTTCATTATTTTGTTTTATAATTACCCTTGGGTAATTATGTGATCACAACATCTTATCCTTCAATTATGCCCTCAACAACCTGCATGCAATCATGATGACCTTCAAAGGACTAGAGTAGTGGTCTTATAGTGGTATGAGAGTCCATTTTCATCCTTCCACAAGGTGGTTGATATAGATATTTATTTTTTATCCAAGGTAGATCCTTTATGAACATGGAAGAGGGTGGGTGATGGCATTTGCTACTCTTGATCTCCTCTATATGAACCTATTGATGGCTTGTTTCTCTTCTATCTTACTCCTAGTGAATGATGATATTTGCTAATGGAATCTTTGTTTAGTGAACCTTTTATTTATAAATCAGATGATTTATCAAACTTTGGACCTATGTTCTAGAAAACATCTTAGATATCTCTTATTTACATAGTGAAATTATTTTCCATGAAGTGACCAGAAGCTGAGAATGGTTTTTTTTGTGTCCCTGTAGCCATAAATTATAGTCTGCAATACTCCAAATGAAAATTGGAATTATATAACTTTGTTGTAGCACTTAATTTATTATTCAAGGGTATGGTCATTCCTTAGTAATGTTTGAAGTTTATAATCTAATCTTCCTTCACTCCTCCCCTAGCTTGTCTAGTGTCTTCCATGAATTTCTCAATGGCCTATAGCCAAATCCATAGCTCAAAGTTTGTGAGGAATTAACCTATAACTACAAGAGAGGTGTATATAAGGGTTAGAATATGCATACAACAACTATAGGTTGAGCCCATAGCCACTAGAGGAATTCCTTCATTGACAAAGGTGTTTGTAGCAATGGTGAGTGTACATATAGTAGTTATGAAGATACCTTCAGTAGCTCTAGGGGAACCTACAACCCCCTTTTTTCAAAGTTATTTCTTATCTATAGAAACTACAAGTTAAACTTGTAGCTATTAAATATTGAGACTAAAAGCAACTAGAAGGAAAGATGTGTTATAGGAAGATGAATAGTTTTACTCAAGATGATTCTATATTATCCATTTTTGGTTTTTACCCCTAAATAGCTAGCAAGTTAGTTTTCTATATAAACCCTTTTTTATAGTTATAGGCAATCAACAAGTTGCTTTCTCCCCAAAATTTGACAAAATTCCCAAAGGGGTTTTTATTATTGGACTTCTAATTTTTTTATGATTTTAACTACTACCTATAGTAGAATGTTTATTCTAGGTCCTTGTCATGTTAGCTATGAGTTTGAATAATCAAGGACTATGTGAAGATCTCAGTCTCCATGCTAGAGGAGGGATAGAATGTCCTCCTCTCCTTCTTCATCTGCTTGTTGGTTGGTTTTCCATATGGTTGGTGAGACATCATGCTGATCTAACATATCATTAAATCCATTTTATAACTGGTTGCATACCTATTTGGTAAAATTCTTCTAAGTGAGTGGATTTTTGTATAATTTTAGCCTATGGCCATTGACCAGTAGACAAAATCTAATCAAATCAATGGTATAGAGTTTTACTAATCCATTATCATGAACATTCTTAATCTCAAATCATCCAAGCCATCTAGTTTAGATTTTACCCTTGTGATCCTTGTATTTTGAATCAAAAAGAAGGCCCAATCTCTTGCATTAAATTGCATGGTCTTAATATACTTATCATGCCATCCAATCTTTTTTTACTATACAATTTATATATTTTGTAGTGTCTACTATCTATATTCATCTAAGGTATTAAGTTACATAATCCTTTCTTTCTATGCTTCAAATATATCCATCCCAAGTTTTAATGTTATCTATAGGGTCTTATACTCAAATTCAATTGGTAATATAGGTTTCTTCCCATAGACCAAATCATATGGGGTGAACCCTATAGTGGTGTTCCATGTGATTCTATATGTCCAAATAGATTTAATAAGTCTAGCTTCCCAATCCTTATGGGACATACTAACAGTCTTGGTCAAAATATTTTCTAACTCCCTGTTGGTCACTTCCACCTATCTATTGAACTGTGGATGATACGGAGTTGATTTCTTATACCTAATCTCATATTATTGGACCAGGATGGTAATTAAACCAATATTAAATTGTGGTCATTGATTAATGACTATCTCTCATGGCACAACATATCTTGTGAATATTTTTTCATAGAGGAAAGCTACCACTTTTTCATCCCTGACATGTGTAAGAGCCTTTAATTCCACCTATTTAGTGACATAATCATTGCATATAAATATGTACTCTTTATTGTTTGATTTTGGATCAAAAGGTCCTACAAAATCTAGGCCACATTTTTCAAATGGTTTAAGCACCATTTGAGGTTGTAAAGGCATTTGATTTAAATGTGTGGGTCTCCCCATATGTTGACATCTATCATAATGATCTCTATACCTTATTGCATAATTTTGGAGAGAGGGCCAATAATACCCTATATTTAATATTTTTACTATTATATGCTTGGCTACAAAGTACCCTCCACAAGGTTCATTATGGCAAGATTTGAGGATGTATGAAACTTCATCTTCTTTGAGACATCTTCTAATGATGGAGTTAGGCCTAGTATAGAAAAAAAATTGGATAGCCAGGAATACCTATCACTTTTTTGAATCAAAGATCTTTTTTGTTTAAAGAGTAATTATTGTGGAAGTAACCTTGTTACAAGGATTTAGCAATATCAGCATACCAAGGTGTGGTAAGGGTGAGGGAGAACAGGTTCTCATTTGGAAATGAGTCATCTACTATGGTATCTTATTAAGGGGATTGTAGTCATGATAGGAAGTTAGCTATGGCATTGTCCTTAGCAAGATTATCTATAATAGTTAGATCAATTTTTTGTAATAAGAGAAACCATCTTATCACTCTGCTTGAGATAGTTGGTTTATTCATAAGGTACCTAATGGCTACATGGTCTGTATGAACAAAGACTTGGTACCTTATTATGTATTGATGGAACATGTTGATATCATAGACTACTGCCAAGAATTCTTTTTTAGTGACAATGTAATTTAATTTTGATACCTTTAGGTTCTTACTTATGAAATATATGACATAGTTGAGTACTTTATATTTTTTGCCTAGCACAACTCTCAAGGTAGTATTTGAAGCATCTATGTGAATATGGAAGGAAAGTTTCCAATCAAAACCATGTAAAACTATGGTAGTGGTCAATATTTTTTTCAATTATTTGAAAGTTGCATCATAGGTAGGAGTCCATATTAATTCAACATCTTTAATCAAGAGATTAAATAATGGTGCTACTACTTTTCTAAAATTATTAATAAATATTTTATAGTAACCAGCATGTCCTAGAAAACTCTTGACATCCTTCTATTTTTGAGGTATAGGCATATTTTTTATTATGCTAATTTTTACAGGATCAACATTGATTCCTTCAGTAGATACATGGTAGCATTTATTATGGCTTAAGGACAATGCCTTATATCATTAGCATGTAGCATTCATTATGGCTTAACGACAAATGCTTCTCATGATAGCATTGTATTACATTCATTAAGTTCTTCAGGCACTCATCAAATGTTTCTCCATAGATAGTGAAGTCATCCATGTAGATTTGCACACATTCATTCGATATATCTAAAAAGATACTCAAGAAAACCCTCTAAAATGTTGTAGGAGCATTTCACAACTGAAAAGGCAATACAACATAAGCATAAGTACCCAAAAGACAAGTGAATGTGGTCTTCTCCTGGTATTTAGAAGAAATTATAATATGGTTGTAACCACTGAAGCCATCTAAAAAGGCAAAATATTTTTCCCTACTAGTGTCTTCAACACCTAATCAATGAATGGTATAGGAAAATGATCCTTTTTGGTTGTTGTATTAAGTTCTTTGTAATCTATGTAAGTTAGTCTCCATTTTTATTTGGTATAATTACCAATGGTAAAACCCATTCATTAGTTGAGATGGGATATATAAATCTAGCAATCAGAAGTTTATGTAGTTCCACTTTGACTATTTCTCTAAGAGTTGGATTCATCTTATGTTGTGGCTATCTGATTGGTTGGCACTCCTTTTAAATATAGATGTGAGGTGTGCATCTTTCTAGGCTAATTCCTTGCATATCCTCATAATCCCATGCAAAATCACATTAGTTTTCATGCAACATGCTAACTAGGCACTTTTCCTCATTTAAATCCAACTTACTATTAATAGGCAATGTTTTTTTGGAGAAATTTCAATTTGCTTTACGAGTGCTTTCATAATTTCTAAATTATTAATGGATCTAGTTTGGCTATAGCTATGAGGTAGTAGTTGATGGAATATTTCTTGTATAGATACAATAGATTTATCTTCTTCTTAGAGGTTGGAAAATGGGCACTTTATGTATTAGAGGTTATTGGGATCTTCAAGCTTAGTCTGGTAATTATTTTGGAGAACATTTGAGAGAATTATATCTTTCTCTTGATCAGATAAGGTGCATGTATGGTCTATGGTGAATATAGGAATCAAGGGAGGCTAGTATGTCTCATCTTTTTTAGCCTATAATGTATGTTATGGCTCTAAGGATGGCTATGATGAAGGATAGAAGACCAACTTCTTAATGTAGTTTCCATTGGATATCAATATGTTACTTGATCTATAACTGATGAAGGTATCTACTATGGCAAACTAAGGTTATCTTAAGATGAGAGGATATCTTAAGAAATTATAGAAGAAATGACATATACAAGCTGACCAACTAGCCAATCACATGCACTATATTGGGATCCTTCTTCATTTTAGGTTTACGTAGACATAGGTATCTTATAGGTTTGAAATAAATGGGAACATCCTTGATGGCCTGGAAGAGAGGAATTTTAACATAGAGATTATTGAGCTACCCTATAAAGTCAAATTCAAGCTCAATTGTGTGGTTCTAAAGGCTAAGACATTCTATAAATGGTGGGGTTGCTTCATCAATGACTTTATTTACTATTTTGGAAAGTTCTTATGGTGGTGAAGTTGGGTTAGAATGATCTTTTAGATTTTATTGAGTTGAATCCATCATTATGGGTGGGGTTGGGGGTGGTAGAACTCATCTTGAATGTAGGTGAACTTCATTGATGTTCATCATATATGCTAGGTATTGAATAGGTTCAATACTAAATGTCAATTTCATTGGCTTATTTACAATATTTTATACAAGTTGGGTAATGAGTTGATTAGTCTTGGGTGCATCTTGTGTATTAGGCATAAGAGCAGGAAGTTTTTATTACTACTATGGATGGAATCCTCCCTAATAGTTTCTCTAAAGTTGATTGGGTCTCTAGGGTTATTACCACTAGTTTGTGAGGGTGGGCCTTATTATGGCTACCAATATTGTATCCAAGGTTGGGATACATTTTATGGAGGCTACCAAGAGGTGAGGGGTGGATTATATAAGGTGACTATTGGCTGAGATTAGGAGGTGGGATGTTCATCCATAGACTAGTCCAATTGAGAGTAGTATTTGAAAATTATGAATTAAAAAAGATATAATTTACAAAAGGTGGATTTTATCCCATACCTAGATAAGATGATTTTTGAACCCATTACCTTATTTATAAAATATAGAAAACCTGGTTCCCATCTCCTCCTATAGTATGTAGCTCTACTATTTCTAGTTTTTCAGCTATGATGTTAGCTACTTTAGCCCAAACCTCATGACACCTACAATCTGTCTTCTTATTTTTACAATCTAAATAACAGATGGTCAAAGCTTGATCCAAGGTTTCTTGATTTTAACTTATGTGTAGGATATCCAATTGGGTAGCCAAGTCACTAATGATATATTGTTTCATATCTTGTAACAGGTTACTAACTTTAGATTTTGATAAGCTGCTTATGGTTGTTAGTCAAATCTTGTTACCCTAAACTTTGTTTAGGGTAGATCTAGAATAGTTTTTACTTGGCTCTTTTATATCTATGAATGTCATTTAGGAGATATCTACCCCACTCATTAGGTTAAAGGCCTTGAGACAATCTTATTTCAATATTTTCAAGAAGATGAGTTTTAGAGGCTCTTTTCCTAGTGCACTTTGCCTAAACTTCTATATACTAAACATGAATCCTTTAACATACTCTTCCAAGTATTCATCCTCTCCTTGAGTCATCTTGTATATGTCATTTCTTCTATAATTTCTTCTTCATCCATACTCCTAATACTTATCCAGAAACTTCTTTTTCATGTCTTTCTAATTATGGATTGAATTACTACCCAGTCCCATGAACCAGTAAAGTACTAAGTTTTTTAGGGTGGTAGGAAAAAAATTAAATTTTTGTGCATCCTACCTATAATCATAGCTTCTACAAAGGATATAAAATTCAAACAAAAATGTGTTTGTGTCTTTTGATAATGTACCTATGAAATTGGTCAAGGTTGAAGGTAGGATATTTTTCATGTGTGTTATGCCCATTACATCTAGAAAAGGAAATTCAAAAGTAACTATGTTTAGAGCCCTATTATGTTATACAAGTTCTCCTCTATTCATGATGGATTTTATTATGATATGGATACCAAAGGTACTTAGGATCACATCCACAAATTTTTTATTAGTCCTTTGATCAGTATGATAGTAAACATTTATCTATTGATCAACATTCTTTTTATTGAATGAAAAGTCTGAAGACTCTCCTGAGTGTTCTTTGATTTGTTCAAAAAATATTTATTGGAATGTTGTTCTGATGTTACTCTCTAGTGCGTTTGGTTCATTTAATTCTTCCCCTTTGTTTCTTCTTACTAATTTAGATAATACTTCTTCCACTTTTATTTCCTCTTTCAAAAATAATAGTAATTCTTCTATAAACTACCTTATTTGGTTTGTACTATTCCCTTTTTCAAGAGCCCTCTAGCTTATGGTATATTTTTCAATAGGATTCTTAGTTGTTGTAGGTATTTATGGTTATTTCTTGGTAGAAATTTATGGCTGGTTTAGTAGGAATCTCCCTCAAGAATCTCTTTCTCTTTGCATAAATATTGAGCCACTCCTTCAGTTGTCAACCCAGTTAATCTCTTTCTCTTTACATAAAATGTTGGACAGACTTATTACCCAGTTAATACTAGATTCTTAAAGCTACTTAACATTATTTGTCAACCTAGGGTACGTAGGCTTTTCAAAGATGTCAGCACTATATATACATTATTTATTCATAGACTAACTTAATTTTTGGTTGTAGTACAATGAACTTATACTAATTTCACTATATAGATATACAAGGAAATTATTATAATAGAATGCAAAAATTATTCACACTTATGAGTCACACATGCATCACACTTTATATGATCAAACTAGTAATGAAATCAACTCACACAACACACTTTAATCTAAGAAGGGTAAGGATCTTCACTATAACTCCTTCTGAGGGGGCCTTCCTCATTCAGAACTGAGTTTCAATCCTTCTCTGAGAGACTTAAAAAATCTTCTTATAGAATCAATCTTTTCATTACTCAAATTTGTATCAATTAAATATTTCTACAGTAGATTACAATATTCAAGAAATTAGGATGTAATTACTTTATACAATTCCATCCTCCCTAATCTAATCTAGTTTCTACCCTTAATACATAAGGTAGTTTATTAGTTCTAACTAAAAACACTAAATTAGGAAAGGTAAAAATACTTTACAACTAACCTAGTCAACCTTTAGGTGGTTAGTAACTCAATGTTACTTGTTTTTAAGCTTGGCTAGGTAAAGGACAATATATGTTGCTTTGTTGTTTTGCTTCTTTCTCTTCTTTCCATTATCCTTGTCTTATTCATCCTTTATAATCACATCCAAGTTTATTTTCATGTGAGGGGTCCATACAGTTGTTATGGAGGATCCTCTTCAATCATTTACTTTGTTTCTAAGATAGCTAGATGTGTCCTTAAAAGCTAGTTACTTATTATCACATTAGTGGTTTGTTATGTGTAGTGGTTACAGGATCATGTAGGTATAAGCCTATGTTTCTACAAGAAACATGTAGGTGAAAGCTTACAACTTGGAAATTGATATAGGCTACAAACCCCTTTTTCTATAGAATTCTTTATAAGTGTTGTGACCAAGTAAGATTCTTGTAGTCTTATTCTACCCTTCAAATGTCTGTTAAATAAGGTTACACAAGTATAATCTAATAAAAAAATCATTAATCCATAACACAACATTTATATATTAATGAACAAATATAATCATTAATTCATTCATTTATTTATGTAAGTCATGGATAATTCTAGGGATTCATATAGAAAAAAGATATATAACTAGGTATAGATGAAGATATAAATATAATAATTATTGGCCTCATCAACTGACAAGAGGATGGGTCAAAACTAAATCAAGGGCTCGCATTCAGTCCTACCAATGATATGATGAAGTGTAATAAATGATACGAAAATGGGACCAGGGAGATCTATGGTAAATGTGAACTCATACATCTTGATCAGATGGTGAGCGTGAGTCAAACTAGTTAGTGAATCCAAAAATCTAATGAGTCAAGGACAAGTGTCACAAGCACATTCAGTTGGTATAAAATTAATGGCTCATAGGCATCCATGTATAGATAGATCAACAGAGTGAGGAAGAGTTAATAATTCAGTGTGTTTGTGGAGCCAATGAACATAAAGATAATTGAGCACAATGTAGATAGTCTATGTTAATAATTGATATCTAATAAGTGAGAGCAATCTTGAGACATTTTTGATGAAATTCAAAGATATTTAAATGGACCCGAGCAAAGTAAATTTCAAAGAGCCGAGCTCAGAGTTGAACCAGAGTTAAACCAGGGCCATAGTTTAGAGACCAAACATTACCATTAATACTCCATATAATAGATTTGTTGGGTCTAATACAAAAGGCAATGATAAACTAGTGACCATGAAGCAAAGTTAGGCAGCTTTCAAAATTTCATAGATATTGTGACTATGTGAAAACTAATGGTCTAAAATTGGTTTTCACAAATAGTAGATTTATGTCTCACCTATCATCATTGATCAATTTTGATAATTTAAGTACAATTGGTTAACTAATGTAGATGTGGTACATTTTAGCTAGTTTAAGGATATGATCATCATCAATAGATCAAGTGAAAACAACATAGAGTCCAAACATGATAATCAAGTTGATAGATAAGGATAGTGAGCATTCAATTATTTTTCAAGGCCTTTGAAATTGTGATTTCTTGATAAGATCCTAACTCAGCAACATCCTTAAATTGGTGTTAATCCATCAGAAGTGACTGGTCCTTTTTTAATACACATTTCTCTCTCTCTCTCTCTCTCTCTCTCTCTCTCTCTCTCTCTCTCTCTCTCTCTCTCTCTCTCTCTCTCTCTCTCTCTCTCTCTCTCTCTCTCTCTCTCTCTCTCTCTCTCTCTCTCCTCTCTCTCTCTCTCTCTCTCTCTCTCTCTCTCCTTTTTCTATAAATGTAGGCTTCTAATCCTTGAAAATCAGCTTGATAATCCCTCTCTTGGATATGACTAAACTCTACCTAGATTTTATCTTTATAACCTATTGAGGTGAAGAAAGGACTTTTTTTTAGATTTTATTATTCTATTATAGTGTGTCAATGTTAGCTTGATTTGCATATGTGGTAGAAATATATCCCTTATTAAATATTAATGTTACCTAACTACTAGATTATATTATTTTTCAAGTCATGTTTAGTGTCAAAGGTCATTTGATTAAAGCTAGAAAGTGGATACATTGACTACTTAGTGCCTTAAATCAGGCCTATCCATCAATTCCCTTAGTTTTTTGATCATTTGATAAACCTTTGCATGAAATATTAATGAATAAATAGCCATTTAGATTTATAGATCCAAGGCTCATTAAGTACTTTTTTAGAAGTTTAGAAAGAGTGGATGAGCCAATCGCATTACTGGTGCATCACCTCTTTTACATGTTTTTATGTTTTGTTACCCATTCTCTCTCTCCTTTTTCCCAATTAGAGTTTAGTGTAGGTTATAGATCTATAAGGAAGCTAACCTTCTCCAAAGTTCTAATCCACTTATAGGATACCCAATAGCCTAAGATCAGTCCCATGTTAGAATAGATTTGAGTAGGAAGATTTGAATAATCACCTCCTTAGCTAGGGTGTAAATCTAGAACCTTAACATAATCACCGATGCTTAGAGTGACCACCGTTGGTTGACCCTAAACTGTTGATGGTCAACCAATTTAGGGTTTTTCCCCTCCCACCCATAATTTTTTCCAAACAAAATTTCACCTAATACCAACCACTAGAGATAACCTTCTTTTACAAACCACCATAAACTACATTAACAATTAACCATGGTATTTTTTTGCCCAACATTCACATATTTTTAAATGACTTTGTTTTGGTCATTTTGACCACATTAATTATATTTTATAAGTTGAACATTTTGAACTTATACTACCTTGCATGTAATCGACCAATTGTGTCTTCTTGGGATCACTTCCTACCTTGGTTACCTGTGACTACACTGATCTTATCTAGGAGACTTGCATTTACAAATGTACCCAACTACCATGCCTAAACAAGGTCATGTGATCAAATTGTCACTTGTCCTTCTAGTTTTGACCTTATTTTTACCAACCATGGTAATCTATTCAATGCATGATCTTGGATATCACACTTTATACACATGTTTATGATTCAGTACCCTACCTATCACCCACTTCATCATAAACCTACCCCACTCATCAAACCCACACCTAATTCTATTTTACCTCATCAAATCCCAATTTGAGAGGGATCACATATTCCCATGTTTTGGGTGACTTAACCTTTGACCCATAATCCATTTTTATTTTATAACTTATTGATATAAACTACATAATAAAAAGGGGTAAAATGTAGACACTAGAAAACCATACATGATGTTTCTAGATGTTGAATTAACCCCTGAGCATTTTTGGACCCCTCCAGACTATCTCACAACCTTTCAACTACAAACTGAAGTCAAATTAACTAGCTTTGACCAAGTTAACCTTTGACCTATCGATCACCGATGGTTAGGCCTAACCATTGATGGTCAGCCTTTAACCACCTTAAAGGTTTAACTCCCGCTTCAATTCCAAATTACTTTTTTATATTTAGTTTATTTGATCCACATAAGAATTGATTCATGTTAAAGACTAAAATTAGATAACCACTTGACACCTTGTTAAACTTATTATTTGACCTCTCCCTTCCTTTTATGAAAAAAGAGAAAGAGGGGGTGAAAGGGAGTTAGATATAGAACTAGAGCAATCAAGTATCAGATATCACCAACAATTATCAGAACTTCTTGCATTAGAGCTTCTTTTGCAAGTATTCTCCTAGTGAACTAGTAGCTAGGTTAGAGATATAAAGTTATATGACAAATCATTAGTCAATAACTAAGTACTATTAATCTACAAAAAATTCTCCATAATCCATCAACAAATTCTCAACCACACTCCTCAACCCTTCTTCAAATTAGCAAGCTAATCATCTATGTTTAGTAATTAGTTTGCTTTGTTTCTATTTCGCAAAAAACCTATCCCAAACCCACCTTCTAGAATATCATTTTTCAACCTCATCAACCTATTTCTTAACCCAACTCAAAACCCATAATAAATACCAATGGTCACCTTGACTATAAATGGTATGTCCATAACCACTGATGGTCGCCCTAACTACCAATGGTCACTGTGTGACAAATAAACAACAAACTATTTTCACCCATTAGACCTCAACTAAATTCCACTTTCTACCTCTTTACCTAATCATAGAGCATCACCTTATTTTATAAACCATACCAAAATCATTTAGCATTAATATCAATCTATTTATTTATATAATTAGTCAAATTCTCCTATTCATTTGTCAAGTATTTCTTGTATTTGATTTTAGTACCTTTTGTTATTTATGTAATCAATTTGTCTTTCATTTTTAGAACTTGACTATTTAAAAGTGTGGATTGATTGCCTCTAAGGAAGCTTGTGATTTTTGGATCTAGCTTGTTAGACAATCCACCTTACTATCTAAGTAATCAACTATTTATTTAGTGATTTCTTATTTACATGTCATTCTTCCCAAGCTAAAGAGGAGTATCTGCAACCATCTGGATCATGGAGCACAAATCATATCAAGTTTTTATACTTCTCAAGTTTATTCTATATTTCTTCCAAAGAATATAAGAAAAATTTATGTGAAAAACTCAGGTTAATGATTCCCTAAATAAATCATGAGAGGTAATGATACACCCTTCACAAGCTAAAATGCATGAAAATAAAAGACAAGTAGAAAGACTTTAGGATTGCTTTTAGATCACCCAATACTATTGAGTTTGGGGAGAGATTAGGAAATTTTATTTATACACCTTAGACTAGGCACTAAATATAAATGAAATGCACTTTTGATCCCATGATTTCCCTATAGGGGATGGGGGACAACATACACATGCTTTATTTTTTACAAAAACAAACAAACATAGCATAAAAGTGAATGTGATCAAAACCACAAAAACTACATGTTGTTAAGTTTATTTTAGGGAACAAAAACTGAAATTTGTATTGAAGTTTGGCCCCCCCTTTTGTTGATGAAAAATTTCTAGAACATTAAAAAACATCTAGACATAAAAAATGAACTAAGTTATTTTTAAATACCCAAAATATGATGTGAGCAAGATTGACAACATGTTCATAGTTGATTAGATTCATTTTTATGCACCAATTAAAATGTTTTGATTAGGTTCATGGATCCTTGTCATATTGATAAATTTGAAATAACTTGCACAAACACAAAACTAAGCAAAAACACCACCATGTTTGTTTTAAGCACTTAAGTCAAAATGTTCAAGATTATCCTAATTCATTTTATACACCAAATTAAAATTTTGAAATCATTTAAGCTTGTAAATTTGTGTTTAATGTCTGTCTTGACCTTGAAAAAATAAGAGAGTGTCCCCCCTGCTTTGAATCATCTTTTAGTGTTAGTAAATGATGTTTGGATTTGAGCTCTTGGGTTTTGATTTAAATTCACATAGTGACCATTGCTGATCATAGATAACCACCGATAGTTTTAAGGTAACCGTCATCAATTAGTTAATAGATAACCATCAAAGGTCAAGTAGAATCAATGTTGATTGATAAATACCATCACCAAAAACCTATGAACCTAAAGGCAAAGCCATAAATGAGAAATATTTTAGGTTAGGCAATTGTTAGGTGAAATTTGATAAAAACTTATAAGGCTAAGTTTAGTTGATGGATTTAGATGATCTTGAAACCAATAAATCAAATAATTAAATGATAAAAAGAATCAAAATAAAATATTTAGGTCCATTTCTCCCTTACAACTTGACCATCAGTGGTCTCACAAAATTGGTGGTAGTTGAGTCGAACCATTAGTAGTTAGGGCCTAACTATTGGTGGTTACACCTGATCATCATTGATCTCTATGTAGATTTGATAAATTAAAAAAAAAAATGAAATATAGCTAAAACAATGTTATAAAATCAATTTTAGAGAGCTTCAACCACCCAAATGAAGACTCAAAAGTTGCATATTGATGTCCTTAGTATGTGGGATATGTTGGGTCCCATCGAGCATGCCATTTATGATCAAGGAATTTGACTCAAGAGAGGAGGTTAGTTTAGTGTTCATTCCAAAAACACTAAATTCAACACACTAAACAAGCTAACATATCTACGCCTAGATCATGGAGGGAGATTAGTGAAAAAACCAAATGAAGACATAACTAAAATGCAAATAAATGACAACTTTCCTTACCTTCATTGATTGCTCCAAAATATCTCTTGATTGGCTTACTTGAATTATGCTCAAAAGGTATTTATCAATGGTACTTGGCTATCTCCATCTCCTCTTGGTACCATGGTTGTCTTGATGGCTTGGCTTTACTTTGGAATTATAACACTATGAATTTGATTGATGAATCAAATATTGCACTATAACTCTACTATGTTTAAAGATCTCCAAATGAAGAGCTCTACATTTGCTTTTATAGGCTTTGAAATGAATTATAATGAGTTAAATCCTAACCTTGGTTGGATTAGCTAACCCAAGTAGGGTTAAAATGTGTCAAATGGTCATGATTATCATGAAATAATCATGGGTGGGATATTTTACAAAAATGACAACTCGCAAAATCTAATGATGAAAACCTAGGATAATCATTGATTTTTTGAATTTCCTTTTTTGATAATTCCTTTATTTACTCATGGATAATTCAATTTACGAATTTGATTCTATTTTCATGTTAATTAATCTCTTTTTAGGCTTTTTATATGTTTGATATTTTGATTTAATTCAATGTGTATATTTGACTCATTTAATTGATTTTTAGGCCAATAGAACATGTTATGAAGCTAATTTTGAGACTTTTTAAAGATTCATAGGCTATATTTTTAGAGAGTGGTAATAATTTATCTAAAGTAAGGTATAAATACATTGGTGGACAATTTTAGATGTCTACAGTTCTTGTGTGTGATCTACATACAAGTTTCTGTAAAGGATAGAGGTTTGATGTCTTCATCAAAAGTTGTTAATTGGGTTGAAGAGTTTGCAAAAGTGTTTCAAGGTTTCCAATTCATTCTTCCTCAGGTTGGAGGTCTAATGGCCTCTTTTCATCTCAAAATATCCCAAGGAGAAAAAGACTTTTGCATGTTTGAAGATCATTGTATGACAAAGACTATGTGTAGCTCAATGACACCTATAGAGCTTCAAATGTAACTCAAAAACATGGAAAGAGAAATTGAATTGATGGTAGATCATCCTCATTCCATTGAGAAAAAAAAATTAACCTTTATGGTGGTCTCATAGGCATAGAATCCATTTCCCTTATCTATAAGCCCACATAGTCCTTAGCAAAGCTTAAGGCCTTTTACAAAAGTTAAGGTTTTTTTGAGTTTCCAAGGTTTCAATTTAGGGTTGTGTATGCTTCATTTATGCCTTCAAATTTTCATGTTTGCTTAGGTATATGTTTTAGAGCCTCTAATATCCATGTGTTATGTATAATAAGGGTCCTTATTTTTCATTTCACACCATTTTCACATCCTTGTCTTTTCATAGATTTTCTACTACCATTCATGTTGTGTTAACCCTTTTTCATGCACCACAGTCCATATCTCTCCATTTCCAACCTCCTCCATTCATCCACCCTTAAATCCAAGTTTGGACCATGAAAATAGACCTCCATATTCCCTTAGAACCATCATAATTAATGAAACCATAGGATGTTGGACCCATATGGTCATATGGTGAACTAAGGAAGTAGATAGACACCGATAATCAGCCCTTTTAGGCCTACTATAATAGGGTCTCCCAAAAAGGAACTATGTATATCATTTAAAGATATGTAGATTGATGTGAACATGATAAGATATGTACTCTAGGAGATAAGTGGAGATGTGAAGGTGTCACTAGGGTTTGACTAGCTATTGATCACTCTCCTCTCATAAAAACAAGTTACTTAGACCCTGTATACAACAAAATGTATGAGTGCAAACCTACAATGGAGTTAATGCATGTGAATATACATACCTTGCTTGGTAAGAAGGAAATGTTTAAACATAATAAATAGCAAGTTTCATACTATTGAAAATGGTGACACTTGATGTTTACACCATTGAAAAGGTTGAGTGGCATTTAAATAGGCTTGAAACCACATAGGCATATGTAGACTTGAGCACTAAGCATGACGAGGGTAAGGTATAAAAAGAAATAGAAATTGGAAATTAAAATCAAGAGAATGATACTAACACTTATCACATTATGGACACATCCATGATCATAAGTGCCTCAGGGGACAATGTTGAAGGCCATACATAGAACTTTCATTCCTAAACACACAACCAACATGTAGTTTACTACCAGTCTAGGAAAAAATGGTAGTTTGGACATTTATGGGCATGTACAATCCCATAAAATTATTAATAATGGTCATCATTACCCATTAAATTCATTCACATATTCACTTGGGATAGACAAAAAGTGGGTATACCCATTATTTTGTCTCACACCAAGCCCTATCTATGACAGTTGTTTATGGGTTGAAAGGGTGCATTCATGCCATGAAGGGTTTTCAAGTAGTTTGGGACCCCAAAAAGGTTTTTTTTCAATGATGTATGATGGTTAAGGGTTCTCAAACCTCCTCTAAATTCCTAACACCCAAAGATACAGTCAAGAGCCTTGGAGATAGGTTGACATAGTCAAGCATATAAGCCTACTTATAGACCTTAGTGCCATCTTCAAGTTCCTTCAAGCTATTATAACAATTTTAATGGCCAATGTGAGGTATATGAGGATTATTAATACTTTTTAAGAATGTTTTTAGTGTCAATAGGTGATAAATTTAATCAAAGTGTCTTCAAACCCTGATCAAGCTAGTCAACCTACACATAAGTAATTTGAAGACCATATTCAAATGCTCACCCACTCCACCACATGCATGCTCAGTGAAAAATATCCTAGGGAAGTTTAAGTCTCCATATGTACCAAAAATTCATGAAGTATTGGTTGGAAGTTATGGGATAACCTTTATGAACAAACCTTAAGAAAATAAGCACTCAAAATTGCATGTAAACAACCCTAATGCCACCTTCTAACATTCATATCTCTAAGAACCCTATTCATGGGAACCCAAACCATTCATGGAAGATGAGGAGGTCAATTCCCTATAAATTCAAGGAATTTTTTCCTAGTTTGGATGTCCTTACTCCATGAATAATTGTTAAGATGGTGGATATCTCAAACTGTGCACAAACCCAAGTGACTAAATGGTGGAGTTTGGACTCAAAACCCTCCTAAATGAGATATTTTTACCATGAAATGACCTTTAAGGTCTCATAAGGTCATTTTACCATCAAAATGATCCATTATTTGGCACATGTAGGGGTGAAACTATATGGAATAGGATTAGAACTTTTAGTTTTAACTCAAGCAAAGAGATTGGGATCGTTTGTGTGCATAATGAAGTTGGAGAGGAAGAATGAGTCCTAGAGAATCTAATCAATCTATCCATCAGTCATCAAGGTAACCTCCATGTCTGGTTCAATAAGCAAAAAGGTATAGGTGTTATAATTCATGGCTATATGCACTCAAAAGGGGTTAAAAGGCTTGACCAAGTCAATGTTGATACCTCATGAGGTCCTTGAGGTAATGTTCAGGTTGGGGATGATGTAAAAATGCCTTGTAACTTTAGGGTTTAGACTAATGCTCATGATTGAAGTCTACATATAGAATAGTATACAACCTCCACTATAAATATGACATTAAAAGGTGAATCAAATAATAATTTGGGAAGTTTGAATGTTTTAGACTCAAATGTTGAAGGACATCACAATGTTTTAAAATCCTATGGCTATTTATATCCCTGAAAAATTCATTGTAAAAGACATCCTACCTACAAACACATAAAAGTCACTCAAAAGACATGTTCTTCTCATAAGGAACATCTTTAAAGGTTCATTACACCTTGTATGCCATTCATGGGGAGTCTAATGTTTTGGAGAAGGTAGGGAGTTAATTGACTTAAATTTTTTATAATGTGTTCAGAGATCCAAGCTCTGATCTCTATGAAGCATCCATAAGAACCCTAAACACTCATAAACCTCCCTTAAACCCTAATGGTGACTCGACTAGAGAGATTCAATGAAAAGTGAATTTAAATGCTCAAACATTTCTTATCCAACACTTGGATCATGTTACCATTTCAAAGGGGATCATTTCCATGGCTTCTTATGGTATGGAAACTATATGGTCACTTCCTTAAAATGCAAGTTTGTAAGGTTTTATACATAAATTATGTTTCAAAGCCTAAATAGAAGTTATAAAATATGGAAGGGGTAAGATAAAAACTTATGGTTCTCATTTAATTCTAATTTTATCCATGAAACTAACTAAAAGTGTATCTATTAGCTCTCCCTAAATTGCCAGCCTATGAAGCAGTTCACATGGCCTAGTCATGTAGGGATAATGTGTTTATATGTGAATAACACTCAAGAGATGTAAATTAAAATGCATAAGGGTTTAAAATAAGAATTATATAAGTCTTTTCCAATGATTTTAGATCTTAATTCAATTGTTTTATCAATTAAACAATGAATATTAGTAGAAAGTTGAAAGACAAGCAAAATAGGTCTACTCATCTTGCAATTAAAAGAGTCTAGCAGGTAAAGAATGGTGTGGTAGTATTTGTTGTTCCCCAAAAGTAACAGTAATTTTTGGGACAACATTTGAAATATTTTGGTCCTACATACCAAAATTGTATCTTCCATTTTAAAAAAATGTCTTAGACATTCAGATTCCTCATTTTCAAAGCTTCTAAAAAAATCTACAGACTTTGCTAGTCAAGTTCAATGGGTTTTCATGTTGATTTCTATGAACTTTGTATCTTCAATGTCTATAGGAAAGTTAATTTATATAGGTTCAAAGGCTTTTTCAAGTGGTTTCAGTCAAAATAATCATTTTTCAACACTTAGCCATTTTCAGGGATTCGTTTAGAGCTTTGGTTCAGTTGAAAATCTTCATTGGCAAGCATTTGAGTGCAAAAAGAGAATTGAACCATTGAACCATTAAACCATTTTGGTTCAAAGGTTCAATGGGTTCAAGTTTCAATGGTAGGTTTAACCAAAGGAATAGTTTAATGGCTTGGTTCAACCAAGTGGTTCAACTCTTTATTTCACACAATTGGTTCATTCTTTTAGTTCATCCTTTGGTTCAACGTCTACAGGTTCAACACCAGGTTCAAAGACATTTTACAAAGCTTTGTTTGAACTATTGAACCAAAACTTGGTTCAACATCTTGGTTCAATGATTGGTTCAATCACTTGACTCATTGGATGGTTCATCAGCTTGTTTCATTCATTGAACCATCGGCTTGACCCATTTTTGGTTCAACAGATTGGTTTAAATGATTGGTTCAATGTTAAAGTTCATCCAATGGTTCATCACCAAAGTTCAAAGGGGTGGTTCAATGCAAAAGGAGACTTCCTAAAGGACAAGTGCCCTTGTGGAGGACACTTAATCGACCAAAACACCCTTCAGAAGGGTTATTTTCAAAGGAACAGTTAAGTAAATTTCTTCAGATTTGTTTAAGGCATTTGAAAATTGGCTTAAAACTTAACTCTTTCAAACTTTTATCCAAAGGAATTCCTTCAAAAAAAAAGTCTGAAAGAATTCTAAGTGGTTGTGGGCTCAAAAGATCTGAAGACCAGTCAACAATTTTGCAGAACAAATTTTTGTGGACTTTTGTCTGCAAGAATTTTCCCTGAGCAAATTGTCTGCAGGAAATTTATGCAGGACAAATGTCCATGGAAATTACCCACAAGATAAAACACCTAGGGAAAATTTCCATGGGGAATGTTCACAGGAGAAATCCCAAGGAAATATTTGTCCGTGGGAACTGCCAAGGCAAAGGGCTGTCGAAAGACCCCGAAGGGCAGGTGCCCTTGCGGGGGACTCTCGGTGGCCAAAGTAAAGGGCCCTTTCCAACCCATTCAAGGATCACTTCTTAAGGCCTGAAAGGGTAAAGTTAAAAGCCAAAAGAATACCAATGGATGATGCCCCCAAAGATGTCAAATTTAGGATAGTGAACTAGCCATTTAGATCACATTGACGAGCATGTAAATGTCAATTTTAAAGACAGTGAAATAGCTGTTGATCCTTTGAATTTACAGACCCAAATGTATTTCCATAATTCAAGACAAAAACTAGCTAAAAGTGAGGAAAGATATAATAATGAATGAATCTAGGGCCCAATTCAATTAATTTGGAAAGGAGGAACGATAAAGACAAGATCAGACTGTCAGTTGGAAATTGAAAGTTGCAATCTTTTAATTGCATGGCTTGTTCATCTACATTGAAAAGATCAAATGGGTAAAATGCCCCAAAGTTCCAACCTATCTTCCTAACATTTCCCAATGCATCATGATGTATTATTGTTCCTGAGTCCTTCTTCAAGTGGATATATAAGGGACTTTCTTTCATTGTAATGGTATCTTTTTTTTGACAATCTGAATGAAACTCTGCCCAAATTGAGAGGAATCATTGAGACTTTGTGCTCAGTCTGTTGATCATATTCTGTTAATGGAATAAGAAAGCAAAGGACTTTTTCAAACTTTGTGCTGTGATATCTTTTGTTGTTGAGGAAACTATTCTTATGTCTATTTCCTTGATTTATTTTTTGTTCCATTGATTTAACAAGTAGGATTAGTAAAATTAGTCAGGAAGGTGTCCTGAAGAATCAACTGTGCAGAGACTTTGTGCCCCCATAGCTACCTTCAGTGTGTTTTCTTTTTATTGTTGTGTAAAGGATTTTGAAAATACTTTGAGCTTTCATTGCCCTTTATATATTACTCTAAAGTATTTCAGGTAGAAACTTTGTGCTCTATCTTGATTTGCTACTTACCATACTCTCAGTTACATTCTATTTTTATTTCTAGGAGTATTCTTGTGGCTGGTTAAATAGTTCTTCTAAAAGAAGAAGAGAGCTATCTATCATTCCCTTGAGTTTTTCCTTTGTTTTGTATACATCATCTTTGAAGAAAAAGAGATGGATGCCTGGCCTTACCCTTGAGTATTATTTTTTGTTTATACATATACATAGCATATCCACAGGGAACCTCCCCTTGATGAGAGGAGAGAGCAATCTCCTTTTGATGTGATAAACTTACACATTAGGATGACTAATCTTCTTACTTTGGCTGATAAGACCTATTTTGTTTACCAGTACACTGATAAACAAAATATTCAACCAACAATTTTTGGAGACTCTATTAGGGATATACCCATTATCCATTTGTATCATATTAATACACCTCCACACTCATAGGGAAAGAATGCATAGTTTAAAGCCTCAAGCTTTAACTGAAGCAAGGTTAATTCTTTTCCACTTTTGTTTTACAATTTGGTAGATTCAAGGTATACACAAAGCTAAAGGGCTAAAGGTGTCATTGAGCCTATGTTCAAGCTGGTACAACAAAGTGATTTTGATCTATTTCCTTCACCATCTCATCTCCAATGAACCAAGAGTTTACCTCCTACTAAAGCTAGATCCCCCTTACTAGGTGAAGTATCTACTTCTACTATTGATAAAGTTGTGCCTATAATTACTCCATTGAGATTTGGTATCCCTCCTTTTCAAAATCCTATAATGGCAGTTTAAGACCCCTGGGGTAATGATTTTGGTCCTCTCAATTTTACTCCTCCTCTACATGAGCTTCCATGAAGTTCTAGGAATAATTTCCCTAAATTCTATGGTGATGGCAAAGTTCATCTTGATGAACACATTGTGGCATTTAGTATAGCTTGTGGAGTAATCAGGGTAGAGTTTGAAGATATAGCAGTCAAGCTTTTTGTTGAAACACTACAAGGTCTTACTATAGATTGGTTTTACCATTTACAGGCTCAATATGTGACTGATTGGAATACCCTAAAAGCTAAGTTTGAAGCTAGATTCAAACTTGTAGAAGATGCACATACACTTTTGGCTCAACTTACATAGATAAAGAAAGAGCCTCATGAGCGTATGAGAGACTTCATAGCTAAATTTGATAAATTTAGAAATAGAATCCCTGTAATTGCTAGACCTATAGCTGAGAATCTCACATGTTTCTTCATTAATTCTTAGCTACTTGAAGTCAGTTTCCTCTTGAGACGTGCTGGTCAAATAGATCTCGCTATAGCTCAACTTTTGGCCACTAAAGTAGAAGATGATCTCATCTTAGCAGAGAAAATAAGAAGAAATCCAAATAGAAATACAGCTTCATCATCTTCTAAATTTGCATCTACAATCACCATAGATCCAATGGTGTAGAAATTAGCAAATGAGATCTTTTCCCTCAAAAAACAAATGGCTCAAGGAATGTCTTATACTTCTATGTACAGAAGGACATTCCCAAATCAATCATATTAGGTCAATGTTTTCAGAAACCAAGGACAAAGCAATCGCCTTCCTCCCCCACAAGGGAAACTTGCCTTGGAAGTTGCTCCAACTAATTTAACAATGGGATATCTTGAAGCATAATCAGAATTCTCTTATCAGCCTGAATTAAATCAAGAAAATGATGTTGATATCATTGAAGATAATCAAGAAGAATCAGCTAGCAACTCCCACATTGGTTTCTTGAATTACCAAGATGAACTCAGAAGCAAAGGAGAAGCTTTAGATAGATCATATGTAGTGTTTACTAGGTCTAAGAACCAATCAGTCTAGCAGGTTGATAAAGAGAAGATAAAAGAGCAACCACAGCCAGTAGTCACAATTGTCAAGTGTGGGACAACTCTGCCTTTTCATTCAAAATATCTGGTCATTATTCAAAATGTAAATACATCTATTGCACTTTCCCCTTCTACTTTTAATTCACAAACCAGTCTACCTTCCATCCTTTCTAAAAATCAAAAAGTTAAAGTACCTTTCTCTATACCTAGCTCGATTCAGCCATTTGACATAATTAATCATGTCAAAAAGACAAAAATACAAATGTTTGAATTTGAATACTTGCAGTCTAATCTAGATCAACTGAACAAGTTGGTTTAATATGTTAAAAATCAAACCATCCATGTAGGACAAAAGGCTAAAAAAGTAACTCTTGATTCTCCAAAGAATATGCTTTTCCTAAATAATATGATCATTACTCCCCCAGTTGCTCTTAGAAAAATATAACCCTTCTATATTTCCCTGTTAATCAATGGCCATAATCTGAGTAACTATATAATAGACTCAGGTGCATCTGACATTGTCATGCTTGTTAAAGTCACTGAGGCTCTTGGTCTCACATTGACCAAGATGTTTGGGAGATGTTTCTCCATGGAGAAAAAGCAAGTACCATTGATGGGACAAATCAAAGATGTGTAATTTGCATTCACAGCCTTTTCAAATAAGAGGATTAAAATGACTGTATTAGTGGCTGACGTCCCAGCATCTTATGGCATTTTGCTTGGACAAAATTTTTGCAAGGACATGGGAGGAGAACTAAACATGGATTTATCTAAGGCAAGGATCCTTGTCTAAGGCATGATGAAAAGATTACTTCCTAAAAAAGAAGTAAAGTATGTAGTTACCAAGACATCAGCTCCTAAAGCTCAAATCCTTTTGAATTTGTAGGTATGGGTAACTACTTTTTATATACAGATGAAGAAGGGTCCTCCATCTCTAATGAGGGAAAGTCTGAAGTAAAGCCATTATTTGATGAAATTTGGAATCTAGAATTTGACAGTAGTTGTTCCTCTACTGGTTTGAGAGCTGGGATTATCTTGATATCTCCTCAAGGAGATATGTTTCCTTCATCCTATAAATTACAATTTAGCAACACAAACAATACAGTTGAATATGAATCACTATTGCTGGGCATGAAGGCTGCTCAAGAAAGAGGCATCAAGTTTCTTCATGATAAAGGAAACACCGAATTAGTGGTCTGTCAAGTGAGAAATCTATATCAAACTAAGAATGAGAGGATATGCCACTACCATAATTTGGTTTGGGACCAAATTGAAAGCTTTGATGCTTTCAACATTTCTGCCATTCCAAGAGAGTCCAATGATAGAGATGATGAACTTGCTATTTTAGGAACTCTTTTAATTCCTCATTCTGATTTCAAAGAAGACAAATATACCATTGAGCTGGTCTATAGACCAAGTGTTCCTGACAATGCTGGTCATTGGGAAATATTCAATGATGATCATCAGATCATTGCTTTCTTGGAATGAAAAGACAATTTTAAATAGATATATTTTAAAGGCAGCAAATCTCAGAAGTCTAAATCTATTTTTGAATCCAGTTTAGATGTAAATGAAGAGTTCCTACAACTGAAAGGAAACAAAATTCCTAAAGGCCTGGTTTCTCTTGAGAAGCTATTTGACAAGCATGATAGATTTGTAAAACAACAACAAATAGATTTGAATCTCTCTCAAGGATTTGACCAAGTGAATCTGGCCAACAAAGAAAATCCCAAAATGGTCAATATTGGTAAGTGCTACACACCTGAAGAAAGATTTAAATTCACTTCTTTGCTCCATCAATACATTGATGTCTTAGCATATTCATATGAAGACCTAAAGTCTCTCAGACTTGATGAAATTCACCATCATATTCCTCTCAAGGCTGATTCAGTGCCCTACAAGCAGAAATCTAGACAATACAATCTAACAATTTTAGGTACTATTATGTTTGAGATACAGAAAATGTTAAAAGCTAGAATTATCTTCCCAATCTATCATTATACATGGATTACAAACATAGTACCTATAAGGAATAAAAATGGCAAAATCCACATTTGTGTAGATTTTTGGAATCTAAATCAGTCATCTCTGAAATACAATTACCCTTTGCCAATCATGGACCAAGTACTTCAAACAGTAATAGGATCAAAAATGTTATCAATGCTAGATGGCTTCTTAGGTTATAATCAAGTTGAAGTTGTTGAAGCTGACCAACACACCTTGGGGTATATTTGCATATAAAAGAATGCCTTTCAATTTAATAAATGTTGGTGCTACCTTTCAGAGAGCTATGGACATGACTTTCAAAGATGAGATTGGAAAATTCATAGTGGTATATCTTGATGACTTAACTATTTTTTCAAAGCGTCGATCTGATCATGTATGCCACTTGCAACAAGTGCTGGAGCACTGTCACCTGAATGGTATTTCCTTGAATCCTAAGAAGTCTATTTTTGGAGTGGCAGAAGGGAAACTCCTTGGACACATTGTGTCTAAATAAGGCATAAAGATTGACTCAGACAGAGTCAATTCTATTCAAGAGCTTAATTTGCCTACAAGTAAAAATGTTGTTCACTCTTTCTTTGGAAAAGTGAATTTCTTACGGATATTTATTCTTAAATTTGCTGAGAAGACAAGACACATTGTAAACATGATGAAAGGAAAAACTACCTTCAGTTGGAATAAAGAAGGTAAATCAGCATTTCAATAAATCAAGGTCACCATTGCTCACGCCCCTACCTTGGTTTGTCCAGATTACCACAAGGATTTCATCATTTACAACTATGCATCTGAGCATACTCTTTCAGCTATTCTTTTCCAACAAGACAAAGAAGGTATGGAATCCCCTATCTCTTTCATGAGTTTCCCTCTCAAAACTCATGAAATAAAGTATTAAAATATAGAGAAGCATGCCTATGCCTTGGTAAAAGTAGTCAAACACTTTCGCTTCTATATTTTGAATTCACATACTACTGCCTTAGTTCCTGACAGTACAGTCAAGTCTATATTAACTCAGTAGGATTTTGGCACAAAGAGAGGTAATTGGATTGCAAAGATCCAAGAATTTGATCTGGATATCAAGCCAACAAAGCTGGTCAGAGGTAAAGGCCTTTGCCAATTAATGGCTGAAAATAAGCTAGAAGATGCACAGCATGAAGAAGCTGAAGTGGAAGATGCACCAACAGTCCTTTTTGTCTCCACTACCAATGAATGGTACTCAGATATTGCTTATTTTTTGACTTATGGTGAATGTGCTACTCATTTTTCTTACAAAGAAAGGAGGACTATCAGGTTAAAAGCTACCAATTTTGTCCTTTGGGATAACGTCCTGTATAAGAGAAGCATAGATGGAGTATTCCTTCACTATGTAGATAAAGAATAGCAAACCCAGCTCTTAAAATCTTTCCATAATCTAGCTTGTGGAGGACATTTTTCTGCCCTTGTGATTTCTCACAAAATTTTATGAGCTAGGTATTACTGGCCAACTCTTTTTCAAGATGCACATAAGTGGGTGAGGAAATGTGAACTTTGACAACAATTTGTCAGAAGACCCAAGTTGGCTACTCTGCCTCTCAAGCCAGTAATCATAGAAGAACCTTTCCAACAATAGGGACTTGATTTTATTGGGACAATAAACCCATCTTCAAGTGTTGGACATGATTATGTCCTTACAGCAACTGATTATTTCACCAAGTGGGTAGAAGCAATCCCAACTAAGCATGCTACTTCAGAAGTTGTATGCAACTTCCTCAAAGAGAATATCATTTCTAGGTTTAGAGTTCCACTCAAAATTGTTACTGATAATGTATCTTGTTTCACCTCTCAAAAAATTATGCAATTTTATTTTTATTATGGAATTACGCTCTCTCATTCTTCTGATTATTTTCCCCAAGGGAATGGACAAGCTGAGTCCAGCAATAGGAATTTGGTAACTATTATCAAAAAGCTAGAAGATGATAATCAAAAGACATGGCACAAAGCATTGGTTGATTCTCTATGGGCAAATAGGATCACACCAAAGAGGGCACTTGGTATGTCTCCTTTTCAACTTCTTTACAATATTAATGCTGAGATACCAATCAATTTAGAGTTACGAGCCTTGAAATTGGCAAAGGCCATTGAAGATCAGACATATGAGAGTTTTCTTGACAAAATAATCATGTGCTCGACTCAGTTGGAAGAACAAAGAACCATGGTAGTGGATAGAATTTCTACTCATCAAAGCCTGGTAAAGAAACTCTTTGATTAGAAGGCCAAAAATCATGATTTCTAGATTGGGGATCAAGTCCTGTTGTGGGACAAAAGAAGAGAACCAAAGGGGATGCATAGAAATTTTGACTCCCTTTAGAGAGGCCCATTCATAATTCATCAGCACATGGGTGAAAATATCTTTCTATTGAAATACGAAGATGGCACACTCTTTTCTCTACCCCACAATGGGCAACATTTGAAACACTTCAACTCTTAAAGTATCAGATCATTGCCTCTGTATATATGTATATTTGTACAATTTTTAATGTTGTTTTGTTTTGTTTATTTTCTTTTTATGCCTTTCATTTTTGGGTATCATGACTCCAAATCCCAATGGTACACTTGAAGACACTAAAGATTTTGGATTCTACTCTTTTCAATTCATTTTGCAATTGATAGAAGTTCCCCAATTGGAGCCAACTGTTGTTCCCCAAAAGTAACAGTCATTTTTGGGACAACATTTGAACTATTTTGGTCCTACATACCAAAATTTTATCTTCCATTTTTTTTAAAAATTATCTTAGACATTCAGATTCCTCATTTTCAAAGCTTCTCAAAAAATCTACAAACTTTGCTAGTCAAGTTCAATGGGTTTTCATGTTGATTTCTATGAACTTTGTATCTTCAACATCTACATGTAGGTTCATTTATATAGGTTCAAAGGCTTCTACAGGTAGTTTCAGTCAAAAGAATCATTTTTCAACACTTAGCCATTTTTAGGGATTGGTTCAGAGCTTTGGTTCAATTGAAAATCTTCATCGGCAAGCATCTGAGTGCAAAAAGAGACTTGAACCATTGAACCATTTTGGTTCAAAGGTTCAACAAGTTCAAGGTTCAATGGTAGGTTCAACTAAAGGAATAGTTTAATGGCTCAGTTCAATGAAGTGGTTCAACTCTTTATTTCACATAGTTGGTTCATTCTTTTAGTTCATCCTTTGGTTCAACATCTACAGGTTCAATAGTAGGTTCAAAGACATTTTTCAAAGCTTTGTTTGAACCGTTGAACCAAAACTTAGTTCAACGTCTTGGTTCAACAATTGGTTTAATCACTTGACTCATTGGATGGTTCATCGGCTTTTGGTTCAAAGGCAAGTTCATCAGCTTGTTTCATTCATTGAACCATCAGCTTGAATCATTTTTGGTTCAACTGATTGGTTCAACCAATTGGTTCAACATTAAAGTTCATCCAATGGTTCATTGCCAAAGTTCAAAGGGGTAGTTCAATGCAAAAGGAGACTTATTGAAGGACAAGTGCCCTTGCAGAGGACACTTAATCAACCAAAACACCCTTTGGAAGGGTTATTTTCAAAGGAACAATTAAGTAAATTTCTTTGGATTTGTTTAAGGCATTTGAAAATTGGCTTAACACTTAACTCTTTCAGACTTTTATCCAAAGGAATTCCTTTAGAAAAAAAGTCTGAAATAATTCTAAGTGGTAGCGAGCTAAAAAGATTTGAAGACCAGTCAAAAATTTCATGGAACAAATTTCCATGGACTTTTGTCTGCGGCAAGGCAAAGGGCTATCGAAGGACCCTGAAGGGTAGGTGCCCTTGTGGGGGACTCTCAGCAGCCAAAGTAAAGGGCCCTTTTCAACCCAATCAAGGATCACTTCCTAAGGCCTAAAAGGGTAAAGTAAAAATCTAAAAGAAGACCAAGGGGTGACGCCCCCAAAGATGTCAAATTAAGGATAGTGAACTAGCAATTGAGATCACATTAACGGGCATGTAAACGTCAGCTTTAAAGATAGTGAAATAGTCATTGATTCTTTGAATTTATAGACCCTAATGCATTCCCAAAATTCAAGACAAAAACTAGCTGAAAGTGAGGAAAGACAAAACAATGAATGAATCTAGGGCTCAATTCAATTAATCTGGAAAAGAGGATCGATAAAGACAAGATCAGACTGCCGGTTGGACATTGAAAGTTGCAATCTTTCAATTACGTGGCTTGTTTATCTACATTGAAAAGATCAAATGGGTAAAATGCCCCAAAGTTCCAGCCTATCTTCCTAACATTTCCTAATGCATCATGATGTATTACTGTTCTCGAGTCCTTCTTCAAGTGGCTATATAAGGGACTTTCTTTCATTGTAATGGTATCTTCTTTTTTACAATCTGAATGAAACTCTACCCAAATTGAGAGGCATCATTGAGACTTTGTGCTTATTTCGTTGATCATATTCTGTTAATGGAATAAGAAAGCAAAGGACTTTTTCAGACTTTGTGCTGTGATATCTTTTGTTGTTGAGGAAACTATTATTATTATGTCTATTTCCTTGATTTATTTTCTATTCCATTGATTTAACAAGCAGGATTAGTAAAATTGGTCAGGAAGGTGTCCTGAAGAATCAACTGTGGAGAGACTTTGTGCCCCCATAGTTACCTTTAGTGTGTTTTCTTTTTATTTCTGTGTAAAGGATTTTGAAAAGACTTTGAGCTTTCATTGCCCTTCGTATATTACTCTTAAGTATTTCAGGTAGAGACTTTGTGCTCTGTCTCGATTTGTTAGTTACTATACTATCAGTTACATTCTATTTTTATTTCCAAGAGTATTCTTGTGGCTGGTTGAATAGTTCTTCTAAAAGAAGAGGCGAGCTATCTGTCATTCCCTTGAGTTTTTCCTTTGTTTTGTATACATCATCTCTGAAGAAAGAGAGATGGATGTTTAGTCCTACCCTTGAGTATTATTTTCTGTTTATACATATACATAGCATATCAATAGGTAACCTCCCCTTGATGAGAGGAGAGATCAGTCTCCTTCTGATGTGATAAACTTACACATTAGGATGACTAATCTTCTTACTTTGGTTGATAAGACCTATTTTGTTTACCAGTACACTGATAGACAAAATATTCAACCAATAGTATTGATGGACCATTTTCAATAATTGGTAACTATAATTTAGGAAATAATACCCCAAAATGAATTCCATTATGATAGGTTAAAGACAATTTTAAGGACCATTCTGCATGCACATTGAGAGGAGGTTGCCCAACACCTTTTGGAGGCCTATCCACACTCCATTTTCATTATATAGCTTCTATTGGAGGGAATATTAGGATATTTTAATCATGTTTAATGCCTAAATAAAGTAAAATTATAGATTTATGGCCTCTATATATTCCAAAAAATTATAGATTTATGGCCTCCATATCTTCCAAAAATGCCAAATTAGACTCAATGAATGCATGTCAATGCATAAGGATGGTAAATAGGCATGTTGTAACTAACATACACCACATTGGCCTCATTCATGGTCCTCCCATACCTATAATCTTCCCTCTTATCATTAAAACTTTATATTTAATTAGGCATAGATATCTTACTTTGGCATCCCTTGGATGTGTGTAGCAAAGCTCTACCAAAATTACCTTTTACTCTATTGAATCAATTGAAGACATTTGCAAATTTCTTATTGAAGGCTAGTATGCCCCAAAAATATTTTATTTGTAGAATGTATGAATTATGTGGTCATTTATAGGCATTTCATGAACTCAAATTTAATTTATAGTCTATTACAGGTTGTATGAAGTGTTAGCAAGTAGGAGTGTTCTTAAAGTGTCATAAGTCAATAGTATTTTGTGTAGATCTATGCCGTTGTCCTTCAAGTTAGAAAATACTACTTAACCTCCATATGAAAAATTCATGCCTAGGATACCATCAATAAGTCTAATATTTTTTATTATCCATTAGCTTCATTTGTGGTTTCAAAGAATATGATCAAGAGTGGATCTCTAATCAATTGGTGCATCACCACTTAGAGTAGGTTCTTTCATTAGTTTTATATCTTTTCCCTTTGTTAGGGTGTGGAGCTAAAAGTTACACCTTAATGCAAATGGTAGGTTTCTGAGCATGACAGTTGCCAGCATTGACAGGCCACAACTGACATTGATCAGGGGAAGCACAGAAGGAAACCGACATCAATAGGAGATCGGCCAGCATCGGTCACCTCTAGTTAAGGAGGGACTGACGTCAGTCGCCTGTGGCAGTCAAAACTGATATTGACAAATAGTCAGTTAAGTGAACGTGTAGTTTACATGATGAAGACAAGTTCAAAGTCTTGAGCTACAAGTCTAATTCTTGTATGCATGAGATCTATATAATAGACTCATGGGTTGTATTGTTAAGCGGAGAACTTGTAGAAGAGCTATGTAGAACTTGGAGAGTTCTTCCCATGGTGGAATCAAGTAGGATTCCCCATGTATGTAAGATTAGGTTTGATATGCAGGGTGTTGTAGGATCATGGAGGAGATCTACATGTGATAAGTAAGATCAGGTTGCTCTACAGGGATGTGTGTATGCAAGGGTCAGAAGAGGATCGGTGGGGGAGCAAGATTAAGGTGACAGCAATACATTAGGAGCAGGATCATGGTGAGATCTACTTGGAGTACCGATTCATACTCGGTTGTACCGGATGTATAATGAGGTGAATAATAGCTTGTGTTAGTTTTTAGTTATGACCTACGAGAGAATATTACTCAGGTGGGAAGATTACTTGGAGCCCTTGAGGAGGAAGCCTCACAGAGGTGGAAGAAGAGTGTGATCACTTTATTGTAATTTCCTTTGTAATGAGTTGAATACAATTGTGTGTTGCCTCTCATATTCTGTGTGTTTTCTCATTGATAGTTATTTGTTCTTCTGGTTATTTCCATGCATTTAAGTTGCTTATACAAAGGTAATCATGTGTGCTCTTAATCCTAACAAGTTGTGTTAGAGCTTTGGGGAACTTAGGTCCTATCACCCTTTTCATTGTGATAATCTAGATATTTGACCTACATATTATTTAGCCCATAGTTTATAGGTCATTACAATGTTGGTCCAAGTTTGAGGTATACATGAACAATATTTTCCTCAACAAGGCTATAACCTAGATTCCTAATAGGTAGCTCAGCCACTAATTACCATCTCATCCTCCCCTATTCACTAGAATATTTTAAATTATTTTGAGATACAATCATCATATAAAATTCATCTATCATCATAAATCACTTATCATAAATCACTTATCATATATCACTTTCTCAATATGTAGCTATCCCTTGCATGCATCTTTTCCTAGGAAGTGTGGATAGCTTATGGTCTTATTTATCTATCCATTTCCTAAACATATGTCATTGTCTCAATAATATTCATTTTATCACATAAATCCCCTTATTTCTCTCCTTGACATCGGTCTTTACCTAGGAATCACCCTAAGAGGGTAACTATTGTTACTCAGGTGCATTACCCCTTGGGACTATTCTTACACCTGCAACCTTATACCCTTACATTTTTTTCTTAGGGCATCTTATCATTTTAAACTCAAATATCACTCAAGGAATCCCAACCCCTCATTGTCTTAATTTTATACCCAACCTATGGATATCTTTTCAAGTGGCCATCCAGTCCATTCCTCCCTACATGTCCCCTTAAGGGGGAATCATGCAACCTCATTTTACTAAAACATAATGGTTTTTATTTAAAATATAATTACTCCTCACTTAATCACTCATATTCCCTTTAAAATAGGGGCAAAATGTATACACTTAATTCCACTCACCCTAACTATTCCATTAATCCCACTAATTATCTTAATTAATCTCATAGCCATAGTCCTAACTAATTAATTAAATTCTATTCCCCCATAATATATTCTCTACATCATGTTAACATTATTACACTCCCATGCTATATCAATCCCCTCGTTATCCCACTAACATCCAATTTAACATCTATTCCTACCTCATTAATTAACCACTAGCCCCACTTACCAATTTAAAAGTCAAATATATTCTACTTAACCCCTAGCCAACCTATCCCTAACCTTTCCTACACACCTATATCCTTAAACCTACCTAAACCCAAAAACTAACCCCTTTTAAATAATAATTTAATCTAGAAACCTCTGAAATCTAGAACCTTCCATAACTTCATAGAATTCTCTAAACTAGAGAGTTCTAAATGAATTAAAATTTTATTTAAATCCTCCTCTATCACCCTACAAATAACCATGCTTGGATCTTGTTTAAATTAATTATAAATATTATAAGCCATATTTTCATGCATATAACAGCTCTCTTAATATCTCATACTCTCTTACATCCATTATATCACCCAATAAACCACTAAACCATCCATCTTGAAGCCATTTTCAAGCAATCCAACAAAAAAGCCAAATAACATTGGAAAATCAGGTTGAAGATCTTAGAGGGAAGCCAAAGAGGATTAAAGTGATGGTAATAATAAATTTTTAGTTCTGATTGCCTTTATATTCTCTCCCTTTGATGTTTTTTAAGTTTTGGGTTATATTTACTATTTTAGTATACTAGATCCATATCTCAAATTTATAAGCATACACCAAAAATTTTAATGCTAAAAGGCATTTTGACATAGCAATAAGTGACCCATTCTATAATAAGTGTTGTTTTATTTTAGTCTTTAGGGCCTATGTGAATTTTATTATAGTCTAAAAAACCATCAATAACTAACAACATTTCATATCTAGTAGTGGAATGTATGATGGCAATTATTGAAGGTAATGAGAAATTATCTTTTGGACACACAAGATTAAGATTATGAAAATCAATGCATATACGAATGACCATGGTAATTTTTTTATGAATGGTAATAATATTTGATACCCATTCATAATAGTCAATAGGTTTAATAAACTTGGCATCCAAAATTTTACTAATTTCTTTATGACATAAGGTGCAAATTTTGAGTGGAAATTTCCATTATTTTTGTCAGATGGGTTTTGCATATGGGTAAGTGATGATGTTATGTAAAATGATAATAGGGTTGATACCTATAATATCATCATATTAAAAAACTAATTTTTCATGATACTTATCTAATAATAAGTTGAATTTATCATGCTTTGTTGCCATGAGTTCTTTAGAGACAATTATGGGTTT
The DNA here is from genome assembly GCA_037957365.1 of Torreya grandis. NCBI lineage: Eukaryota > Viridiplantae > Streptophyta > Pinopsida > Cupressales > Taxaceae > Torreya > Torreya grandis. The sequence continues at coordinate 159,054 of JARHVA010001653.1, forward strand.
AGGACATGATGGTGTACAATATTCTATTATTATTGTTTCTTCAATGAACCTAATATTTACATCTTGGAATATGCAAAATTATAAATGGAATAAATAGGATTTTTTTTAGGGTTCACACTAGCAATGAATTTATTAAAACAAGGATCTTTTCATTTGAATTTTCCAAGTTTATGAAGTTTTCATGGAAGTTGAGATTCTCTAGGATGGAGTAACACAAGTATGGCTTCATCACTAAGGATTATGGGTAATGGTCCATAGTATACCATGAATAATTTGAGATAAATTGTTTCATTACAATGGAAGCCATATTTATAATGTATTTATCATACATCTTTGGTTTTATCATCAAGGGTAATTTCAAGTGTATGTGGAATTATTGATTGAGGTTGATTGGAGTTAAATGGATTGGTAATAGGTCTATTAAGTTGTGGTTTAGATGGCAGTTTAGTTGAAGTAAGGAGGTTAATCTTAGTGGTATTCATATGATTATGGTAATGAATGAGATTAGGTATATTGGTTGGTGATATAGAATATATATATATATATATATATATATATATATATATATATATATATATATATATAGTTCTGAATTTTTTAAAACATTTTGAGGTAAGATTTGTTCAACTACCCAAGGGGTATTGAAAAGTCAAATATTAATGGGAGATACGTGACCTTTTATTTCTAATTAATTATCATTTTATATATGACTAACATGGACATCATGGTTTAAGTCATGAATTTTTACTAATGTTTGTTAATAGTGTTGCGCTTTCAATTCCTATTATTGAGATTGAGTCATGATATAGTCTTAAGAAGCATTGTCATATCACAAGCATGTATTTGAATATGGTGGTCTGTTAATATGGATACACACATGTATGAAGGGATTTTTAATAATTCCCAAGCATGAATATGAAGTTTTAAAACACTCAAGAAATTTTTAAGGTAAACATTCATGGGTATGGTCTTAAGCCTAGGCATGCAATCAAACTAGTCCTAGACTCTATTCTACCTAATGAGGAGTCTTAAGGTTTTATCATGAATTAAAATAATTGGTATAGCATGTGATAATATTTTTAACACTATTTAAATATGTTTATAATTTATATAAAATTTTAGAGGAGGTTTTTAGTTCATCTATTTGCTTAATCCTTACATGAAGAGACCTAGTGAGGAGGCATAGACTTGGTAGCTTGATGAGGAGAGCATTATGAGACTTGTGAGAATAATATTGTTATTTTGTGAGAATGGGATGATTTTTTATGACCTAATTATGATGTATTAATAATATTATAAGAGGTTTCAATATATGTTCAAGGTCTAAGTATGACTAGCAATTTAAGGTCTAATGTGTAATAAGACCTAATATGGCCTAATGAGGGGTCAAGTTCAGTTTCCAAGATGACAGGATATCATGAGATAATTTTCAGAGGTGTGATATTTTTTTTCAAGTGTGTTTACATAGTCTAAGTTCAAAGGCTAAAGGAGAAAGCATGAAATTTGGTTTTGAGGTTTTCTATGTGCACAAAATGAGGTATTACAAACTCGAGAAGGATTTTATTATGCTCATTGGCATGTGAAAAAATTACATGAGGATCCAAAAATCTCATGGTAGATGGGGAAGGATCATATCTTTAATTTCTTGGAATTTATTTTGGGGTGAGGTCTTTAGCTTTATGAATGATTGTTAAGAATGGAAGATAGTCTAAACCTTCTCTAAAACCCTAATAGTGACCTGATAAGAAATATATTATTGTAAATGGATTAGAATGGATTGAATGGCCTATTTTTATGATTTAATCATGTATAGTTCTCTCCTAGGTTTATCTAGGTGGAATTGGTCTATTAGAAGAGTGAGTGGAAGCTATGGGAAAACCCTTGTTTCTCATATTTTTGATGTAACAGGTAGGGTTGAATAGGTAAAATCATGAAAATTAGTGTAATATTATTTTTGATACTTTTATTTTATTATCATGTAATTTTTTGAGTAGTGTGAAGACCCTAAATATTCTAAACCAGTCATGGAAGTTGACATATTGCTAAATAGGCCTAATGAGGAAGACAGTGAGAAAACTAGGCAAGAGTGAGAATGAGATTAGGGATGGGTTGAACATTATTAGGTATGAATAAAAATGAATTGAGTTATTATTCAATAAATATGTCACATTTTCCCCTTGAATATAATATTCAGACTTTCTTATATATAATCAAAATGTTGTTTTCAAAGTGACCTGTCTAACACAATGAGGTTTGTGTAGAGTGAAGAAATGAGATTGGTCTCTAAGACCAATATTGATATTAAACCATCTAATATATTTGTTTAAATATTTTATAATTATGATTAAGGACAATATAAACCCATTTTAAGTTCATAAAAGTGTTCACACAGGTGTTTTAAATCTTGGTTTCCATGATTGTGTTTTTGGAGCTACAAGCAGTTTTTTGTGTGTGGGTAAGAATGAGGTTATTGGTTCATTATGCAAAGATTTGAAGAATAAAATGAAGATTAAGTTTTTATAATATTTATCATGGGTTAAATTTAATTCATTTATCTTCATGAAAAATTCCTATGGTGTAAAAAGTCAAAGGTTTCTGATTGGGTTTTGAAGCCTATTTACAGTTCTGAGTGAGCATATAGAAGTGGTTAGTTTGAGCTCTTTTGCAATATTTGGTGAAATATAATGAAAATTAAAATTACCCATAGTTAATTTAGGTTATTTCCATGTTATTTTTTTATATGATTATGTGTCAAATTTAAGTGTATGATCTAAATATTTAAAGTAGACTTTTTGGCAGTAAGAAGGCCTTATTACGAGTAGACTTAATGTTGTGGTTCAAGGAGTGAAATGAGATAAATGGTTTTGGGGACCTAAGGTAATAATATAAAGGATATAATTAAATAATTTATGAATTTTTTCATCCATTTTATTAATTTCAATTTTTTTCAAGATGGTCAAGGTGAAATGTGTGCTTTGAGAAGGCCTAATTGCTTTAGGTCTCTATTAGGCCTAATGGTGGTTTTGGTCCTTATGGGTAATGATATACCTATGTAATGGTTTTTTCACTTTTTTTTTTTTTTTTGATCTATTAAAAGTATTATCCAATTGTTTTTAGGTTTTTTTTACCAAGGTGGGTGAGACCAAGAGTCAAGTATAAAAAGGTCTAATAAGTTGAATTTGACTAGTTAAAATATTGAGGTATTGTGTGAATGAAATATAAGTTTGGAAACTAGGTAAAGGGTTTGAATAAAATGAGATATATTTTTAATATTTTATAAATATATAAAATATATTATCTATATGATAATAAATTTTATATGACCTAATTCTTCCAAGAAGTGGGCTAGTTGAGTAAAGAGGCGTAATAGGCTATTTGAGAGAGAAATAAGAGTGTGAAGAGAAAAATAATGTGTAAACCATAATTTTAGTGAGAGAAAGGTGTCAAAATTTTATTATAGGTTCTATCTAACTAATTTGGTGCTGAGTTACCTAGGGGTTTGATGCCTCCTTACAAGTTGATGCTTGACTAGTGAGGGGTTGGTGCTCCTTGTGGGGTAGGTGCCTCACTAAAATATTGATCCATTTCTTATAATAATGTAGTCAAAGATGTATTTTATATATTTTTATTCTCTTATATGTATTCCCACATATCTCTTATGTTCTTATATTGTGTGCTTTTTTAGATGATTGATAATGCATTAGTTAATGTATGTATGTGAATGAATGCTTCATGGATGATAAGTGAAATTGAATGATTTTTTTAAGGTAAATGATTCAACCCCACCAATCTTATTATATATAATTTTCAACATTTGGTATTATATCAGGTCCTTTGAAGGATGACAACTAGCCTAAAGGAGATCCTAAGCAAGTGAAGATGACTAGTCAAACATAAGGTGGTTTATCTATAAGAAAGGATCCATTATTTAATAGATATAATTATGCCATTTTGAGTGTTAATATGAGAACATATTTGATTTCTCAAGTTCATTATCTTTTGAAATTATTTTTAGATGTATATATTATACCCCCCATTCCTCATATAGATGTAGTAGGTAAGAAGGCTAGTGACAACAAATCAAAAGAAATAAATGGTATTATGTGTGGCCTATCAGTGGAAAAACTTTTGAAGGTGATGTACTATATGTATGCTAAATAAATACGAGAAAATTTAAATACTATCCATGAGGGAGATTCCAAAGTCAATTTGGTTAAGTTGAAAACCCATATAACATAGTTTGAAAGCCTAAGGATGAATGAAGACTAGACCATTATATCCTACTTGTTGAGGGTTGATGAAGTGGTCAACATCATAAGAGGCCTAGGTAAAGAATTTAAAGAGCCAAATATTTTTCAAAAGGTTTTGAGATATCTAACTCCCAAGTTTGATTTTAAAGAGTTTATTATTGAAGAGATGTAATAACTAGACAAGCTAGAGATGGATGGACTTCATGGCACCCTAATAGCCTATGAGATGAGGACAAGTGAAGGAAGACATGAAAATAATTTATATGCATTCAAGGAAAAAAATAAGTCAAAAGAGAATAATACACAAGGTAATAAATTCAAAGATAATGATGAATCTAATATTTATGATTATGAGTTGATAGCTATGTTTGCAAGAAATTTAAAAACCAAGTCAGGTAAATACAAAGGTAAGCTACCCTTTAAATGCTTTAATTGTGGAAATATTGGACACTTTTCTAAAAAGTTCCCTCATTATCATAAGGCAAAGGATGATGGTCATGATGATGATAATTATTCCTATAGCTTTGATAAGAGCAAGAAAAGCTTCAAAAAGTATGATGACAAGAAGTTTTTCAAGAGCAAAAGAAGCTTTTACACTAAGGAAGACTACAACTCATTTGATGATAGTGGAAGGAGTAATTTTGAGAGTGATAATAAATGTGATGGTCTTGATATCAATAAATTTATCTTCATGGCTGAGGAAGCAAGTTATTTAAATCAAGAAGAGTCCATGTGGTTTGGAGGTGTTGTTGGTGATTTAGATGAAGAAGAAAATTAGGTGTACCTTGAGACTAACTTGATGAATTCTATAGAATAACTGAAGATTATGAATAATAATAATAATAGGCTAATTAGGTCTCTTATCAAATAATATGAGGAGAAAATCAATTTTTTTGAATATAGACTGAGTAATAACTCCAATAAACAAGAATAAATAGTCAAAGAGGTAGAGACTTAAATTGAGATTGTGGTTACAATCCTAAAGACTAAAGAATAAGAATGTGCAAGGTATGTAACTAAAGTGTATTCCTTGAGAGATGATTTGGATCAGGCATCAAATAATTTAAATCCCTTTATGGAGTTTGAAAGAAGTACTAATGATCTAGACATCATTTTGAGTAGTTAAAAGATTGGTAATGGCAAAATAGGTCTTGGTTTCAATAGAGACCAAAGGAAGAGTGTTAATGTGATAAAGGAGAATCAAACCTTAAATTTTAATGTTTAATAAAGGAATGAAGGTTATAGTATAATAAAAACTAATACTATCAGGCAACCTAATGCTATCAGGTATGCTAATCCTTTTAATGGTTATTATTATTCATGTGACCAATTTGGTCATAGAAAAAGGCATTGAAGAATTCCCTCCAAGAATGAATATGCTTATAACTATGAGGAGAAAAATTATTCAAGAGGTATTTTTCATGGTGTGTTTCCATAGAAAAATAATAGTGTGTTTAAATTTTCAAAAGGTTGGTCATATTGTAAAGTTTTCTAAGCATGATTCTCAAGTCAAAACAAGAAAGTTGAGGCTCCTATAGTGAAAGAAAGAAGACAATAAATTGAGTGGAAACCAAAGTTATATAAGGTGAATGATGACTACTCTACAATTCCGAATGGACTATTCTCCATGGTGGATCATAGTTCAGATACAAAGGAGTGCCAAGAATTCTCCCTATTAGCTTAGATTGTGAATGAGGAAGTCAACACAAATAAACCAAGGCAGAATTTTGTTCAAATGGAGATTAAAGAATTCAAGCCTAAGAAGAAGATCATGAAGAAATTTCAATCTATTAAGGACATGGAGATCTAGGAATCTCATGAGTTCATGTTATTTTATTACCCAAGAAATAAGAGGTGACTCCATTAGGCTTCATGGAAACACTCAACTAATAAGTAATTGGATGAAGGATGTTTGGTCTTTGAGGGAGGTTTATACTCTTTGATTCAGATCCAAAGTTTAGTTAATAGTATAATTAGAGGTGTGATTTCAAGAGAAAAGTTAAAAATCATTTGTATGATGACTTGGTCAAACGAAATCACATTCATGATATTGTCTAAAAACCTCATGGAGATGAGTGGAGCTAATCATGCTCTAAGAGAAGGTGTGTTTGCCAAAAAGATTTGTAGCACTTGATTGTGATCCTAATCTATCATGTAATTTTAACATATATATATATAGAGAGAGAGAGAGAGAGAAAGAGAGAGAGAAAATATGGTCTTGTTTCAAGAGAAAAAGGTGTGTTGTTCCAAGTTAAAGGATCATATAGTTTTCAAGAGTTGACCCTTTGTCATTAATGTCAAATGGGGAGAAAGTTTTAGTTTGGGAGAAAGGTCAGTTGGAAGAAATCCAACTTGGGGAGATGAGAATGATCAACTTTGTTTTAGTTTTTACCATCAATGAAAAAAGGGGATATTTTTTAGATATGTTCTTATTGTTTGTGTTATGGCATTGATGTTGTCATTGATGTCAAAGGTTTATGAGTATCATTGATGTCCTAGAGATGTTCTTGTGAATATGTATGGTATGTGATAAGGAAACCAAGTGACAACAGAGAATTTGAAGGAAACCTATTGTCTCTATGTTAAGAGATAATTTAAAGGTAACCTGGTAATTATTCTAAGGTTGATGACATTCCAAGGTCAAGATCAAGGCATAAGGTAAGCATAATTTTGAGCACTAATCTTAATAAACACTGTCTTATAATGAGAATGTGTGTGAAGATGGTGGTCTGGTAATATGGATACACATAGGTATGAGTGGATGTTTAATAATTCCTAATAATTTATATTAAGTGTTAAAACACTCAAGAAATTTTCAAGGTAAACATTCAAGGCTATGGTCTTAAGCTTAAGCATGCAATCAGACTAGTCTTAGACTCTATCTTACCTAATGAGGAGTCTTGAGGTGTTATCATGAATTCAAATCATTATTAGATCATGTGATAATATGTTTAACACTATGTAAATATTTTTATAAGGTATATAATATTTTATACTAGGTTTTTAGGTAAGCTCTTGGCTTAGTCTTTGCTTGAAGAGACCTAGTGAGAAGACATAGACTTGGTAGCATGATGAGGTGAGAAGTATGAGACTTGTGAGAATAATATTGGAAGTGTTTGATCATGGTATGAGGTTTTATGACCTAAATATGATTTATTTATAGTATTAAAAGAGGTTTTAAGGTATATTTAAGGTCTAAGTATGAATGGTAGTTTAAGGTCTAATGTGCAGTAAGATCTAGTATAGCCTAATGAGGGGTCAAGTTCAGTTTCCAAGATGCCAAGATCTCATGAGATAGTTTTCAAAGTTGTGATATGTTATTTAAATTTTTTTAACCAATTCTAAGGTAAAATGTTGAAGGAGAAATCATGAAATTTGGTTTTGAAGTTTTCTATGTGCATAGAATGAGGTATTATAGACCTGAGAAGGATTTTCTTATGCTCATTGGCACATACAACTTTTACATGAGGATATATTGAGTTTATTTTAGTTGGGTAGGGGTATTATATTTAATTTATTATCATTTGGTTTTTGGTTGAGGGCCCAAGATTTATGAATGATTGTTAAGAATGGAAGATAATCTAAACCCTCCCTAAAACCCTAATAGTGACCTGATAAGAAAGATATTGTTGTAAATTTATAAAAATGGATTGTATGACCTATTTTTATGATTTTATCATGTAGAGGACTGTCCAAATATTTTCTATGTGGCATTGGTATGTCAGAAGAGTGAGTAGAAGCTATAGAAAAACCCTTGTTTCTTAGATTTTTGATGTAGCAGGAAAGGTTGACCAAGTAAAAGCATGAAAATGATTGGAGAATGATGTGTGAAACTTTTATTTTATTATAATGTAATTTTATGATCATTTTTTAGACCTTAAATATGCTAAACCAGTCATGGAAGTTGACTTATCACTAAATAGGCCTAATGAGGTAGATAATGAGAAAACCAAGTAGGAGTGAGAATGAGATTAAGGATGGGTTGTAGAAGATTACAGATAGATACAAATGAATGGAGTTATTTTTAAATAACTATATCACATTTAATCCTTGAATAGAATATTTTTAGTTTCTTATATATAAGCAAAAAGTTGCTCTCAAAGTGACCTATCTAACATAGTGAGGTTTGTGTAGAGTGAAGAAATGAGATTGGTTTGTAAGACCAATATTGTTATTGAAATATGTAATATATTTATTTAAATATATTATAGGTATATTTAATTATCATATAAAACCAGTGGAATTTTATAAAAGTGATCACATAGGTTTTCTAAATCTTGGTTTCCATGACTATGTTTTTGGAGCTATAAGTTATTTTTTTGTGTGTGAATAAGAATGATCTTATGGAGTAATTATGCATATATTTTATGAATTAGATGCACATTAAGTTATTATATAGGTCTCATATGTTAAATTTAATTCATTTTTTCATTGAAAATGCCTATGAAGGTGTAAAAACTCAAAGGTTCTTGACTGGGTTTTGAAGCATGTTTGCAATTCTAAGTGAGCATATGGAAGTGGTTAGTTTGAGGAGTTTTGAACTATTTATTGAAATGTAATGAATGTGATTATTCTCCTAGGGTCATATAGCTATATACATGTGATTTTTTTATATGGTTATGTGTCAAATTTGAGTGTATGCTATATATATTCAAGTAATATTTTTTAGTAGTAAGAAGGCATAATTACAAGTAGACCTAATGGTGTAGATCAAGAAATGAAATGAGATAAATGGTGTTGGGGACCTAACGTGAGATTATCATGGATAGAATTAAATTTTGTATAAATTATTTCATCCATTTTTGGAGGATCAATTTATTCTAAGATGGCCAAGGTGAAACATCTTCTTTGAAAAGGCATAATTTCATTACATCTCTATTATGCCTAATGGTGGTTTTGGTCCTTATGGGTAATGACCAAAATATGTAATGGTTGTTTCACTTGTGAAATGTGGCTTTTGATATATTCTAAGGGTGACAAAATGATGAGGGGAATCCTTATGAACCCCAAAATGGTTTCAATTTTGGCTTGAATTTGTCTTTTAGATGCTTCATAGGTGATTTAGGTCCTAATTTTGACTTAGGTGTGATCTAGGTTAGCAAAAGTTGCATAAATTTTGAATTATGGAGTTTCCCTCTAAAATGCCACTATTTGAAAATTTGAAATTTTAAACCTTGTTAAGGATTTACATGAATTTTATAAAGTTTTCAAAGTATATAAATATGTCTAAGATTTCTTAGGACAATGAAAAGGGTCCTTAATATGTTCCTTCATCTTTAGATATGATCATTCATTTGATATATTGGTAAAACATACAAAATGCAATGTAATTCAATTACTGCTATGTGGGAAACATCCAAGATTTATTTATGCTTCTTGAATTAGTTTTAGGAGAGTCAATTTTTATGTTATCATTGTGGTTTCCATTTCAAGAGCATAGAGAATGGACATGTAATCAATGGAATTTGATGTATAAAGGACTATATTATGTGAAATTATGTGCACCTTGACATAATGACTAAAATAGAGTATTTGAGTGATTGAATACTCAATGTGGTGAGTAATTATAATATATGATTGTTTATATTATTTGTGGTCAGCCTTTAATATCTATTTTGAGATAGATACCATGTATTAAATTGCAAAGAAGTTCCTTTTAAGAAGACAGATAGGTGTGTCACTAGTGAATGCATGCATACAGCTTGATCAAGTGATAAACCAAGCATTTGATCCTTTAAAAAATGATTGACATGGAGAATATGAAGATTTAAAATGTATTAAGTGTTGGAGATAATTTTTTTGATATACAGGAGGTCTTAAATGTGGTAATTTTATATTTGCTTAGAGATCTTTCTTATCATGGCATACAGGTAGAAACCTTGAGTTAAAATAATGTGATCTTTATCTTGGATCTTGTTTTAGATTATAAAGTGGTTAGTAAATTATTTATATAGTATTTTTATGTTTTAATAAACCTAATATAGGTTATATAAACTATTGGGAAGATTTAAACCACTAAACCCTACCTAACCCTATCTTGACAACAAAACATAGTCAAAGAGAGATTGAGATTTCTTTATAGTGAATGAATTAAGGATTTTGAGAACATTTTCATCAAATTAAAAAGGTTTATGACCATAATAAATACCCATTCCAATAATTTTTTTGACTTTAAATTATTTTTGGATCAAGATATGAAATTTAAACCACCCTCAGCCTGCCTAGTCTCCATAAACCCTACCAACTAGGGTTTTGATGATTGGAAGAAATATAACACTAAAAATTCATAAAAACTTTTAATATTTTGTATTTTATAAATACCTTGATGAATCACACATTTACAAGACTATATGGACTTTATAGTATGTACTTTTAGCAATTGGAGTTGAAAAAGGGATAGAGAAGGTATAATTTAGAAGGCTACAAGAAGGAAAGTAGTCTTAGGGAGTGAGATAGATCCTAAAATTTGACATATAGGTGTGTTACAAAAAGGAAATGATAATATCACATTTTTAAGTCATAATAGTGTGTAATTTTTTTGTATAATGGGATTTACAATCATATAAGGCTACAAGAAAGGCTAGTTTGGAAGGTAGAGTTGCATGAGTGTGAGAGGAAGTATTGGAAATAGTGATAAGAGGTCAGAATTAATTTATAAGGAACTCCAATGATAAAGTTTAATATATTTTAACCTATATTTAGTATAGTAATCTAAATATATTTTATGGTGATTGGTTTCCTTATCTGTGAGTTGGTAAATGTTCCATTAATCAAGAACAAGAGTGATAACCTTATGCAATATATGTATCATTTTATATCAAAGAATAAGGATGGTCAGAGGATAATATTAAGAGGATAAGATGGTATCAAGGTAAATGCAAGCTATATCAGCTTAAAATATGCAATAGAATGTGGCAAATTTGGTCATTAAAATGAGGAATATGTAGGTAAGAATGGAAGCCATGGAGATAACTCAAAGAATAAGGGTCATAGCTAAAGAATATAATGATAGAGAAGAGGAAACTCCTAGAGCAGAATAGGAAAAAGAAAGAGAAGATAGAGTGGAGGCAATATTGATCAAAGCCATGATTAAGATGGGTTCAAAACCAAAGCTAGATGTGCTAATGTACTAAGGCAATCTTAATGTGGATAAGTTGGTGGATTGAATAGCAGCCATGGACAAGTATTTTGAGTATGAAGAGGTGGCTGACACCAATAAAGGTAAATTTTTAGTCAAAATATTGAGATTACATTCTTATTTGTGGTGGGATAGGATCTAGGAAGAGAGAAAGAGAAGAGGTAAAACAAAAATTTAATCATGGGATAGGATGGCAATGAAGATGAAGGAAAAGTTCATGCCCAAGGACTACCATACACATTTTTTAGGAGGTTTTAGAATCTTATGAAAAAAGAGCATTCAGTGAAGGAATACACAAGATTTTCATAGGTTGATAATTAGAACATGACATTTGGAAGAAGATGATGAGAAAGTAGCAAGGTACCTAAATGGTCTCAAGTTTTCCATATAAGATGATATCAGTATATTGACCTTGAAAATAGTTGAATAAGCATACCAAGTAGCCTTGAAATCTAAGGATACATTGATAATAAGACATACATAGCAAGCAAGAGGAAGAGTAAACAAGTGATAGGAATAAGAGATTATGACAGAAAGAATGCATATGAGAAAGGTGATAGTAGTGGATAAAGACATGAAACATAACCAAGAGGTGGTTATAGAAGTAGAAGGCCATATTACAGAGGTGAAGAAGCAATAGGAAGAGGGACTAGTGATTTCATAGGAAAATGTTTCAAATGTAACAAGTATGTACATCATAAGTATTGGGAGTGTTTAGAGGAGCAGCAAGAAAGGATTTATAGGAATGAGAGAATAAATCAAATGGTGTAGCCTATAGAGAAAGAAAGTGTTTGATCAAATTCACATATAGTGGCACCTGAAGAAGGAGAGTCACTTTTGATGAGGAAGAAATTATTGAAGCCACTAAAGGAGAAATAACCTACTCAATGAAGAACACTCTTCAGGACAACATGTAAGTCCCATGGTAAATTTTTTAAGATGATAATAGACTAAAGAAGTATAGACAACTTGGTTTCAAATTAAATGGTAAGTAAACTTGGTCTCAAAAGATTACCTCATCTCACACCTTACAAATTTTATTGGATTTAGAATGGATATCATATGGTTTTTAATGAATAATTCTTAGTGTATTTTTATATTGGAACCTATAGGGATCAGGTCATATTTGATATCATCCCCATGGATGTTTGTGATGTACTACTAGGAAGGCCTTGGCATTTTGACAGGTCAACTAGTCATGATGAGGTGAAGAAAACCTATTCTTTGGACCACAAGGGATTCAAGTATACATTATTTCCTTTGATTAATGATGATAAAGTTGTTGGTGTCTATTATAAGGTATTAGTTTTATGTTATAAAGAGTTAGTGTAGTAGCAAGATGAAGATATGAATATAGATGAACAACCCAAAGAGATTAAGGCATCTCAAGTTGAGGAATGTGAACCTTTATCAAGTAATAATTCTTCAATAAAATATGTGAATGAGTTATTTATAAGTTTGTCTTAGCATTTGGTAAATATTTCTAGTTGTGATTTCATTGAGGGAGTAATAGGCAAGCTCTAATGCATGAGAGAAAGCCTTGAAAAGGAAAGAGATGAAAAAGATTTGAGTAGTGTACAACAAGTCCAAGAAGGATAGACAAGTGAAAGCAATAACATGAAAGTGTTGAGTCAAGATAATGAGAATGCAAAAGAGAACATGCATTACTTGTATATATAGGAGGTAGAGGGTAGTTATGAATATGATAGATAGTAGCAAACTCAGCACTTATGCAAGTAGATGGCATACAAGGACCAAAAAGTTGATATGCAAGAGGTGAAGTGTACCAAGCAAAGAGAATGGGTGAAGGATAGAGAATACACATTTGTATTAGTAGTGTCTTATGGAAGCAAGGTTATTATGGATCAGTTTGAAGAAGTGGAAGCATGGTATGTACATCTAAAGCAAGTAGTAGAAGACAACAACAATGTTTTCCTTAACAAGTTTGTTGCATGTGTAAGTACACCAATGAAGAAGTATAACCAAAAGAGGCCTAATTTTGGGTCCCAAGAAAATTTTCACCTCTATGAGAGGTAAGTATTAGTAGTAACCTTCAATCAAGAGGTACAAAAAAACTAAATATGAGCATACACCAAGTTGATTCCTATGACAAAATTTCTTCAACTCGATAGTATGATGCATGGGCATCTTATGGACCCAAAAATGGTTTAAATTTTGTATTAAATTTGTATTTTAAATTTTTCATAGGTGATTTAGGTCTTTATTTTATCTTAGGTGTGATTTTGGTTAGCAAAAGTTTCATAAAATTTAAAATATGGAGTTTCCCTCCAAAATTCCACTATTTGAAAATTTGAAATTTTAATCCTCATTGAAGGATTTCCATGCATTGTATAAAGCTTTTAAAGTATGTAAACGTGTATAAGAGGTCTTATGACAATTAAAATGGTCCTTAATATGTTACTTAGTCTTTATACATGGTCATTCATTTGATATATTAGTAAAACATACAAAATGCAATGTAATTCAATCACTTCTATATGGGAAACATCCAAGATTTAGTTATGCTTCTTGGAGTAGTTTTAGGAGAGTCATTTTTGATGTTGTAATTTTTATTTCCATTTAAAAAATATGGAGAATGTACATTTAATCAATTAAATTTGATGAATAAAGGACTATGTTATGTGAAATTATGTGCACCTTGACATTACATGACTGAAATAGAGTATTTTAGTGCTTGAATACTCAATGTGGTGAGTAATTTAAATATATTATTATCTATATTGTTTGTGATGAACCTTTAATCTATGTTTTGAGACAAATAACATGTATTTAATTAAAAATAATTTCCTTTTGAGAATATAGATAGGCCTATCAATAGTGAATGCATGCATATAGCTTGTTTAAGTGATAAAATGAGTGTTTGATCCTTTCCATAATGATTTTTGTGGAGAATTTTAATATGGAAAACATATGAAGTTTTGGATAAAACTTATTGGTATATACACGAAGTATCAAACATGGTAAGTTTCTATTTTCTTAAAGATCTTTCTCATTGTAGTATACAAGCAAAAACCCTAAGTTAGAGTACTATGTTCTTTATCTTGGATCTTGTTTTAGATTCCAAAGTGGTTAAGAAAGGATTGAGATAGTATTTTTATGTGTGAATAAACCTAATATAGGTTATATAAACTATTGGGAATATTGAAACCACTAAAACCCTGCCTAACCCTATCTTAACAATAAAACACAATCAAAGAGAGACTAAGATTTCTTTATAATGAATGAAGTAAAGGTTTTGAGAACATTTTCATCAAATAAAAAAGGTATATGACCATCATACAGACCCATTCAAATATTTTTTTTGTCTTTAAATTTTTTTTGGATCAATATATGGAATTTAAACCACCCTTGGCCTACCTAATCTCCATAAACCCTACCAACTAGGGTTTTGATTATTGGAAGAAATATCAAACTAAAAAATTCACAAAAACTTGTAATATTGTTTATTTTGAAATAACCTAACTAAATCACACATTTCTAAGACTGTACAGACCTGATAGTATGGACTTATAGCAAGTGAAGTTGAAAAAGGGATAAAGAAAGCCTAATTTGGAAGGCTACAAGAAGGAAAGTGGTCTTAAGGAGTGAGATAAATCCTCTAATTTGACACATAGGTGTGTTACAACAAGGTAAAGGATAATATCACATTGGAAATTCATAATAGTGTGTGTTTTTTCTATACAAGGGTATTTATAATGAGACAGGGCTATAAAAAAGGCTAGTTTAGAAGGCAGAGTTGCATGAGTGTGAAAGGAAGTAATTGAAATAGTGATAAGAGGTTAGAATTGAGTTATAATGAGCTCCAATGATCAATTTGAAGCTATTTTAACATATACTCAGTATAGTAATACATTTATATTGCATGGTGATTGGTTTCCTTGTCTATAAGTTGGTAAGTGTTCCATTGATCAAGAACAAGAGTGATAACCTTGTGAAAGCTATGCATCATAAAAGTATCGTGATGTTTTTTTCTGACCAAGGTGGGTGAGAGCATGATTCAAGTATAAAAATATGGTCTAATAGACCTAATTAGACTAGTTAGAATATTGAGGTATTGAGTGAATGAAATAAAAGTTTGTAAATTAGGTAAAGGGTTTAAAGACCACCAAAGAGGTGTCTTGAATATGTCATCAATATCTAATATATATTATTGTTTTAGTTTTTATTTTTTTAAATGTGGACTAATTAGCTACTAAAAACAAAGTATAAGCAAGGTTTTTAAGACTACCTAGAGATATGGATGGTTGGTTGCACACCATTGACCAAACTTTGTGGGAACTCCTCTTTAACTAGAGATGAATGACCTATAATATACCAAACTTAAACAAAAATGGTATTAAAAGAGATATTAGTGGGTTGATTGGTAGATTCCAAGTTATGGAAGAGATATTGTTCCTTGATAGATGTCAAACCACTATTTTTGATAAAAGATATATAAATAAAATAAGACTGGAAATGATTACAGATAAAATAAAATATATAAATTATTATATACAAATATAAATGAATTAAGATTAAGATTCATAATTCAACACAAAAAAGGGTTTGGTCACACAAGCATCACAAAGGGTTGTCAATAAGTTTAGGCTAGGAACTAGACCTAATACACATAAGGTCGGCTAAGATGATGAGATAAGGATTAGATGGATGAGGGATAAGGATCCTAAAATAAGGATTAATAATATATTATGGAATTTTAATTATTATTAATATATATTTATATAGGTTTAGGTACAAACAAGAAATAGATAGAAAACTATAGAATTAAACAGAAAGACCTAAAGAGCTGAAATTGAAGATTTTTTGCAAAAGATAGAATCGATAATGATCCTATAGGATCAATCATGATCTTCCTAGATCATGATCAATATTTTCATAGTGTAAAAAATACGAAAAATGATTTTTTAGGATGAAAAAGGTTTAGGAAAGGATAAAAGTGTCTGCAAGCTAGGAAATGGGTTAGAAAGGGCTCTAAAACATAGGTTTTAACAAATGTATTAATATAATAACTTATAATGAAGGATTTAAAAAAGATTTTAAAATAAATAATAAATGACAAACCAAAAAAAATGACTTACCTGATCATTACTTTAATCCTTTTAATTTCTTGACTTGTGGACAGTATTTTGGACTCCAAATATTATAAATTCTGACCTCTGCGTCCCTGAAACAAACCTCCAAAGTTTGGGTCCTCCAACCTAAATAATTTTTGAACTCTTTTGGGGATGGTTTTACATGATTATATGGATCTATTTCAATCCAAAAAAATTAACATTAATCTAGGGAAGTGATTTATATGCTTATTTTGGGCTGCACGATTGCCAAATGGTTGTGGATTCTATATATGACATGGGGGAGCTAGTTTTTGGGTTGTTATGGATGGGAATAGGTTCTATTGTTAGGATTTTTGGTTGTTTAAAATATTTTAGGTTGTTAGGGATGGTAAATATTAATTAATAGGGTTAATTACCATGAGTAAATAGGGGGTATATACATAAAATAAACATTTCTTTATGGACATTTAGTTTTGTATACTTTAGGTTATATTTTATGTATATACTTTCAAGGTGTTTGAGAGTGGTTTCAGACCTCTAGGAGTTATATGCAAAATACATATTTTTGGAGGTTTCCACCACATTTCAAACTAGCCTATTTCAGGACTTTAAGATTTTAGATTTGACTTATTTTAGGGTTTTAGGCTATGATGCAAAATTCTAGTGTCTATAATTCTATATATGATGAGCAAGGTTATATGACCTAATTCTACCAAAAAGTGGGCTAGTTGAGTGAAGAGGCCTAATAGGATATTTGAAAGAGAGAAAAGAGTGTGAAGAGTAAAAAAAAGTGGTCTTCATCAGTTGAGTGAGAAAAAGGTGTCCAAAGGTGATCAAAGGTTCCAAGTGATTGAGTTGGTGCTGAGTTACCTAGGGGTTTGGTACCTCTTTATAAGTTGTTGATTTCTAAAGGACTAGTTGAGTTTGTGCTTGACTAGTGAGGGGTTAGTGATCCTTGTGGGATTTGTGCCTAACTAAAATATTTATCCATTAATTATAGGACTATAATCCACACTATGTTTTAGTGGGTTTTATTCCCCAAGAGGATTCCCCACATATATCCTATGTTCTTATGTTGTATGTTTGTTTAGATGTTGTTTATGAATTAGTTAATGTATGTATGTGTATTAATGCTTCATATATGATAAGTGAAATTGAATGATTATTTTAAAGGAACTAATTCACCCCACCCCTTAATAGTTATACTTCCAACAATAATAGGATTATGAGACAATGTTAGATCATATCTTAGTCAAGAAATATATAAAATAAACATAAATACCTAACTTATCAAGTCTATTCCCTCAAGGGGTAGTGATAATGACTTGAAATAACTAATTATGAAAGTAAGATGATGTTATACCTTACAAGTAGCTATTTTCCCTCACATGAAGTCAAGAAGTGTGTTTTTCTCTAGATTTGGTGATCCAAGTCTTTGTTAATGAAATGTATAATGAACCTCCATTATCTCCTAGTTCAACAATGTCTTAGGTTATTCAATGTTGGTCTAACTGGGTGAATCAATGAAGCTTTTTCTATAGTAATTTTTGCATAATAAGTTTGCATAACTAAAGCTTTGTGATGATAATTATGCATAATAAGTTCACACAAAAAAGAACTTAAAAATGATGGCTTTAGATCCCTTATTTATAGCTTTATAAAAATGTTTAGGATCAGCCATGACTATCCATCTTGAGATCAAGATGTGTGGCCATAAACTAATTCAATCTTCGAGAGATAAGAAATAAATAATGTCATTAATATTTGGAAGAATGGGGTATTGATGAGGCATGGGAGGGCTTAATTATGATATTTATCCCATTAATGGATTATGGATGCCACCCTATTGATGATGTCATGAGATGATTTAGAATTGAATTATTGAATTTCTAGTAATTAGATATTCAACAACTTTAATGGAATTTTTACTTAAGCTCCTAATTTGATTTAATTTTCTTAAGTGTTTTTGATTAATTTGTTACAATTCTTTGGAAATATATTACACTTTTAATCAACCTAGTCATAAATGTCATTATACTGATTCATAATTTGATTAGAGTATAATTATAATTAGGTTTCAATTGTGTATAGGATAATACCCTAGTTAGGGTATTATAAACATGAAAATACACATGCACATGATGTGTGCTACTAAAATAGAAAAATTTAGTGGTTTGGGATGTCATTTTATGTGGTTGTAATTTTACTTGAAATGATCTAAGAAAAGATAATAATCACATAAAATGCATATCTCCACTCAGGGATAAATGAGCACAAATTCGCACCTATACATGACAAGTTTGAATAATTTAGAGCATTTTAATGAGTTTGGTGTAGGTTGCCTGTTGTCAAAAAATATCATTTAGATTGATAATTTTAAAACAATAGTGATAGGAATTATATTTCTATAATTTTCCCCTATTTGACAAGGCATGGTGAGACTTTTGATTGAAGAAACATCTTTTCAAATAATAAAAAGGTCACTATAAATAGAATAAATAATTTCATTCCTGCTTTCCATTAAATTTTGCATGCATCACAAAAAAATAAGGTTATAAAAATGTCCCAAAAATCATTTGAGTGGCCCATTATGCCCCCTTGAGGGGAAGACAAAAAAATTTGAAACATTTGATGGGTGGGCCGTCGATAAAAAAAATAATGGTCACATTAATTTCAGCAAAAGAGGTTGAAAAATGAAGCAATTAGAAGAAAGTGGGAGGAAAATGGATAAATGGGGCTCAAATAATAGCCTAAGATAGATAAAATGGTTTAACTATAGGCTCAAGGGGTAAATATTTTGAAAAAGATACTATATTTTAACCCCTAGTGGGTAAAAATAATTCATTTGCACCCCTAGCTATAACAAATCAGAGATATGAGATTTTTGCATGAGAGATATAAGAAAGATGGCTAATATCATACACCACCATCACCTTGGAAAGTATCTAAGAGAGTATTAGAGGCCACTAAGGATATGACCATCGATAGGTACCCTTTTTATATTTAATTTTTTCATTTATGGCATTTATTATGAGTGGGAAGTAGGAACTATAGTGATCCCATTGATTACCAAAATTAGTAATAGTGAGGTCACCCTTGATAATCGTGGGATCACCATGAGAATAGTGAATTCACAATATTTTTGGTGGGTTCATGACACTAAATGGTGAGTTTACCACTTCATCAATGAATTCACATTTTTGGGCATAAATTTCTAATCAAATGGTTAATTTCCTGGTCAAATGGCATTTTCATGAAAAAGAGTGAGATCTCCCTATAATTTTGTAGGAATGACCTACACTTTAGTGAGATTGATAAAAATGGTGAGAACACCAGATGAAATGGTAGAATCACCTTAGGAAATAATAGAATCACACTAAAAATAGTGAAATAGCTATAAGAAGGAAGGATGGGGCCCATAGGAGATTAATCCAATCCCATAATTAGAAGAAGAAAGTTTGAGGCCCATAGATGATTAGTCTAAGCCCCAAAATTAGAAGAATATAAGTAGGTTTGATTAGTGAAAGAAAAAATAATTGGCCTAGTTCCCTATGTTTGATTTTTAGGAGCATGTCAAAGTTATCATGTCATAAGAATGATGATAACAAGTTTTATACTGATAGGGGATCTAAATCAATGAGCTCATGTGTATTCTTGAGGCTATAGAGCTATATAACCTAGCATTATTGCCAATGATTTAGGTAGATAGGGCATACTTGTTAGCATTGGTAGAGAGGTGGCATTCATAGACCTCTACATTCTATTTACCAACTATGGAGGCCATAATGACATTGGAAGATGTGCACCACATTTTATGGGTACCAATGTAGGGCCTTAAGATTACTTGGATGTCGATGGGCTGATGGGATGTACTAGAGGATTTGTTGGGTGTGATTATAGACTTGGAGGTTATAAATAATAGTATTGATATAGAAGCACTAGAGCACTCATCTTAGCCTCTAATTGATAGAGTGGTAATGGGATAGGGTATATTTCCCCCAGAGGTGGTGATATTTATGGCTCTTGTTAATGGCCTCATTCTACCTCATAAGAATACATGGTTCTTTCCTCTTAGTTTGATCAGTTTTATTCAAGAGATATTTGAGTGGTTGACTTAGTTGGCATGGGGTCTGATCATCTTGGCTCAGTTATACAGAGATGTACATATGATATCATACCATAGAGGGTGCAAAATAGGCCATATCACACTTCCCCAAGTCTAGGCCTAAGAGCACATAGCCATTGAGCATCCCTTGGGGTTGAGATATCATAGGGGACTAGAGAATTTTGTGGATTTTGGTTGGCACTTGATAGGGCTAGGATTATAGGGTTGTTTAGGGGACTTGACTTATTATCATTGATCTATAGATTATATAAAGGATGGATATTTTATTTGTCACCCCTATATAGCAACACAATGGACCTAGATTGAGGATTTTTTTATGAATAGTTATATGATCACTCCCTCTTATATTATCTGTCATCATGATTATATGGTGGAATAGTATACGGTAGATCAATTCTAATAGTAGTTTTCTATGTAGTAGGATATCTTAGAGGATTCACATTACTTTACACATGTGACTAGGGAGATTAAGGAGTAGAGGCCACCAGTGCCTAGGGTTGAGGTATTTATGGACTATAGCATGGTTTCACATGTTCTATGGGAATATCTAGGAATATTTATCAATACAAGGGTTATAGATGCATATACAAAATGGTGGGCTAGGGTTAGACCAATCTGACTGACTAGGCCATTAGCATAGTAACCAATTTTTCATCAAAGGTGGGTCAGGTTGAGGAGAGACCAAGGATAGGCCCCATCATAATGAAAGGGTTATATTATAGCACATCTAATGATTCCATATATTATTCACTTGTAGGTAGTGCATGCTCAGGCACTACATGATCACTTAGATTATATAGAGATGGTTGAACTAGATGGATAGGATATTAATATGGGGGATGCCCTTGGTGGTGATGAGGTCTATAGGATAGACACATGAGATGCTAGGACCTATAAGATATGGATATATTTAGGATAGGTAGGGCCCTCTATAATAGATATAAGTATAAGAGTGGTAGGGCCCTCTAGCACAAAGAGGTCCATGGAGGACCAAGATTTGATAAAGAGACCACAGAGAGATCATTGCATGATTCTTAGATATTATAGGGATACAAATCATTGTAAATAGGTTATAAGAATAGTTAGCTATGGTTCAAGGAGAGACAACTAAGCTTTAAGGTCTCATAGTAGCTAGAGATTCAAAGATTACCACTCTGAGAGGGAAGGTAGTCTAGTTGATAGGGTTCAGTCCCAATTAGCCACATGAGACATGGAGCTACTAACAGTGGTTGGTGATCAATATTTCACTCAAGTTGATAGGGATAAGTTGGTCTCCTAGATAGAGAGGCTCATAGAGGAGATAGATGAGGCTCACCGAGCTAGGATAAATAGTGAAGTAGGATCATCTAGAGCCTTGGCCAACATGATTTTGACCAAGGATGATGCCTTGAATGTGAAGGATGATGTCTTACATGCAAATGATGAGATATCCTACTATAATTTATTATATGAGTTAGTAATCCCTACAGATAAGATATCACCTTCGTACATAGAGCACATGAAATCCTAGTGAACTAGCTAGACCTTCAGGTCTAGACATGTTATTGAGGTAGAGTGATCAGTGGCACAAATAGAATCATCAAGATTAGTAATGGAGCCTCCACCACTATGTCCACCATCATCATCCACTTTAGGGATGGGTTAGAGATTCCAACAGAGCCCCCCTAGGGATGACCATGATCAAAGCTAATTTTTTATCTCCCCTTTCTTGTATTATGAGATGTATATATATTCTCATGATGTATAAAACATTATTTTGAGACATATATATGACATTCATTTTTTTATTATTATTTATTATACATGAACTCTTAATAATCTTTCATTGTCACATGATGTTTATATTTATGTTGTTCTTGTTATGATATGATGATATATGCTAGAATCAAGAGATGCAATTCATTAGGTAGCATATGAATGTTGATGTATTTAGTGATTCATTACATAAAAGACTAGATTCTAGAGGATAGTTTAATATATGCACATCCCAAAATAAAGAGAGTCAATGTGTATGATAGGAGATGCATGTCCTACATAAAGAGTCTTGTTTGTTTCCAATGTTTGGATTTTGTATATCCTATTTAGGTATCAGATATGTAGGATGGTGTGTTTAGAGATGTTATTCTACACTACATTGATTGTTAGAATTTGGATCACTTGGTGTTTAATTTAGCAATTTAAAATTATGTATCATAAGTATGAATAAAAAATAGTAACATTGTATTTCTTTTTACAATTGATCAGTTTAAATGTGAATACTTATAACTAAGGATAACGACAAAAACTACCAAAACTAGAGTTACAACTATATATGTTTAAACACAAAAATAAAATAAAGAAAATAAAAATAAAATATAAAAATGTAACCTAACTTAAAATCAAGATATGAATGATCAAGAGTTAAGTATGAACAAAAATGTAATAAATAAATAAAGAAAAAATTATTAAAAAACCTAGAATCAAGACTCAAATAATCATGACCCACATGTTAACAAGGTGTACTTGAAAAAAAAAATAACAAAATAATTTAAATACAGATGTAAATAAGTCAAGCCCAAGTTAAGGAAAGACTCAAAATGTTGATGAAATGTATTCAAATACAATAGTAAAAACAAAACAACATAATAAACAAGACAAAATAGTAAAACAAAGGATAAGAAGAAAGGCACAATAAAACACCAAGAAAATAATGAAAGACATAACAAAATAAAAATAAAGAGAAATAAAAAGTAAAATAAAACACTAAGAAAAAATAACAAAACAAAAATAAAAATTAATAAATAACAAAATAATAACACAACAACACAATAATAAAAACACAATAAAACACCAACAACCAAAATAATTGCATAAAAAAACATAAACAAAAACTAATGAATGAACAACAAAACATGAACAAAAATAAATAAAGAGGTAATAAAGCACAAAAAAATAACAATAAAAATAAAATAAACACACACAAGCAATGGTTAATCATAATGTTATTATAGATAGAAAACAAATTATTCATGTACTTGTAATAGAGGCATTACACTCTATGACAAAGTGACCCCTAAGATAAGTGACAATGACACTGGTACAATGAAATAAAAATAATAGACACAAAGTTTACCCTAAATGATAGGGAAACAATGACATAAAATAAACATAAATTTCCTTTAGGCTATAGGAGGTAATGAAACAAACAAACAAAATGGGGGGAAGAGAAGAAAGGGAAGGGGTAGCCAAGATGACTCTAGATGCACATAGAAAAGGGATGTTACCCACATAGTTCCATGGATGCAAGATCCAACATGATCTTCAGGACAAATGCAATTCTCCCAAGATATGGGATAGAATAAAATTGATGATAAAAATAACTGATCAACGTGTAGAATAATATGGAAATGGTCTCACAAAATGGTAAGTGCATGAAAAAATGAGTATGGTTTAGGTTGAAACCATGCTAAAATACAAGAGATGAGTAGGCATAAATGAACTAAATTAGGAATTCAGAGTGCATACTACATCTAGGTTTGAGAAAGAGAACAATCTTGTAGAATAGTGAGAACGTAAGAAAAACCAAGATTATAGGAATGGATCTTGTTCAAATAAAAAATTCACATAAAAGTCACTCATAAAATGGTGAGAGTGTGGCTTGGGTTGGTTATAAAATAGTGAGAGCATACAAGATCAAATAAAACAAAGGTAGATTTCAATGGTTTTTTTTTCTTTTTCCATATCAGATTTTAATGTTTTTTGTGTTTTTGGGATATGCAATAGAAACATAATATTAACAAAGGGTACAGGGAACCCCCTAGCTAGTGAGATACACTTCCATATGTAAGAGTTTAAACAATAGCTAAACTAATTGTAACAAATATTTTGAATATAAACAATAGTATAAGGAACCCACTAGCTGAGGAGATGCACTTCCATACACAGTAGTTTCAATAATAGATAAAATTATTTGTAACAATACATGTGATCATATCAAGGTGAAAATGACTATGAAAGAACATCAAAATAAGAATAGAATAGTGTGCAGTAATGAATAAATTCCAAGGAACCATCTAGTAGGTAAAAACCACATACTGACATATCCTTATACACTTGTCTATAAAAGAGGTTGTAAGATATTGTTTAGACTAAATTTATTTGAAGAATAGGTAATGAATGTGTCCATAATGCCTTGAATAATAATTAGGATCATAACTGGTTATTGGGTACAATGGTCCAAGTTATAATAGTTTAGAATGAAAATAAAATTGGTTCAGTGGAATATAAATGATCCAAGTGACAATGGTTGAGGGATACAATGGTCCAAAATGAAATGGTATAGAGTTACAATGTTCCATAGTAGTGCAATTACAATTGTCTTGATTAGGATAGAATAAATTATAATGGTCCAAGGTTACAATGGTCCAAAATAAAATCATACAAAATGTGACAATGATCTAGATTATAAGTAGAATGGTGGTATAAATGACTTCAGCACAAGTTACCCCCAAGTAAGGGCTCTTGTATACAATGGTTAAAAATAAGGTTGTAAAGCATAGAAACAATTGAGGTGTATAATATTCCTAGGTTATAGGAACTCTTCACCACTTAGAGTAGCCAATTGGTATGCCCCTAATCTATATTTTTTTATAACCACATATGGGATCACCCAATTGGGTTGGAACTTACCCTTCTTCTTACATTAAACATTAGTGTTATTTTGGTTCTGGTTTCAAGACCTAGTCGCCAACTTAAAAATCCCAAGGGAGAATGTTTTATTATATTTTTGATACAACCAAACATCTTAATTAAATGAGATAAATAGATTAACTCATGATACATTTATTATTAAATAAAATAATGAAATAAATGATTTTTGGATTTAAAACGTGTAGTATACATACCTTTATATGCAACCAAGTATGTTTAAAATGTATTTTAGAGGTGAAGATTATTATCTCAAGTTGTCCATGGTAGTGAAATGCTTACCATCAATTATTTATAACTATTACAACCTAAAAACTCTATAATCTTCATCATCCACAATATTCTCCAAAAAAACCTACATTGAAGGTAAATCGACCTTGATCAGGATAATATCCTTTGTACCATAAACTAGTGACTATGGAGTAGCTCTTGTGAGGGTTAAATGACTAGTGTGATAACCCCAGAGGGAAGGAAAAATTTACAAGTGCCAATTACAGCCAATGTCATTGACAATCTTATTTAAGATTATGAAAATGGTTTTATAAGATGTCTCAGCTTGACCATTACCTTGTGGTTTATATGATGTGGACTTATTATGTTTGATTTTGAACATGGTCCAAAGAGATTTAACATCTCTATTTAAAAATGATCTATTATTATTAGATATAATAGGTTTGGGATACCATATCGATAGATGATATGGTAATGGATAGATTTGGCAATCTATTTCCTGATTACATAAGTGAGAGGAATGACCTTAATCCACTTAGTAAATTACTTGGTAGCAGTGAGAATATGTTTGTGGCCATCAAAATAGGTTGGATTTATTTTCTTGACAAAATTGAGACACCATGTAGATAATAGCCATGGTATTTTGATTATTTGTAGTGGAAAATAAGGTGTATGTATCAAATTACCATGCTTTTTGTAAGAAACACACTTCCTAACATAATTACAAGCATTTATTTCTAGCTTAGGCCAATAGTATCTTATTCTGAGGAATTTTTTAACTAATAATACACCATTGGTATAGGGCCCACACATTACTTTGTGGAACTCCTTAAGATCTAACATTGATTCTTACAAAGATAAATAATGAATAATAATTCCATCATAGCCCTTATGATAAATTATATTCCCAAGGAGGGTATAACTAGCTAGGTGATGGAGGAAAATGTTTTGGCAATTGTGTGAAAGTTCAGGAGGAGAGACTTGGTAATGAAAATATTTATAAATGTCTTGGATACAAGCTAGTTTAGGTTGGGGAATGGGACCATTAATTATGCATATCCTTTCTAAATATGTAAATATATGAGTAGGTTGTAAAATATTCTCGATGAGAAAATCATACTCTATGAAACTACTGATAATTTGTACCATGGACCTAATTATTTCCATTGCATTGGCTGATATATTATTAGACCATGACACCTATTTAAACTATAAGAACTTTAAGTGGGACTTGATATTTCCCATAATGTACTTGTAGGTTATAATCTTATCATCTCAATTCTAGTATTGGTATGTGGTTTGTATTGTCAATTTGGTCTACCAAGGCAAAATGCCAACCACTATAACTGAAAACTTTTCATATCCTAGTTGTCTTGGGTCCTTAATGATGTGTTTGATCTTATTCATGTCATTAAATATCACATGAATGGAGTATTTCCCAGTGTCATGTCATTTTCATGTCTCATTTCAATTGGTGTCAAGTGTCATTATGATGTTTGAGAATGTTTGGATGTCTTTGATAAGGACTTGAAGCTGATTACTCATCATGAGATTCTATATCATATTCATTATATATAAGGTATGAATATTTATATAAGATTTTAAAGGTGGTGAAGATACCTAAAATCCTCATGGTGAATTTTTTAAGAAGTTATAAGGTACTTTTCATGATATCTAGAGGCAAATCTCCTTTGTGAAGTTATGTGTACATTGTCTAAAAGGAAGATTTTAGTCTTTAAATGATAAATTACACCTAAAAAGGCCACTAAAGCATCCATAATATCTCTAACCACCTTCTCTATCAACTTAATTAAATTCAAGATGACTAAGAAATCTCATTAGGCCAATAAGGACTAAGGACTGTCTTAGAATATAAAAGACAAAGACTTGAGAGTTGTTATATGAGGAATTCCATTGAGATTATAAAGAAGGTGGTCTAAGAGGTTGTGAAGAGCATGAACTAGATGGATTCATAGAAAACTCTAAGATGACATTAAAGTATACCAAGGATCTTCTTAATAGGATGATTATGTTTATTCTAAGTTTCCTAATCAACACCTATAGTAGTCAAGGCCTCACCTCAAGATGCAAAAGATATATAATACCCCATGGTGGTCATCTCAATTCAAGTTAAATAACACTAGGGTAGAGGCTAGTCAATAAAATGAAGGAAACCTAGTGCAATCCATTCATGAGAAGCAATAGAGAGAGACAAATAACTTGAAATTTTCCCTTGTTAGCATCTTTTAAGGTAACTTTTTGAAAGTTAAGGTAAATTGCATTTTTTTGTTTCTTCTCTATTATATCAATATTGTGGAAAGATTAATTATCCTTAAATAAACATGGATTAATTAATATTATCATAGTTATTGGGCCATTATACATCATAGGATCAACTTTTTCAAAGTTGTAAATAGTTTGTATAGGTATCAGATGGTCATCTAGAGAAAAACATTCACAAGGTTGTCAAAATGTGCTAAAAGAGTATCTTTAAAGGTTATAAGTATGATTGAAATACTTTTAATTTACTTCTAACAAGGTTAAATAACTAAATGAACATCATAGACTCCTTCCAAGGCATACTCTTCACATGTCATGATTAGACTGTCTCAATTCATACAATGGAGTCTACAAGCTTCTTAAGAGCTAGGTTATTGAATGAAGATCAAAGATTTCATTCTAAGTGAATATAATAAATGAAAAGGTAGAGAATGTGGAGTTTATTTAGGACCCAATTGAGAACTCTAAGAAGCATGAGAGCATTGAAGATAATAAGAGTTGATATTAAAGTTTTAGGAGATTAAAGTATACAACACACAATCTTAGCCTTGGAAAAATTCACCTATAGCTAAGACCAAAAGGTTACTAATAGTAAGGATTCTAGATGAAAAAATTAGTATATTTAATAAGAAATGCATCGTGTCTATAAATTAATCTTGGTTCAGAGAAGATAGAACATAAATACACTTTTGATTGTGAATATATTTGTTAAGCAGGAGCATGACCAATATGAGGATATGCTAGACCCAATTAGGGGATCACTTATCATAATCCACCATATTATGAATGGTTACAAATCTTAAAGTCTAACATAATCATGTAATAACCATAAAAGAGTCCTAGGTTTAATTTTCACTCTATTCTAATAAACAAGAAACTAAATCTAATCTAGTGCACACCAAAGCTTGTGGCACAATAAAGAGGGTTGGTAAAGCAATAAAAACATGTATAAGATAATATCAATTAAGATAAGTATGAGTAAGACCCTAACACATGGAATATGAAGAGTAATATTATTCAATCTAATACACATACTACTTCTATCTACTAAAAAGAGGAGAACAAAGTTAAAATATACTTACTTGAATGTGAACCCATTAAGACTCAATCTCTCCCTTGGAAAAAGGGACTTCACAATAGGTTTTTTTGGTTTATAAGGATAAATAAGAAATTCCAAAGCATCTAAGACTTATCCACAAGACTAGATTATATAAGTAGAAACCTTAAGCTAAGACTCCTCGAGTAGAATAGTGGAAAGGTAAATTGTAAAGAAGCATGCGTAAATAATAAATCTTGATTGCATATTGAAATAATGATAAAATTATCTTGTATTTATAGGTGGATCTCACCCTAAATCCTTTCAAATATGTTGGCTATATGGGATTGACCCAATCAACCCTGTATGTTTTTAGGAGATAAATCACTAGGTCTTGAGATAGATCAAGCAAAAGTATAAGGCTGGTGAAAATCCTAGTTGAAAATATACTAAATATTATAAGGTTTACCTAGTTGATCCTATATAGTAATCATAGGCTAAGAATTATACAGGGTTGATCCAGTAGACATAGTATAGTCAACTAGCTAAAGGGGATTAAGGTGATGAAAAGAGGGATGTACAGAGGAAAAAGATTGAAAGAGTGTGTAAGGGAGGAATAATAGCTTAGGGAATGGTTTTAAGAGATATTTGGATTGATAATAATTTGGTAATAAGGGACAAAAATCCTATGAAGCACCAAAGGTATGCCCATCACTTTCTTGATGTACCCCTTAAGGCATGCACTCAGAAAGATTGAGTCTCGATGGGTTTCTACATGATGTAAAGCATCAATATTTGATAAAAAGTTGAAAATATTATGTCTATGAATATGCCCCACTTGAGTATCATCAGTGTCACTAAGTTGCAATAGGGGATGGTGCTTTGAGAAAGAACATAGTAACACATAATGTTGACGCTAAAAAAAGTTATAGTATTTCAATGTTAAAATAATTAAAAGTAAATGACTGAAAAGTAAATAACTAAAATTTAAATTCAATGCATACCTTGACTTACCATTACCATAGGATTATTTTCTATTGTGTTTTTATTTTTGAATGTGGAGGGCACAAAGACTACTTTCAATAAACCCAAGAATACAAAACTAAAGAGCAAAAACAAGCAAACATAAGAAAAGCCAAGATGTTTGGTGCTATAAGGATGGGACGTACTTGGAAATTTGGAAAGATGGGGTGATGAGTGCTATGTTAGACCAAAAAACCAAGTCAAATAATAAGAGTAAATTAGGTAACCAAAAATCTAAGGCTACTAAAGACTGAAAAACTCAAACAAGTAAACCTCAAGTAAGAAAGGCAAATTCACCAATTCAAATCAAGGATACATGTCAAATAGGATGGTAATAAAACAAATAAATGGTAAAAAAACATTTATGAGTGAGTATTAACAATCCTTATCTCATTCAATAATGGAAAAAGGAAGCATAAAATGGAAAACAATATTGTCGAATGAGAATTAACAAGCCAACCTCACTCAACATTGGAAAAAGAGTACGAACTCAGATGTCCATAATAACATGATAGTAAAATAAATGATAAATGGTAAAATGAAATTATAAAAAGTGTATAAATTTAAATCATTGTGTAAAGAAAGAAGTAATCCATAGTTTCTCAAACATGTTGTTTTGCTCTAAGGATAAATAAAACTGAAACAAAGTAGTGCTTGCATGTTTTTAAGAGGTAAAGAAAAAGGAGTTAAAGAAGAAGAGAAAATATATTTGGAATCACAATTTGTCTATCAAGGGGGGAAATGAAATGAGTGAGGGGAAAATTAAGGAAAAACTAAGGTAGAGGAACTCTTTATCAATGTCAAGACACTAAAATTAGGTTTGTCAAAATAAGAGAACTTATGATCTTAAGGACTCTAAAGAACTTCTCTTAGCCACAAAAGTCTTAGGTTAACAAATGTAGTGTGTAGATCATCCCATAAAGGATATATCCATGAAAATTAAAATGGACCTACCTTCCCACAGTGTGTTCCTCATTCCTTAGGACCTCTTATAGAGTTGTCTATCTATTGTAAAAATTGGGTACTTACATGAGAAAGTAGGTATCACCATAAAGTTTGTTGAATTATCCTATTCCAATCTACTAGCCTACTACACCCCAAATGATTTTGACTCTATGTAATGTTAACTATGGATTTTAAGCTTTGATTAGAGATAGGAGATGTGCTTGTAATCATATATTTTGGTGTGAAATTGACCTTTGATATTTGTATGTTACCTTTTGGATATCATTAACTTTTATTTCAAATGATTTGGATTTTAAATTTCTTGATGAATTTTTCTATTCCTCCTCCATATGGATTTGGAAAACCAAACATGGGTGGTAAAGATGACTTTCATTTTAATACTTGGGACAAGGTTGCTATGAGAGAGAGCTTCAAAGAGCATGGGGTCTAAGAGTCTCATAAATCTAGGAGAAATAATAGTGTTATCTTTACTTCAACCTTGTTTTATCAAATGTGGAGTGAAATAAAAGGGGGAATCAAGAGGAATGACATGAAACAATTTGAATTACTTAAAATAGCAAATAATGTGACAAAGGGAAAAAAGGGATACAAGGACAGTAAAGTGTGATTCCTTATCATAAGAATGAGATAAATCGAGGAAAAACATGCTAACATAGATTTTTTTCCAAATTACATTTAATAAAAGAATTAAAAGCTAAAGTTTGAGAATAAAGATGTAAAAAAAATGAAAAGATGGTAATTTTATAAGGTCTAGGTCCTATCCGCAGTATTACAATGTAACTTCATAAAAGAAAACCCCATGAGGAATGAAAAACCAAGTGAAAGATAAAGTGAGGTAAGCAAAAGATGGTAATTTTGTAGTAATGTTAGGTCCTATCTATGGTCTTAAAAATTAACTCACAAACGAAAAACCCAATGGGTGTCAAAAAGATAAAATACAAGAAGATAAAGAAGGCTATGGTACATTAAGAAACCAAAATACCAAAAGGGAGGACTAAAGGTTTGTGAAAGGAATGATATTTATGAAGAGGGAGAGACAAGTGTAACCTGTAGAAAGTGTTAGATAGATGTAGATAGAAATCATGAAAATAAGGAAATGTTTAGGCAAATTGCTTTTTGTATACACATAATATTTTTAACTTTTATCAAATAATGGCATTTTACATCTTGTAAGAACCCATCGAGACTCAATATCTTTGAGTAAAAACCCTAAGGGGTGAACCAAGAAAGGGTTGGGTAGACCTTTGGTGCTTCGTAGGATTTTTGTCCCTTTTTTCCACATTATTACCAATCCAACTAGTTCTTAAAACCTTTCTCTAAGGTATTTATCCTCCCTTACACAGTCTTCTAGTATTTTTTCTCTATCCATCCTTCATTTCCTTAGCACCCTTTTGGCATATCAACTATACTATGTCAACCAAGTCAACCTAGTATATTTTAGGGACATTTTATCTCTTTTGGTTTATTGACCTCCTAGCCAACCTAGCACATACCTAGTGAGTTAGCCCAAAAATGTGCTAGGTCGGCTAGGTTGACCTAGCATAGTTGACATATCTAAATTATTTAGGGTAAGTTCTTCCTATAAATACAAGGTCATTTTAGTCATTGCTCATATTTACAATCAAGAGTTATCATTCACTTGTGCTTCTTCACAATCTTCTCTTTCGCCATTCTACTTGAGGAGATTTAAATTATATTTCTTATTTTAAATAATTTATTTTTATGGATAGGTATTGGATGTTTTGGCCTAACAAAGTGATCCTTACAAACCACAACAACCTCTTGAAAATTCCCATTGGCCAAGGGAGATATTGAGTCTTGATGGGTTCATATTTAGGTAAGTATATTCTAACTTTGCTCTCCTATCTTTTAGTAGATGGAAGTAGCATAAGTGTTAGCTCAAATAATATTACTCTTCATATTCCATGTATTAGGGTGTTACTCATACTTACTTTATTTGAAGTTCCCTATACATGTTTGATTAATTTTCTTTACTAACCTCCCCACCCACTTTGTGCCATAAGCTTTGGTGTACACTAGATTAGATTTCTTTTTTATTAGATTAGTGAAATATTAAATCATAAGACTCTTTTAGGGTTGTGTGATTGTGTTAGACTGTAGGATTTGGAACCCTACCTTGCATTATGTATCATGACAAGTTATCTCCTAATTGATTCTAGTATATCCTCACATTGGTCATGCTCTCGCTTAATATTTGTATTCCCCCAATCGGAAGTGTAGGTGTTCTCTATCCCATTCGATCTAGGGTTGATTTATGGACATGATGCATTTTTTATTTCATACATTTTGATGAAACCAATGTGAATCAAAACCTTATAGGATTTATTTCACTTATTTCATTTATATTCATCATTCTTTTTATCATATCTTTAATGTGCTATATCAACCTTATCAACCTAGTTATTTATCTTTATGCGCAGGTTTGTAGGAACATGCAACTAGATTAACTAGCTTGACCTAGTATAGGTTTCTAGACTTGTAGACTTCTACTCAACCAACTAAATCAGCCAAACTTGACCCAATACACATTTTAGACTTCTATTTCAGCCTACTAGGTTAACCACATTGACTTAGTGCATTTTCAACACTTTTTAAGCAAATTCGTACATAGCTTATTTGACCAGCTCGACCCAGTTTGTAGATTACTAATAGTTATTCCAAGGTCTTATATCAACTATCTTCTCCTTTTCATCTCTAAAAAATTTATGATAATTTACATTTCCTCTATATATTTCTTTTTCTATACTTTATTTTAAAGTTTGTAGTCTTTAAAGCTGCCTCCGCACAGTCAACTAGGTCAACCATGTAGACCTAATTATGTGTTTTATGTTTTTTGAAATAACTAGGTTGAATTGATCAACCTAGTTCACTTTCAGACTTTGATTTCATAGTATAGGT
This sequence comes from Torreya grandis, assembly GCA_037957365.1. Classification (NCBI taxonomy): domain Eukaryota; kingdom Viridiplantae; phylum Streptophyta; class Pinopsida; order Cupressales; family Taxaceae; genus Torreya; species Torreya grandis. The sequence continues at coordinate 192,784 of JARHVA010001653.1, forward strand.
CCAGCCCTATTGACCCTATTATGTATGTTTGTCCATATAATTTCTCAACTATACCTTGTTTCAAAGTTAGAATCAGCCATATATGATTAATCGCATCTTTCTTTTAAGTTACTTACATGCTTTAAAAAGTTTACATGGTCTAATTAGGGGATTTTCAATTAATTACTTAGTTGCACTATTTCTATTTTTTTCACACATAGCCAAACCATATAAACATTAGCAAACATTTAAACATTTAACTACCTAAGTCTACCTACTTAGATTTCATCACCAAGGGGGAAGCTGACTCGATGCTCTGGTCAAGTATAAAGCATGGTTAATGGTATATTTTAACTAAGAACCCATTACCCTTATTATTATGGTGTGTGAAGTGAGGGGCTAAGCCCTAATACCAATCCTATATCATTTCCACTATAGTCCCTTTCATCCTAAACTTACCTAAAAATATCTATAGATTGTTATCTAGTACCTTGCTTATAGCCAATCTCCCTTTTTTTCAACTAAAATCATTCTTAATAATCTAATCAAACGTTATAGGTTGACCAAGTAGCTAGCTTTACTTTCAAGTTTTTTAGTTTCTCTTTGATCAATTATGTGTGCAAAATCTTGCATTAGCCAGTGTTAGTGCAAGATTTTGCTTTGTGTGCATCAATTCAATTGATTGTGAGTTTCTTTTCTATAATTATTTTCCTATATTATTTTTAAATTGTCTTATCTCATTTCCAAGATTGTTATAAATATTTTTCTCTTCCCTATTCATTATACTAGATCGACCTGGTCGACCCTATGCTTTTTCTAGCTTATGTGCATTGCACTGGATCTACCTAGTTGACCATGTATAGTCTATAGGCCCTATTTCCTACACTAGGTTGACCTGGTTGACCTAGTATTGTTTCCTATATTTCTTATTTTTTAATCTAGTTTCCTATTTCTCTAATTTTACATCTTGTTCATCTCTCTTCAATCAAAATGAAGTCTCCTATCAAAATCTTTTTGGACACATTAAATCTATTTAGATAGTATATGGGATGTTCATTCCTTTCTCTATTTTCCTCCCAAGAGAACCATCACTCTTCAGGAACTTATTCTCCTACTTCATCTATGAACTGTAACATGGTGCAAATAACAACTCAAGGTGAAGTTTATGATCCAATCCTTCCCATACTTATCAAAACACTTCTCAAACTCTCCAAACCAATGTGGGAGTGATCGATACAAATCTATTTAATAATGCCACTCATAACTCTCTTAATAATCCTCCCCCTAACACTAATTTAGTAAGTGCTCCAACCAGCACTAACACACCTCTTGATATAACCCAACTCTTGGCTCAAGCCATTCAACAAATGAACATCATGTAAAACTTTAATACCAACTAAATGATGCAACTTCAACAACATCTAATCAATGTGGATAATCAAACTCGAACTATTCATCCTCAAGCTAATCCTAATTATATTCCTTCACCTCTTAAGGATGCCTTAGGTAATGTTATTCCTCAACCCATAATCAATACCAAGATGCTTCAAACTATTCAAAAAGAGCCTTTATCTCCCTTCATTATATCCATTGATATTGGTAACATCGCTCCAACTATCAAATATGATGGGACTAAAGACCCCAATTCATTCTTCAAAGCCTTTAGTAACCTTTACAAAGAGTGGATCCAAACTAATACATTTTCCACAACTAAATTATTATTCAAAACTTTCACTGGTGATGTATTATAATGGTATAATAAAGTTCCTCATCATTCTATTTGGCAAGATGAATATTTGGTCAATCTTTTGGTTAAAAAGTTTCAATATAATGATCTTCCTAAAAATTATCTTAGTCACTTCATAAATGTTAAACAATCTCCTAATGAATCATCTCATGATTTTATTAAAAGATGGAAATCCTTAGCTCATAAAACTGATCATAATATGACTGACGATAATTTATTCAAACTCTTTATTACCACTTTGACTCCCACTCTTTAATATAAGGCTTGAACCTTTGTTCCTCAAACTCTTAATGAAGCTCTTGACCAAGCTAAGTGTTAAGACTTTATTATGAAGAAATTTGAACCCAATCATAAACTTATTAAAAGATCTTTTCTAACATTTAATGCTATCACTATTAATACTCCCCAAACCAAACCTAGAGTTTCTAAATTTGATTTTCCTTTACCATCTCACACACCTCTTTCAATTCAACAAATGAAACAACTTTTACCACCCTCTAAACCTTTCATTTATCTCAATGCTCCTACTAAGTCGTATGATCCCAATCTATTCTATTAGTTCTATGTCAACATTGGACATTCTCCTAAATCTTATAAAGGGCTCACTAAGTGTATCATTTCCTATATGCTTGGTGACTCATTCATTCATGAGGTTATGATCAAACTTTTTCATCAAGAGTACACTGCCACATATAAAAAATGACCAACCTTTAAAGCTTCTACTTCTAATAATCAAAAATCTTCTTCAAATAATACTCAATAAAATGTCAAGGATTTTTGTGTCATCGATGCCAATTATGACATATATTATAGAAAATCTCAATATGTCAATGCTACTAAAGTTAATTATCATTGTAAACCAGCTCACAAAGATCTTGTTACCAAGCCTAAGAAGCCATATCTTGAATAAAAATTGCTTAAAGATACTACTACCACTCATGATGATTCAAAACCACCTAAGGAATAACTTCCCCCTTCTGATCCTCCCACCACATCTATACCTCCTAAATATAATTTGCCTTCTATACCTCATGTTGGTTCTTATAAATCAAATTAGAATTTCTTTGATGAACTCAACTCTATGCCTTATAAGATTCCTCTTATGGAGTTGGTTCACACTTCACCCTATCATCATAAATTTCTTGTACAACTTCAAGAAATTGAAGATCCATCTTCCATAGATGAAGAACCACCTTCTATCAATTCTCAACCAACTAATGTCAATACAATTGAGACTATGTGTCATTATACCAAACATTCCATTAAATTTCTTAAAGAGGATTTGATCTACCTCTCTTTATCAAAGTAGCCATTAATACCACCCTTATCTAAAAAGTTCTAATTGACAAATGTTCTATTATTAATTTCACATCCTTATGGATCATTCAACAACTTCATTATAACAAAGATAATCTTAAACAAACCCATCTTACTTGTCATGGTTTTGACAAGACTAATCAAAATCCACTTGGTTGTATTTGGCTTCCATTGACCATTTGATCTAAAACTATTAGAACCAATCTTATGGTCCTTGATATTTTTTTATATTATAACATTCTTCTTGGTCATCCATGGACTCATCAAATGAGGGCCATCACCTCTTATGGTAGTCAATGTATTAAATTCTTACATAACATAAAATGTTACACATATGAAGCTAATCCCAACCCATGGAGCATCCAACTATAGGCACTAGAAAACTACACATAATGGTTCTAGATGTCAAAATACCCCTAGATACCCAACCTACCATCTACACCCATTTCAACCACAAATGCATGTCAAAACACTCACCAAAATTAACCCCTTGACCAAATTTAACCTTTAACCACTGATGATTAAAATATTAATCACAGATGATCAGCATAGAAACCATTGATGGTTAGTATAGTAACCACTAATGGTCAGCATAGTAACCACTGATGATCAGCATAGTAACCACTGATGGTCAGCATAATAACTACTAATAGTCACTCTAACTACCGATGGTTGGCACTTTGACCATCAATAGTCAGAATCTAAACTTACCAACTTGATCCATGTGCAAGCTAACATATCAATAATTTAATTTAGTAAGTTAGCTAGTACATCATGAACATTAACTTTAGGCAACCAAACCTCTTATGGAACCTTCTACCTTCATCTCTCTTTACCTATAAAATAAAGAGAGCAGGACCATGAAAGGGATCGATAATCTTTTTAGACAAGACTTCTTCATCAAGATTTTCTTTTGTAGGTCTTCCTTCCAACCAACCAACCAACATAATAAAGACCTAACACTACCAAAATTTCTCTATAACCACATGAATCATTACTCTACCAATATTCTTATAAATTAGGCTTCACCAACATCTTCTACTAACCTCAACCATCAAGCTAAGTATCTACCTCTTATCAGGATCAATAATTAGTTTCTTTGTTTTATTCTTTATTACCTTTTGACCCCTTCTAACCCTTAACCAAACCTCTATCAACCTATTAACCCATTTTTAATTGACTCATAGTCCAACCTTTTACCTTAACCAAACTTGTCAAACTATTGATAGTCAACTATCAAACCACTGATGATCAACTGTTAAAATACTAACAGTCACCCAACCATTGATGATTACTCTAATTATTGATGGTTGGCTATCAAACTGCTAACACTCACCTTGAACATCGATGGTTAGTTGTCAAACTATTGATAATCACCTAACCATGGATGGTTACTCTAACCACCAATGATCAGCCTGACTATTGATATTCACTATGTGAACCCTTTTTACCCAAAACTAACAACCTTTAACCACTAACCAAACCCTATTTTCTTATCCCCTATCACCTCATAGACTAGAAATATCAACTTTAATTGACCAAAACATATCTTTAATAATTTAGAATTTACCTTAATGTTATATTGTTAAAATACTAGCATTTATTTCAAAAGTATTTATTTCTTTAGATCAAGTACTTTTATGTTATGCAACCTTTTCTTTTTAACATTAACTTGTATCAAAAGGTAGATTAATAGCCTCAAAGATATATCACGCTTCTTGGATCTAGTTTTCTAGGAAATCCACCCATCTACCTAACTAATTAACCCTTTTCTAGTTATATCTTATTTCAGGTCATCTTCTGAAGCCAAAGAAGAGTATCTACAACCATCTAGATTCATAGCACACACCACATCCAAGTTCTACCAACCTCTACCCCTCTTTGAGTTTTACCTTTCTTTTATAAATAGATAAAAGCAAAATGTGAGTAAATCATTCAGGCATGCCCAGTGGGACATAGTCACATCTACTCCCCTTTTCTTCTTTATTCTATGCTCATACAATGAAATTGAAAATTTCTTTTGGGTATAAAATTAATAGCATACATTTATTATTTTCTTGCTTTTAGTTCATCTAGTTAACTTAAAGGTTTTATTAATTAATTATATCTTCACCTCTTTATCACATACCATACCAAACCACTTATCAATCAACACATCTTAACACTTGACATAAGGCCCGACTAGGATTTCATCACCTAGCAGTAAACCTTCACCCTTTAGCTATCTTATTTGGACTTCACTACCAAAAAGAAAAACCAAAACTTAGTTTTCTATTTGAGTCTAAACTCTAAAAATCAATATATCTTGGCTAAGCACCTGACACCCTTATCACTATGGTGTGTGAAGTGAGGGGGTAGGCCCTAACATCAAGCCATGTACTAACTTTCAATAAAATTTCTGAGATCAATAACTAACCTAAAACTAACTAGAGACTTCTCTTTTATTACATGCTCTAAAATCCAAGTCTTCACATATTCTTTCTAACTTAAGGCATAAGCCAAAAGAGAGAATAAAAACAACTCTAGGAGGTAACATACTTTAGTGTGTGTTTTTCCTTTTTGATATTTTATTGTATACTCTTTGTTTTTAGTTGTGAGAAACCTACTTTACACCATCTTACCTCCATTACCTTTTTCAATGGAGAACCAGCCTATATTCTCTCTTGGATATCCTAACTTTGCTAGGATTTTGGAGAACAACCATCTCACTTTAGAGTGATACCTTGCATCACGAGCCACTTATGATCATAACCTTACCTATAATCAATCAAATACTACCTACAACAAACCAACAACCTATCAATATCTATCATATCAATCACCCCAACTTTGTCAAACTTTGGGTTACCTACCACAACCAACATATCAAACACCCCACCCATCATATCAATTACCTCAACCTACCTTATCAACCTTACCTAACTTCATCTACAACCAACCCAACCTCACCCAAAATTAATTAAATCCTACCTATCACCTATCAAACCTCAACTATAACCAACTAACAAACTGTCAACTACCACTTGAGCTAGTTACAATGTTAATAGATTAGATAATCAAAGTAGAGTGATCTATTTCTAATACCCATGACCAATCAACCCTCAAATACAGCCAGTCAAATCTCAACTATAACCAACCAAAAACCTATAAAAAACTATTTAACCATCATCTCACCCAACCAATAACCCATCAACACTAACTTAACAATTATCATAACCAACCTCAACTTTAACCTATCTAACCTCATCAACCATTGGGTCACCTACCCCAACTTGCTTTGAGGTAGACCTCTTTATCTCAACACTAAGATTTGGTCTATCCTCTTTTCCATTCAACTAATAGCTATCAAACTAACTTGTCTACCTTACCTAACCTATCAAACCAACCCACCTTATCAACCTTACCCAAACTATCAAACTAACCCATCTTAACAACCTTAACCACTCTATCAAATAAAAAAAAAACTATCAAACAAATTTACCTAATCAACCCACCTTATCAACCTTATAAAAACTATCAAACTAACCCATCTTACAACCTTACCCACTCTATCAAATAAAACCAACAAATATCAAACAAATTTACCCAATCAATCCACCTTATCAAGCATACCCAACCCATAAAATTAACCAACCTTATCAACTCAACCAAACATATCAAACCAACTAAATTCATCAAATTAATTGATTATCTCACAAACTAAAGATAAATCCATAATTGAACCTATTTTTACACCCATAGTTGTGCACACCAATAACCAAATCCCTCAACATAATGAGGCCCATCCATTAGATTTGGTTATTAGTCAACCTTAAAATAAGGAAACCATAATCTAACCCTTAACCAAACCACTTGCTAACCAAGGGGGACCTTCTCAACTTTCCTTTGAAATCCCAATCAAGGAAACCAACCAATATTTTCCACTCACCCATGTGGAACCAACATACCAACCTCTTCCACTCACCCATGTGGAATCAACCTACCAACATTTTCCACTCACCCATGTGGAACCAACCAACCAACCTTTTCCACTCACCCATGTGGAACCAACCAACCTCACCCAAGTGTAACCAACCAACCAACCTTTTTCACTTAGACATGTGGAACCAATGAACCTACCTCTTCCACCTACCCATGTGAAACCAGCCAACCAACTTATTCCACTTACCCATGTAGAACCAAATAATCAACCTTTTCCACCAACCTATGTAGAAATAGCCAATTAACCTCTTATACCTATCCATGTGGAACTAACTAATCAACCTCTTCTACCTACCTATGTAGAACCAACAAACGAACCTCTTATACTTACCCATGTGGAACAACTAACTTGTCTCTTCCACTTACCAATTTTATGAAACCTACCATCAACCCTACCTTACCTATCATCAACCCTACCTTACCTATCATCAACCCAACCTTAACAACCATTGACTCAACCTTACCAACTATCAACCCAAATAAAAACCAACCCATCAAATCAAACAAACCTTTCCAACCTACCCTTACCTCATCCAAACTCCCTCCTTGGGATAATTAGACACTATCATATAAACTACCTTCATTTTGGGATAGTATTATCAAACCTACCATAACCTATCAAAATCAAGCCCAACATCATTTTCCTAACATTGGTACAATAGAGGAAATCCCACCTGAACCACCACCTATAAATTATACTTACTAACCACTAACAACTAACAACCCTTTTTGGGAGATGGATGAAGTCGTCTTCACCCCTTATAAACCCTCTTATTAACCAACACCTCACCTTGGGATCATTTTCCTATCTTCAACCATCCATGAAAAAAGCTAATTGGGTGAACTTTCCCTCCATAAGGCTTTGACCATTTATCTACCCAAACCATACCTTAACAATTAACCAAACTAACCCTTGGAATTTTTTCCTCAACCTATCAACCAACCAACCCTAAACTATTGGATATTACCTTTATCCTTCACCTAACCAAACTTATTAGAGAATCACCTTCTCCCCCAACCTTTGGAGAGTACTTTCTCCATCAACCCAACCCAAACTAAGTGGTATACCAAATTGGAGTAGCCTATTTGGACACTACCCAACCTATTTGAGATTCACCTTCTCCCCAAACCATTGAATATTACCCTTTTCCACCACCCAATGAACCATTGGGGATAACCCTTCTCCACCAAACTATCACCTAACCAACCTCACCCTTTTTTTCACTCCAAAACTTTTCCATGTCTACTCATGTGTCAAGAAGTAGCTAGGGGACATTTACTCTCCTAATTGACATCAAAAATTTATGCAAGCATATATTTGACACATATCAAAACCTTAACCTCCTCAAATGATTTTGTATTTTTTTCACCTTTTCTTTAGCTATACTAAGTTGCTTATCATCTTGTGTCTAACTAAAGCTCATCCCTTATTTTCAATCACCTTCATCTCCTTATCTTTAAGGACAACTAATTAAAAATAGGATCATATGATTATTTGTCACAAACTTACCCTAATCTTAAGCATGAATACTATTTCTCTACCCATGACATTATCCTCATGGTACTTTCCAACCTTTTTAGGATAGATTCCCATGGTCATTATCACTTAAACCACCTTTTTCACCCATCATCAACCTCTTTGTGCAATGGCTTTGCCTCTATAAAGGAAAACCTTAGGCATATATAGACTATTCCATGTATAAACTAGCATATAAATAATTTGGGAGAACAAAATATCATCAAGTCAACATCTATATCATGCAGACTGCTCCCTTGAAAGATAGTTGCCTAAAAACAATAAAAATTTCTTAAAAAGGTAGATTGTTCCCTTGAAAGATAGTTACCAAACATAAATAAATCCAAACTTAGACCACTCGCTTGAAGGATGGATAAGTTAACTTTGTCAAAAGCAATCATTTAAGGCTTCTCACATTGATTAGCTTCCCAAACATATCAAACTGAGAAATAATAGGCCCTGTATCAAAATAAAAAACAAGCAATCCCAAGAAAGCCATAATCAACTTTCACAATAGCATTAATAGAGTTCTTATCGATCAGTCTACACCTAGCATATGACATGGATTTATCTATAATGGTTATTAGGTCACCTATATAAGAGGCAAGTGATACCCACAATAAGGTTATCCTACTTATCACCTGCTACCTATCCTCCATCTCCCCTTTTATCCTCCACAAATCAAGGGATTTTGATCTTACTTAACACCATGTGATTAAGCTACTTTTTTTTAACCATCAAATTAAAAAAAGAAAAAGCATGGCAATGGTTTTATGTTCATAATCCCACCCATTTTTCCATCATGGTCTTTGTCAATCAGAGCATTTGGCCTCCTCTTTATACTTTCATGACTATTTAGGAAGATGTGTCTCCCTCTTTTTGAGTCATTGAAACCAACCATTTAACCTAACCATGACCCATTATAAATCACCTTCTCCACCAAACCATCAAACTTTGGAGAGCACCTTCTTTACCAAACCAAACCCCACCTTTTGAGATTACCCTTCTCTAACCTACCCTTACCTTAACCATGAACCATTAGAGAGCACCTTCTCTATTAACCCTAGCCATTTGACACTACCTTTCTCTACCAAACCTTTCAACTAATTGAACCAAGTGGTACATCAATTTGGGGAAACCCATTTGAACACCACTAATCCACCCTTGGAGAGTACCTATCTTGCAAACCAACCAACTAACCACCCAACCATTTCCACCTCAACATTGGTCCTTTTTGGCTTGAACTATCACATATTTTTTTGATGACCTTGCCTTGGTCCTTTTGACCACACTGACCAACCTTTCCACGTTGAACATTTTAATTTGCACCACCTAGTGCATGACTAGACCATTTATGTTTTTCATAGGATAACTTCCTACCTCAGATACTTGTAAAAACATTGACCCTATCTAGGATACTTATAGAGTAGCTTAATTACATATGATTAATGTTATGGATTTGTTATCCTATCATTTGTACTTATGGATCCAACCTTATTTTTATTAAAATTGACAACCTTAGTCTATGTGTGATCTTAACTATCACACTTAGTCACATTTTGTGTACATGTTTGTGCATTAATTCCCAACCTCACCAACCACCCATATCATCAAAATTTTCACCCACGTAACCATTCATCAAACCCTTACTTGATTCTACTTCACCTTATTGACTCCCCATTTGAGGGGGATCACCTCTTCCCACACTCAGGGCAACAAAACCTTTGACTAACAATCTATTTTTATTTTGTATCTTGTTGATACAAAGTACATAAGAAAAAGGAGGAAAATGTAGACACTATAAAATTATACACAATGGTTCTAGATGTCAAAATATTCTTAGATTCCCAACCTACCATCTACACCCATTTTTATTGTAATCTCAGGTTAAAACACTCACCAAACTTAACCCATTGACCAAACTTAACCTTTAACCACCAATAGTTAGCATTGTAACCATTGATAGTCAACATAGTAACCACTGATGGTCAGCATAGTAACTACTAATGGTCACTCTGATCATTAATTTTCAGCACTGTAACTACCAATGGTCACTCTAACCATTGATAGTTAGCAATCTGACCACTAATGGTTAACACCTAAACTTACCAACTTGATCCATGTGTGAGATAACACATCAAGAATTTAATTTGATTAGATAGTTATCACATCATGACCATTAACTTTAGGCAACCAAAACTCTTATAGAACCTTTTACCTTCATATCTCTTTGCCTATAAAATAAGGAGAGTAAGACCATGAAAGGGATCGATAATATTTTTGGATAAGGCTTCTTGATCAAGATTTTATTTTACAAGTCTTCCTTCTAACCAACCATCCTATATAACAAAGACCTAACACTTTTCCAAAATTTCTCTTTAACCATAGGCACTGTTACTCTACCAAAATTCTTCTAGGCTAGGCTTCACCAACATCTTCAACCAACCTTAACCATCAAGCTAAGTATTTTCCTCTTATCAGGATCAACAATTATTTTCTTTATTTTTTTATTTACCACCTCTTGAACACCATATTTTAACCCCTTTTAACCCTTAACCAAACTTCTATCAACCTACTAACCCATCTATAATTGACTCACAGTCCAACCTTATACCTAACTAAACCTATCAAACTATTGACAGTGAATTGTCAAACCATTGACAGTCGACTGTCAAACTGGTAATAGTCTCCTAACCACTGATAGTTACTCTAACCATCAATGGTTAGTTGTGTCAAATTATCGATAGTCACCCTTACTATCGATAGTTTTATATCAAACTACTAATAGTCACCTAACCATTGACTATTAATTTAACCACTAATAGTTAGCATGATCATCAATCGCCACTATGTGAACCCTTTTTACCCAAAACTATCAACCTTCAACCACTAAATAAGCCCTATTTTATTGTCCCATATCACCTCAAAAAATAAAAATAACAACTTGACCTGACCTAAACATTTATTTAATAATTTAGCATTTACCTTAATGTTATTTTGTTAGAACACTAGCATTTATTTCAAAAGCATTTATTTCTTTAGATCTAGTACTTTTATGTTATGCAACCTTTTCTTTTCAACATTAACTTTTATCAAAAGGTGGATTAACATCATCCAAGATAGCTCACAATTATTATATCTATCTTGCTAGGCAATCTACACATCTACCTAACAAACCAACCCTTTTCTAGTTATATATTATTATAGGTCATCTTCCCAAACTAAAGAAGAGTATCTACAACTGTCTAGATTATGGAGTACACACCACATCTAGGTTATATCAAACTCTACCCCTCTTTTACTTTTACCTTTCTTCTATAAAAATTTAAAATCAAAATTTAAGTAAAACACTAGCTTCCCTATCTTGAGCCTCAATATCAAATTCTTATCATTCCTAAAATCAATAGTACTCCTCTACCTGAGTTCATCAACATGAATCCTAATCTTCAAGTTAATCTTTTAGATTTTGATGATGATGATCCCAATGAGTTGTAGCACACTTGTAATACTAATAATCTACCTCTATATATTTTATATTGGCTTCCTCCTTCTCTCCTACCTAGAGATCATACTATTCCAATTCTCCCCCTCCATGCAATTCTCAAGAGCCATCTTTACCTAAAGATGCCTTCACTTGCAATTATTTTAGAGTGGATAAATTATTCCAAAATCCTCTCACCATGTCCCTTCATAAATTTATCAACATTGGAATTTCACCTTCTAAAATTCCCCTTGATTCTCAAGCATGTATGATTTCTCTAACATATGATGACAACTATGTCATGGCCCAAGCTCACTCTAGAGACTTGGATGTCTAGCACTATCAAAATATTTTAGCCCAAATTTATGCCTTCAATTGATATGTGCATACCATATCTACACATCATGAATTGGATCCTAAGGTTCATGTACCTCCCACCAATTGTCCACCTATCTATACTCCTTGGGTGGTAGAACAAATTACACCTTCCAAACCTATAGATTCTCTTACATATTATCTACCTCCTTTAGATCCTATCATTTCTTCATATTCTTCTCCCATCATTGAACCTATCAACACTCCCATCTCTTTGAATCCATCCTCTTCATCTACTTCCATAATTACACTAGATGTCAAGGAAATCGATGTTCATCAAATTCAATCTAAGTATAGAAGCTATGGAAATCAAATTTTAGACCCTAAAGTAGATGTTTAATATTATGTTCCTCTTCCTAATTTGCCTAGTGATGAAGATATTCTTGAGTTACTTCATTCTTGGTAACCTAAACTTCCTCGGTATCATCATAAACTTAAAAATTTCAAGATTAAAACTCCTTGATTTAGCAACTTTGTTGCTAGCATTGATCCTAAAACAAATCCAATTTCATCCTTGCCTAATGCACCTTACCATTTTCAATATGGAATTGCCATTCTTATCAAAGAAACAACTTGTATCAAATATGGTACCCCATATTCTCCTCAATCAATCATGGTTTCTCGATAATTCTCACCATCTAAGCATGACAACTTTAGCTTATTATTTGATAAATATCAAGAGGCATTCACTTGGTCCTAAGAAGACATGCCTATTATTGACCCTATTATTATGGTTCATAACATCATCACTTATCCTAATGTTAATCTAATGCATCAAAATCAATGAAAATTATGACCTGAAGTCATTAATCTATGAAAATTATGACCTAAAGTGATTAATCTGTCATAAGGAAATAATTAAACTAATAGATACTAAATTCATTTAACTAGTGGATTATTTTGAATGGGTTTTAACATTGTTCCCATTCAAAAGGTTATTATGGTCATCTACATTTGTATTGATTTTTTTAACCTCAATCTTTCTCATCCTAAGTATAACTTACCCTTACCTTCGATAGATGATATCATCAATTCCATGGTTCGTTATGAAATGTTATCTCTTATGGAAGGCTTCTCAAGATACAATCAAATTCACATCACTCTCAAGGACCAACATAAGACTACTTTCACCATGGAATGGGGCACCATTGTTATGTCAAAATGCCCTTTAAACTTAAAAATATGAAAGATCCTTAGCAATGTGCTATGACTCACATATTTCATGATCTCATCCACAAAATTCTTGAAACTTATGTCGATGATCTTATTACTAAATCCAAACATTGTAAAAACCATCTTTCTAATCTTGTTATCATCTTTGACCATCTCCTTAAATATAAAGTTTGACTTAATCCTTTCAAATGTGTTTTTGGGGACACATCTAGTAAATTTTTAAGATTCTTAGTCTCTCTCCACAGCATCAATTTTGACCTAGCTTAAATTAGTGTTATTGTTAACATGCCCATTCCTCGATCTATTCTTGATATTTGAACTTATTTATGTAAACATGGGGTAATTAGATGATTTGTCCTTGAAATTTCTTATTTCATTCACTCCATAAATTCTCTTCTTAGGAATGTTATATCTTTAGAATGGATGGATCCATGTCAAAAATCCTTCAATAATATGAAATATTCATTACTTCATCCAACTACACTTTGTCCACCTTCCAATGATAAACCATTAATTATCTATACTTCATTCACACCTATTTTAGTTCAAGAAATGCTTGCCCAACAAGATCATATAGGAAGAGAGTATGTTATTTACTACATTATCCAAGGCCTCATTGAATATGAGACACATTATACTAAAGTTGAGTGTGATTGCCTCGCTATCTATTTTATGGCTGAAAAGCTTTGTCATTATATGATATACCAAACTACTTATGTCATCATTCATTTTGACACCCTTCATTATTTATTCTCTAAATTTTTTCTTCTTAGAGATAGAATTGGAAAATGGATGGTCTTACTTATGGAATTTGATCTCTACATTACCACACAAAAATCTATTAAAGGGCAATTCATAGTTGACCAACTAACTGTAGCTCTCATTCTAGCCACTTCTTCACTTCAAGATGATATTCTCGATGACAATATCCTTTACATTAAAGGCCTTAATCAAGTTATATCCCTTAAAGAATATTTTCATAGCTTCACTATTGATATTGAAGCCAATAATATTAAAAAATCTTCCCCTCACTTCGGTATTATTAAACCAAAGGTAGTTATCGAGGAACTCCCTAAAATTAATGTTGACTTTCTTGAGGATACTTGGACCCTCCAATTTGATGGTGATAAATGCCTTCAAGGAGCTAGGGTAGGTTGGATTCTTACAAGTCCTCCTAGTAATATTATTCCTTTAACCTTTCACCTCACTTTTGATGTCACCAACAATGTGGCTAAGTACAAATCTCTTATCTTAGGCATGAGAGCTAATCTTGATCTAGACATCTAGTATCTTCATGCTTTAGGAGATTCTCGGCTCATTTGTCATTAAGTTAATGGTGATTATCTATGTAAAAGTGAAAAACTCATTACCTATCATCAAATTTCAACCACTCTTGCTAAATACTTTATCTCTTTCACTATCGATCTTATTCCTCCAAACCAAAATTCCATTTCTAATTTTTTTGCCTCTTCAACATCTTTCTTTCATCCTCATTAATTTCTATGTGATCCTTCCTTTATTATATAAATTAGAAAATCTCCATAATCTACCCAACCACCTGTTTCACTTATCTATCACATCAAGGCCATGACTATTTGACAAAGCTCATGGTACCAAAATATCATCCAATACTTAGAACATCAAACTTATATTCTTGATCTAGATTCTTGTGAAAAGACACGCATTCATAAAAAGGATTTAAAGTATGTAGTTTGACATAACATCCTTTACTATCACAATATTGAAGGTACCTTAATCCATTTTATTATGCAAGATGAGTTTCATCCTCAACTTGAGCAAGCATATGGGGACATTTATGGTGGTCACTATAGTGGACATGCTACAGTAAGAAAATGCCTATATATGGGTTATTTTTGTCCTACTCTTGAAAAGGATGTAATTGAATATGCTAAAAAGTGTACTACTTGTTAGCTTTACAATGATCTTATCCATTCACCTCTTATCAAGCTTCAAAATATAAAATCTCCTTTGCTATTTTCCACATGGGGATTTGATCTCATTGGTAAACTTCCTTGCTCCTAAGATCGACATGTCTTTATCATCACTACTACCGAGTACTTTACCAAGTGAGTAGAAGACATGGCCCTTGTTAATTTTACTAGTCCTACCATATCCAATTTCACTCTTAACAAAATTATTTGTTGCTTTGGTATTCTTCATACCATCATTTTAGATAATGGTGGTAATTTCAAAAATAAACATGTTAAACAACTTTGTACCAAATTTAAAATCAATCACAAATTTTTCATGCCTTGTCATCTATAATTTAATGGTCAAGTTGAGGCCACCAATAAAATTCTTAACAAAATTATTCAAAAGACAATTCATGAAACCTACATAGATTGGCATATTCATCTTTATCCTACACTTTAGGCTGTTAGACTAGCATACGTATTGCCACTAGGGTAACTCCATTTTCACTAGTCTATGGTTCTGAGTTAGTTCTCCCATTATAATTTGAGTTTCATTCTCTTCATATATCTCTTTATGGTATTATTCCTAATGAATAATTATGTGAAGCTCACCTTCATGCCTTTTATCTTCTTGATGAACATCATCTTTTTTCATTATAGCATAACTACCAATACAAGGCTCGTATCAACAGACAACATAATAAATATGTTAAAGTCCACACATTTAATGTTGGTGGTCTTATCCTTAAACTAGACTACACCCATGATAAATAGGGTAAATATGCCCAAAAATGGTGGGGCCCATATTTGGTAAAATACATTATTTATCCAAGCACTTACCATTTTCAAACTAATGAAGGCCATCATTTCAAATAGCCCACCAACACTCAATTCCTTAAAAAGTACTTTGCCTAAACATTTCCTTCTTGTCTGTTTCTATCTATATCTTTTTGACATCTTTTTATAGGTAACTTAAGCATGGGTCTCTACCTTTACAATAGTGCCCTTTTTTCACAAACCTTTAGTCCTCCATTTTGGTCTTTTGGTTTCTTGATGTACCATAGTCTTCCTTAACTTATTACATTTTCTCTTATTTTTTTCACCCCTTGGGTTTTTCTTTTATGAGTTGCTTTGTAAGACTACGGATAGGTCCTGACATCTCTCATAAAACCACCATCTTTTAATCATTCCTTCTTTTCTTTTTGCTACTTGTCAATGTTATTCTAGGATCCTTTAGGTTTTTCTTTTATGAGTTGGTTTGTAAGAAGGCTCCCTCACATTTTTTTTCTCTTAATTATTGGCACCCTGATGGGTTTCTCTTTTATGAGTTTCTTTGTAAGACTATTGATAGGACATGACCCTCCTCATAAAATTACCATCTTTTCATGTTATTGATCCTTATTCTCAACTTTAGCTTTTACTTCTTTTGTTAAATGAAATTTATATAAAAATATATGCTAGCATGTTTTCCTCCATTTCCCTCATTCTTCTTATAAGGAATCACACTTTACTATCATTGTCTCCATTTTTTACCTTTCTCACATTTTTTTAAAATTTAAAGTAATTAAAATTTTTCCATGTGTCAATCCTCTTGATTTTCCCTTCCTTTCATCTCCACAATGGATAAAACAAGGTTGAATTCAAGATAGCACTTTTATTTCACCTAGATTTATGAGACTCTTAGACCCCATGCTCAAAATAAAGAAAATAATTTGAAACAAAAGGCAATGATATTTAAAATGTAATATATAAATATTAAAAGTTAAATTCACACCAAAAGATGTGATTTCGAGCACATCTCCTATCTCCAATCAAAGCTCAAAATCCAAAATTAGCTTCACATAAAGATGAAGTCTTTTTGGGTGCAGTAGTCTAGTAGATTGGAATAGGGGATTTCAAAAAACTCTATAGTGCTACCTACTTTCTCATACAAGCACCCAATCTTCATAGTAGACCAACAGCTTTGTAAGGGGTCCTAAAGAATGGGGAACATGTCATGGGGAGGTAGGTCCATTTTAATTTTCATGCATATAGCCTTCATGTGATGATCTATATACTCTATTTGTTTACCCAAGACTTGTGTGGCTAAGAAGAGTTCTTCATAGTCCTTAAGGTTGAAATTCCTCTTATTTTGATCAAACTAATTTAAGTGTCTTGACTTCGATAAAGAGTTCTCTCTACCTTGGTTTTTGCTTCATTCTCTCCTCCAAACATTTCATTTTCCCCCCTTGATAGACAAATTATGATTCGAAATCCATTTTCCCTCTTCTTTAATTCCTTTTTATTCACATCTTAAAAACATGTTAGCATTACTTTGTTTCAGTTTTATCTATCCTTGAATCAAAACAACATGTTTGAGTAACTTTGGATCATTTTATTTACACTATGATTTACATTTAATAGACTTACTTTACCTTCCTTTTACCATTTATCCTGATTTTTTTTGTTTTGTTGTTATGAACATCTAAGTTCATACCCTTTTTCCATTTTTGAGTGTGGTTGGATTGTTACTTCTCACTCATCAATGTTGTTTTCCCTTTTTTTCACCTTTTTTCATTTTTGAGTGAGATTTGGATTATTACTGCTCATCCATCAATTTTGTTTTACCATTTTGTCTTTATAGTTAGTGTTTTTACCATTTATTTTGTTTTTGTTTTACTATCCTATTTAACATGTATCCTTGGTTTGATTTGGTGAGTTTACCTTTCTCACTCTAGGATAGCTTGTTTGAGTTTTTCAGTCTTTAGTAGGCTTGGATTTTGGTTACCCAATTTATTCTTGTTTTTTTATTTTGGTCATTTGGTCTGACATAACACATATCACTGCAACTTGCCAAATTTACCAAGTATGTCATGTCTTCATAGCACTAACTATCTTGGAATTTATTATGTTTATTTGTTTTTCTCTTTAGTTTTGTATTCTTGGGTTTATCAAAAGTAGTCTCCGTGCCCTACACAATCAAAACTAACAACACAATAGACAACCATCCCATGATAAAGGTAAGTCAAGGTATGCATTACATTTACTTTTTAGATTAGTTTCCTTTTCAGTTATTTTCTTTCAATTATTTTATGCTTTTAAAATACTAAAACATTTTTTTAGCGTCAGTGTTGTGTGTGTCCTTATGTTTTTTTCTCAAAGCACCATCCCTATTGTACCTTAGTGACACATGATGAGCTTTGAGTGGGGCATATGTATACACATAATATTTTCAACTTTTATCAAATAATGATGCTTTACATCTTACTAGAACCCGTTGAGACTCAATCTCTCTATGTGCATGTCCTAAGGGGTGGGTAGACATTTGGTTCTTTATAGGATTATAGTCCATTTTTGCCACATTATTACCAATCCAACTAGTTCCTAAAACCTTTCCCTAAGATATTTCTTCTACATAGTCTTCTAGTATTTTTCCTCTTTCCATCCTTCATTTCCTTACTTAGCACCCTTTTGACCTATCAATTATACTAGGTTGACTAGGTCGACCTAGTATATTTTAGGGACATTTTAGCTTTGGTTTGTTGATCTCTTGGCTGACCTAGTAAATACCTAGTGAGTTAGCCCAAAAACATGCTAGATTGATTGAGTCAACCTAGCACAATCGACATATTCAAATGATTTTAGAGTAAGTTATGCCTCTAAATACAAGGTCATTTTTGTCATTATTTATATGTGTAATCAAGAGTTATTATTCACTCATGCTTCTTCATACTCTACTATTCCACCACTCTACATGAGTAGACTTATCTTAGGTTTATTATTTTGGATAATCTAGTCTTGTGGATAGGTCTTAGATGCTTTGGCCTAACAGAATGATCCTTATGAACCATGACAACCTCTTACAAAGCCCCATTGGCCAAGGGAGAGATTAAGTCTTAATGGGTTCACATTTAGGTAAGTATATTCTTAGTTTTTTCTCCTCTCTTTTAGTAGATAGAAGTATCATAAGTGTTGGTTCGAATAATATTACTCTTCATATTCCATGTATTAGGGTGTTACTCATAATTACTTTATTTGAGGTTCCATATACATGTTTTGATTGATTTGGTTTACTAACCCCCATACTTTGTGCCACAAGCTTTGGTGCACACTAGATTAGATTTACTGTTCTTGTTATTAGACTATGAAATATTAAATCATAGGACTCTTTTAGGGTTGTGAAATTGTGTTAGACTGTAGGCTTTGGAACCCTACCTCAAATGGTGTGTTGTGACAAGTAATCCCCTAATTGAGTCTAATGTATCTTCACATTGGTCATGCTCTCACTTAAAAATTATATTCCCCAATCAAAAGTGTACATGTAATCTATCCCATCTGATCCAAGATTTATTTATGGACATGATGCATTTTTGATTGCATACACTTTTAGAGGAATTATACATTGGTGGGATCTTTGAAAACATGGCCTTCATTGGTTTGAAGATGGTAGGTGCTTGGATCAAGAATATCTTTGACTAAATATGGACCCCACCATTTTTGGGTGTATTTACCTTATTTATCATGGGTGTAATCTAATTTAAGGATAAGACCACCAACATTAAATGTGCGGACTTTAACAAGTTTGTTATGTTGTCTGGCAATGCAAGCCTTGTATTAGTAGTTATGTTGTAAGGTGGAAAGATGACGTTCATCAAGTAGATCATGGGTAAGAAGATGATCTTCATGTAAATATTCATCAATAATAATACCATGATGAGATATACAAAGAGATGGAATCTCAAATTCTAAAGGAAGAATTGACTCAAAACCATAGACTAGTGACAATAGAGTTTCCCTAGTGGTAGTATGTATGCTAGTCTAATAGGCCCAAAGTGTAGTGTAAATATGAATATGATAATCCATGTGGATTTTTAAAATTATATTTTGGAGGATTTTTTTAATAATTTTATTAGTGGACTTAGATTAGCCATTATAGTACAAATGATAAGGCATGGAAAATTTGTGATTTATCTTGAATTTAGTATAAAGTTGTTTAACATGTTTATTTCTTAAGTTACCACCATTATCTAAAATAATGGTATGGGGAACACCAAAGCGGAAAATGATTTGATTAAGAATAAATTTAGAAATTGTAGGACTGGTGAAGTTAACAAGAGGTATGGCTTGTACCACTTGGTAAAATATTTGGTAGTAGTGATGATAAAGACATGCCCATCTTGGGAGTGAGATAGTTTGCCAATGAGATAAAATCCCCATGTGTAAAATGGCTAAGGAGATTTGATATTTTGGAGCTCAACTAGAGGTGAATGAATTAAATCATCATGAATCTAAAAAAGACTAAACTTATTAGCATATTCAATTGCATCCTTTTCAAGAGTAGGCCAGAAGTAACCCATACATAGGCATTTACAGGCTATGACATGTTGGCTATAGTGGCCACCAAAAATACATTCATGTGCTTGTTTAAGAAAATGAGGACCTCATATTTCATATCATAATAGAGTAAGGTACTTTCAACATTATGATAACAAAGGATGTTATGTCAAAATACATACTTGAAATCTTGTTTATGAAGGCGATTATTTTCATGAGAGTCTAAATTAAGAGGATAAGTTTGATGTTTTAAAAATTTAATAATGTCTTCATACCAAGGTCTTTGTTGAATGGTAACAGCCTCGATGTGACAAATAAGTGAATTTGGTGGTTGAGTAGAGGATGGATATTTTTCTATTTATATAAGCAGGATCAGAAAGAACTTAGTGTGGATGAAAGAGAGATGTTGAAGAAGTAAAAGAATCAGCCATAGAATTTTTACCTCTAGGAATAGGCTCAATAGTGAAAGAGATGAAATACTTTATAAGAGTGGTTGTAATTTGATGATATGTGATGAGGTTCTCACTTTTATATTGATAATCACCTCTAACTTGGTTGTAAATATGCTGAGAATCATCTAAATCATGAATATATTCAATGTCAAAATCAATAGCATCTCTCATGCCTAAAATTAGGGCTTTGTACTCAGCTATATTATTAGTGACATAAAAGGTGAAGTAAAAATCTAAATGAATGATCTTGCTAATAGGACTTGTGAGAATACAACCTACCCTAGCTCTTTGAAGTCATCCAACAACATCAAAGTGAAGGTTCCAAGTATCCTCATGCAGGTCAACATTAATTTCATGAATCTCCTCAATAACTAAATTTAGTTTAGTAGTAACAGAGGGAGTAATGGAGTCATCAAGTTTATTGGATTCAAGATCAGTGATAAATCTATGAAAATAATATTTTATAAAAATATCTTGATTAAGACCTTTGATGCAAAGGATATTGTCATCTAGAGGATTATCTTGAAGAAATGAAGTGGCTAGTATGGGAGCTGTGACAAATTGATCAGCTATCATTCACCCTTTGTTATATTTTTGAGTGATGATGTAGATATCAAATTCCATAAACAAGACCATCTATTTACCAATTCTATCTCTAAGAAGAAATGATTTGGAGAAGAAATGATGAAGGGGGTCAGAATGAACAATGACATAAGTAGTTTGGTGAAACATATAGTGGTGAAGCTTTTTAGCTACAAAATAGATGGTGAGGTAATCATGCTCAATTTTGGCATAACATATTTCATAATCGATGAGGCCTCAGTTAATATAGTAGATAGCATATTATCTTCCTATATGATCTTGTTGGGAAAGTATTGCCCCAAATGAAATAGGTGTGGAATAAGTATATAGAATCAAATGTTTATCATTGGAAGGAGGATGAAGTGTAGGTGGATGAAGCAATGACTCTTTCATATTATCAAAGGATTTTTGACATGGATCCACCCATTCTAAAGTAGTACCTTTCTTGACAATGGAATTGATGGAGTGAATTTGATATGCCATTTTAGGGATGAATCATATAATTTCCCTAAGTTTTCCTAAATAAGTACGAATGCCAAGAATAAAATGAGGAATGGGCATGTTGATGATAACACTAATTTTGGTAGGTTCAACATCAATACCACAAAGAGAGACTAAGAACCCTAAAAAAAATTTAGATGTGACTCCAAAGACACATTTGTATGAGTAAATTATACCTTTATATTTAAGGAGATAGTCAAAGATGATAGCAAGATCAAAAATATGATTTTTATGATTTTTGGATTTAGCAATGAGATCATCGACATAGGTTTCAATAATTTTATGAATGAGATTGTGAAATATGTGATTGATTGCTCATTGGTAATTGGCTCCAGAATTTTTGAGGCCAAAATTCATTTTGACATACCAATAGATGCCCCATTTTATCTTGAAGGTTCTTATGTTGGTCCTCAAGAGTGATATGAATCTGATTGTATCAAAATAAGTCATCCATAAGAGATAACATTTAGTAACCAGTCATGGAATCAACATTGGCATCTATTGAAGGTAAAGGGAAGTTATCCTTAGGACAAGAAAGATTAATATTGTGTACATCAATATAAATGTGAATGACCATAGTTTTCTTCTTCTAAATGGGAACAATGTTAAAAACCCATTCGAAATAATCTATTGGTTTAATAAATTTAGCATCAAGTAATTTGATGATTTCTTTATGACATAAAGTGTAAATTTTAGGTGGAAATTTTATTTATTTTTTATGCACAAGATTATCATCTGGATAAGTAATGATGTTATGTACCATAATGCTAGGGTCAATGTCAGGCATGTCCTTGTTGGACCAAGTAAAATCCTCATGATATTTTTCAAATAATAAACTAAAATTATCATTTTTGATAGGTGATATTTCATGAGAGACAATAGTTGGTCGAGGATAATATGGAGTACCATATTTGATCTGAATGGTTTCTTCAATAAGCATGGCATTGTCATTTTGAAAGTGGTATGTTGCATTAGGTAAGGCATAAATTGGATTTGTTTTCAGATCAATACTAGGAACAAAGTTGTTAAATCAAGGAGTTTTAGCTTTAAAATTTCCAAGTTTATGATGCTACCAAGGAAGTTGAGGTTCTCAGACATAAATTAATTCAAGGATAGATTCATCATTAGGAAAGGTAGGAAGAGGAACATAATACTTAAAATATATTTCAAGATCAAGAATTTGATTGTCATGGTGATCATACTCAGAATGTATCTAACAAACATCAATTGCCTTGGCATCTAGTGTAATCTTAGGAGTAGAAGTAGATGGATTAGAAGGTGTTGGAATATCAATGATGGGAGAAATATCAAAGGTAATGACTGGATTGATAGGTGGTAAAAGAGATGTAGAAACTTCTATAGGTTTGGAAGGTATAATTTTCTCTACCACCCAAGGAGTATCGATAAGAGGAAGATTGGTAGGAGGCACATGACCCTCAATATCTAAGGTATGTCCCACAAAAATGGTATGAACATCCTGATTAAAAGCATGAATTTGGGCTAAGGTTTCTTGATAATGTTGGACATCCAAGTCTCAATATTGAGCTTAGGTTGTTATATAGTTATCATTATATGTTGGATAAATTGTACGTGCTTGAGAATTAGGGGGAGTTTTAAATAGTAAAATCTTGATATTATTGAATGCATGAGGAGACATGATGACAAGATATTGAAATAATTTTTCCACTCAAAAATCATTGCAAGTGAAAGCATCTTTAGGTAAAGAAGGATCTTGAGCATTGCATGGAGGGGTAAAATCAGTAATGTCATCAATAAGAGGAATAATATGATCCTTGGGTAATAGAGAAGGAGGAAACCATTGCAAAATGTAAGGAGGTAACTTGGTATTATTAAAAGTATGTTGTAAATCATTGGGTTCATCATCATCATAACTCCCAAGAGTAACTCATAAATCAAGATTCATGTTGATGAACTCAGGTAAAGGAACACTATTGATTTTAAGAATGGTAGGAATACAATATTGTGATTTAGGATTAGGAAGTTGAATTCTCTATGGGTTGGGATTAGCTTCATGCTTATATCATTTTCCATTATGTAATAATTTAATGCATTATCTACCAAAAGAAGAAATAGCCCTCATTTGATGATTCCATGGATGACCAAAGAGTATGTTATAAGATAGGGGTAAGTCAACGATCATAAGCTTGGTTTGAATATTCTTGGTCCAATGGTTAATAGAACCCAAATACAACCAAGTGGATTTTGATTAGTCTTATCAAAACCATGACAAGTAAGATGGGTTTGTTTGAGATGATCCTTGTTATAACTAAGTTGTTGGATGAGCCATAAATATGTTACATTAATTCCAAAACCTTTAATAACTATAAATTTATAGATAAGAGTGGTATTAATGGTTACTTTCATGAAAACTAGTGGATCATCAGCATGAAAGATAATTTTATCATTGATCATGTCCTCTTCAAAGAATTTAATAAAAGGCTTAGAAGAAGGATACATAGTTTCAATGGTATTCAATAGAATGTGGTTATTCATCTATAGAAGATGGATCTTCAATTTATTGTAGTTGTTACATAAGTAACTTACGATGATAGGGAGAAGTAAGAACTAACTTCATAAGTGGAATCTTACAAGACATAGAGTTGAGATCTTCAAGAAAGTTTTAATGAGATTTAGAAGAACCAGCATGAGGTTTAGGAGGTAAATTAGATTTTGGAGGAATAGATGAAGTTCGAGGATTGGAAAGAGGAGATGGTTCCTTTTGAGCTTTAAAAGAAAGATTAGTATTGGTAATATATTTAATAAGTTGTTCCTCCAAAGATGGCTTCTTAGGCTTATAATGAGATCTTTGTGAGCTGGTGTACGATGGTAATTCACCTTTGCAGTATTGACATATTAAGAATTTTTAAAATATTGGTCATAATCAACATCAATGGCATAAACATCTTTAGGTATTTAATTGATTATTTTAATAATATTTTTGGTTATTTGAAGTAGAAGATTTAGAAGTTTGTCATTTTTGAAAGGCAACAGTGTATTCTTGAATATGAATATTGTTCATAGCTTCATGATTGAATAAATCACAAAGCACATAAGAGACAACAAATTTAGTGCTCCCTCTATAATATTCATGAGAATTCCAAATGTTGACATAGAACCAATAAAATATATTGGGGTCATACCACTTAGGAGGAGCATTGGGATAGATGACAGGTTTTGAGAGTGGTAAAAATTATTTCATTTGTTGGACCGAAAGAGGTATATGAGAAGGTAAAGGAATATCCATTTTGGAAACTCCTAGTTTGGTTTATGTAATATTACTAGTTATATCATTATATGTTTGAAAATATCCTTTAAGAAGTTTAGTATTAGGTTTGAATTCCTTCATAAGAAATTCTTGATGTTTAGTTTGATCAAGAGATTCATTAAGTGTTTAGGGAGAAAAGGTTCCAACTTTATATTAAAGAGTGGGATTCAAAGCAATGATAAATAGTTTGAATAAGTTATCATCAGTCATGTTATGGTTGGATTTATGGGCCAAATATTTCCATATTTTGATAAAGTCAAGAGCTAATTCAATAGGAGATTACTTAGCATTGATGAAGTGGTTGAGACAATTTTTGGGAAGATGATTGTGTTGAAACTCTTTAACCAAAGGATTAACCAAATATTCAAGTTGCCAAATATAATGTTGGGGAATTTTATTATACCATTATAATACATAGTTAGTGAAGGTTTTCACTAAGAGTTTAGTTGTGGTGAAGTTATTAGTTTGGATCCACTCTGTGTAAAGATTACCAAAGGCTCTAAGAAATGAAGTAGGATCTTTCATCCCATCATATTTTATAGTTGGAGATATGTGACCAATATCAATGGATTTAATGAAGGGAGTTAAAGGATCATTTTGAATATTTTAAAGCATCTTGTTATTCATTATGGGTTGATAAATAAAATTACCTGAGGCATCCCGAAGAGGTGGAGGAATGAAATTAGGATTAGCTAGAGGATGCATAGTTGGAGGTTGATTAGCCACATTGATTAAATGTTATTGAAGTTTCATCATTTGGTTGGTGTTAAAAATTTTCATTATGTATATTTCTTGGATAACTTGGGCTAAAAGTTGAGTTGTATCAGGAGGTGGGTTGGTATTGGTAGGAGCACTCCCCAAATTAGTATTTTGGGGGGGTTACTAGAAGATGGATTGTTAATGGGATTCTTAAGTAAACTTGTATCAATTAATCCCACATTAGTTTGAATATTTTTATGATGAGAAGTCTCTTGTTAATTAAATAAAGGATTAGATCCATCAACTTCATCTTGATGTGTTATTTGCACCATATTGCAGTTCATGGATGAAGGAGGGGAAGAGGTGCCCCAAGAGAGATGGTACTCTTCAGAGGAAAAGAGAGGGAGAAATGAACATCCCATATAATATCTAAATGTATTCAAGTTATCCAAGAAGATTTTGATAGGAAAATTCATTATGACTAAAGAGATATGAACAGAATGCAAAAGAAAAATAGGGAACTAGATTAACAAATAAGGAAGGTAGAAAGCAATACATGGTGACCTGGGTCAACCTAGCATAAAAACAAGGCCTAAAAATAGTACAAGGTGGACTAGCTTGATCTAGTATAGTGAATAGAGGCTAGAAAAAAATTAGGGTCTACAAATAGTATAGGGTTGACTAGGTCGATTCAATATAGTGAACAAAGGCTAGAGAAAGATATAAGGTAAAATGAGTCAACCCAATATAGAAGATATGGAAAATGAGAAGATTATAGCATATTGTGAAATGAAACAAGATAAATTTTGAAAGTATTTTAAAAATAAATAGATGAAAGGAAATAAATAGTCAACTAGATTAATGATGACCAATCAAATTCAAGTACACAACACAAAAACTTGCACCAATGCTAGCTAATGCAAGTTTTTACAATATAAAATACAATTGAGAAAAGAGCAAGCAATTAACTTGTAAATTAAATAGATAACTAATTGGTCAACATAAATTCTTATTATATTATTAAGATATGATTTTAAATGTGATGGGAAGTTGGCTGAAATCAAAGAACTAGAATGGCAATTTAAGGATGGTTTTAGGTAGTTTGTGCTAAAAGGGATCTGTAGCGATAATGATATAGGTTTGGTATTGGGCCCTACCACCTCATTTCACACACTTTAATGATAAGTGTGTCAGGTGATTAGCTAAAATATACCATTAACGATGCTTTAGTCTTAACAAGAACATCAAGTCGACTTCCCCCTTGGTGATGAAATCCAAGTAGGTTGGCCTTTGGTAGACAAATATTAAAATGTTGGTTTATATTTTATGATTTGGTCATATGTTCATAAAATATAAAATAGTGAAACTAAATGATTAATTCAAAACCACATAATTAAGCTATGTGATCAATTCTAAGCATGCAAGCAATAAGAAAAGAAAGTGTGAACTAATTACTAGCATATAAGGTTAATTCCAACTTTGAAATAAGTTACAATGTTGATATAGTCAATAGTGTATGAAAAAAAATATAGAATAAGGTCAATAGGGTTGAACCTATACTATGAAAGTAAGTTCTAAAAATGAACACGGTTAGTAGAGTCGACCCAATTATCTAGATAGCACATAGAACATACAACTGGGTCGACAGGGTCGATCCAATTAACTATGTGGGGGAATTTTTAAAGACTAAAAAATATGAGAGGAAAGAAAATAAATAAAAAGATAGAGAGATAAAAAATAAACATGGTGGATCATAGATATAGAGAATGAATATTGTTGTTCAAGAACCTTGATATATGCTTGTAAATTTTGTTAACTAGGTCGACTAGGTCAATTAATCTTTTTAAAAACCTGCTACTAAGTGCCTAAAAATGTATATGGTCAAATAGGTTGACTTAGTAGTCTGGACTAGATGTCTAAAAATATTAAAACCTTTACTGGGTCAATAGGGTTGATCTAGTAGCACATACCTAAAAAATTGTGCATATAAATTAGATATTGTATCAACAGAGTTGATCTAGTTTGGCAAATATATGATAACAATAATTATGAAAGAATAAAATAAAATGAAATAAGGTGATTAAATCCTACAAGGGTTAGTTCATGTTGGTTTTATCATATTTTATTTAATCAAAAATACATCATGTCTATAAATCAATCTTAGATCGAAGAAAATAGAGCATACCTACACCTTTGATTTGGAATATATTTGTTAAGTGGGATAATGACCAATATGGGGATCCATTAGACCCGATTAGGGGATCAATTATCAAAATACACCATGATAGGAAGGGTTCCAAAGCCTATAGTCTAAAATAATCATGTAATAACCCTAAAAGAGTCCTAGGTTTGATGTTCACTCTATTCTAATAAACAAGAAAGTAAATATAATATAGTGCACACCAAAGCTTGTGGCACAATAAATAGGGTTAGTAAAGAAATAAAAACATGTATAATAGAATATCAATTAAGATAAGTATGAGTAAGACCCTAATACATGGAATATGAAAAGTAATATTATTTGAGCTAATACTTATGTTACTTTTATCTACTAAAAGGAGGAGAACAAAGTTAGAATATACTTACCTGAATGTGAACCCATCGAGAATCAATATTTCCCTTGGTTAAAGGGTATTCACAAGAGGTTTTTATGGTTTTTAGTAATGTCCCTTACTTAGGGGCTCCTTTTTTCTGCACAAAGCTCTGATACCACTGTAGTATCCCCTTCAAATAGGAAATATAGCAACACAAAAAATTTGGACCAAGATATAATCTCTGTTGAATAAATTTAGAATGATCACAATAATATAGTCTCTTAATAGCAAATTACGAAGCTTATCACTTGTCCTTCTAAAATATTACAATTTCAGTCCTTTCTCATGCATATAAATATGAAATACAGTCTTAAAAACCCTAGCTTATCAAAATTGGGAGTGAAAATTGAATTCTGGAAGGTCTCGGCCCTTTTGTGTCGACACACAGTCGCCGTCGTCGATCGATATCTCGCCGACGTCGGTCTCTGTCGGTCAGATTTTTGCCAACGTCGGTCTTCAGTCGATCGATGTCGGTCACTGAAAATCCTCTGTCTGCCGAGGTCGGTTCCTGTACTGATCTGTACGAACCTGTACGGACTCTGTACGGCCGCAAATTAAGCACAACTTCCCTGTTTTCAACCCATGATCTGAAATATATGTCTCTAGCACAGTAGATCTCTAGCTGTATAATTTATTGAATCAAAACATAAAGCAATAAATACCTGAAATATCTGTGATAACTTCTGTGTGAAGTTATCTCTCAAACCTGAAATTCTGTGATAACCTCTGGATGAAGCTATCTCTCACTTTGGCAATATATCAGTTGATATTCCACAGCCTCTTAATTGCACACACTGAAGAGGGAACGTTCTCCAATGCAGATGGAATCCTAGAACCCTAGGCTCAGTCTTCACAGAAGAAATTCTTCAAAATCAATAATCAATAATCAATGGCTAATCAACAATGGCCTCCATGAGAAACCCTTATACCCTCAAAAAGATATGCTTGCCCTAATTAGGGTTTCTTAAATTAGAATTAGGGTTTCTAATTAAAAATAGGCTAAATAATTAATATTTGATTAAATCAATCAAATATTAATATCTCCCTCAATACATGTCGGATCCTTGAACCGATCAAAGCAGGTGAATCAGGGAGTGATTTCGCACATGACCATACCAAAATAAAGGTGCTCCGCTGCATATCAAATATCCCTAAAAAGTAGGAGCTCAGGCCCAATGGTCTAAAATAACCTGAATGAAAACCAAATGTAGAAATCTTGTGAATCAAAGTCAAGCCAAGCTCCATTATGACCCTCTATCCATCATATTAGCCTATGAAGGTCGCATAATAGGCTAATCATCAAAACTGTCAATGTCCATGAAAAAGGGGACATGACAATCCGCCCCTCCAGAAATTGCTTGTCCCCAAGCAATCTCGAAACAATGAACTACTCGATCCCCCTGGATCCCAAGGAAAAAATTGTGTAACATCCATCATGTCACCAATCAACCCATGTGAATAAATCATCAACATCAATAGCATCAACAGTATCAAAATCAGCAACTGAAAAACTGCACTCGACACCCAAATAACTATCTGAAGACCAACTATAGATGCCGGTAGAAGAAACCACTTTGAGGGACTCAAGCCAACTAAAATATCAACTCTGTCAAAATTCAAGTCCCTATCTAACTGATACTCATATCCTACTGGATCGTGTATATGACAATCATTGGTCCCTGAGTCACTGACACCAAAACTAATCTCTAAATGCAAAGAAAAATAAGGAGCATACCTCACCGTATGATGCTGGTAAGAACCCCCAAACTCTGCTACTGGCCCACTATTGCCAAACTGGGACTCAATGGATGGCTCCAATCTCAGCTCAACAAACATCACCTCAACATCCCTGTAAGGTAACATAGTAGAAAGGGTTCATAAAATCTCCTCACCCAATCTGCTAATAGCACTAGAACCTCGGACAAGAACACCTTCTGTCATCTTATGTGAGTCCAGACGAACACCTGCACTATCCAGCAAATACTCCATGAATGGTTCAGTGCAGTAGAAATTATATGTGGAAGCATCAACATACTCCCCCACACACTCCAACTGATCTCTCTATAAAGGTGGCACAACCAACTGTACCACACTGTCATCCATGTGAGAATAATCAATCTGGAGACATGACTCCACTGGTATCTCAAACTCATTAGAATCAGCAACATCCAAATCCTGAATATGTGTGTCTACATCAGTAACATGTTCCTCAGCAACAACTGTAGGAATGTACTCGCCACCAACCACCTCAATATACAAATGATCATCCATACTCTGTAAATCAACACCAAATTTCATATCAACAGATGGAGTATCAACAACTGTAGCATCACTGTCTAACTCTTCCATACGGAAAGAAACAACCGGTGAGACTAAGTCCTCAAAACTGCCCACTGCATTCTCCTGGGTGTCATCTGCAATAATAAGATCCTGGGACTCTTCTACAATCTCTTTCATAACTGAGAGATCATCAACCCTCAGTGCACTAACATCTGAGCCCACCTGTACACTCTGAGTGCAAGCATCTAACTCATCCTCATCTTCACTATATCCTATCTCATAATCATAATAATTATGGGACATGTTGCTCTCTCGTCTAAGTGATCTGTAGTGCTCTCTCCTCAGCTTGACAAAATGATCAAAGGTCGTCCTCTCTTGAACATGAGGAGGTAATAAGTCCCACTCATCATTCGTTGTCTTATACCTTGCGGGTTTGTTTTTGGATGTAGGATATGAAAGAATTTCCTTCATCCTCCTCTGGGTTTCATTCAACTGCTTCAAACTATGTTCCAGCTTCTTCATATCATTGTCCCACTATTTTTGAGTATATGAAGGCATCATGATACTTTTCTGATTCAATCTACCCAAACTACCCAACAGGATGGCAAGACATTAGCTCTGATGTGCCCAACAGGATGGCAGGAATTTGGCTCTGATACCACTGTAATGTCCATTACTTAGGGGCTCCTTTTTTCTGCACAAATCTCTGATACCACTGTAGTATCCCCTTCAAACAAGAAATATAGCAACACAAAAAATCTAGACCAAGATATAATCTCTGTTGAATAAATTCAGAATGATCGCAATAATATAGTCTCTTAATAGCAAATTATGAAGCTTATCACTTGTCCTTCTAAACTATTACAATTGCAGTCCTTTCTCATGCATATAAATATGAAATACAGTCTTAAAAACCCTAGCTTATCAAAATTGGGAGTGAAAATTGAATTCTGGAAGGTCTCGGCCCTTCTGTGTCGACACACAGTCGCTGTCGTCGGTCGATATCTCGCCGACGTCGGTCTCTGTCGGTCGGATTTCTGCCGACGTCGGTCTTCAGTCGACCGATGTCGGTCACTGAAAATCCTCTGTCTGCCGAGGTCGGTTCTTGCACTGATTTGTACGAACCTGTACGGACTCTGTACGGCCGCAAATTAAGCACAACTTCCCTGTTTTCAACCCATGATCTGAAATATATGTCTCTAGCACAGTAGATCTCTAGCTGTATAATTTATTGAATCAAAACATAAAGCAATAAATACCTAAAATATCTGTGATAACTTCTGTGTGAAGTTATCTCTCAAACCTAAAATTCTGTGATAACCTCTGGATGAAGCTATCTCTCACTTTGGCAATATATCAGCTGATATTCCACAGCCTCTTAATTGCACACACTGAAGAGGGAACGTTCTCCAATGCAGATGGAATCCTGGAACCCTAGGCTCAGTCTTCACAGAAGAAATTATTCAAAATCAATAATCAATGGCTAATCAACAATGGCCTCCATGAGAAACCCTTATAACCTCAAAAAGATATGCTTGCCCTAATTAGGGTTTCTTAAATTAGAATTAGGGTTTCTAATTAAAAATAGGCTAAATAATTAATATTTGATTAAATCAATCAAATATTAATATCTCCCTCAATACATGTCGGATCCTCGAACCGATCGAAGCAGGTGAATCAGGGAGTGATTTCGCACATGACCATACCAAAATAAAGGTGCTCCACTGCATATCAAATATCCCTAAAAAGTAGGAGCTCAGGTCCAATGGTCTAAAATAACCTGAATGAAAACCAAATGTAGAAATCTTGTGAATCAAAGTCAAGCCAAGCTCCATTATGACCCTCTATCCATCATATTAGCCTACGAAGGTCGCATAATAGGCTAATCATCAAAACTGTCAATGTCCATGAAAAAGGGGACATGACATTTTTAAGGATAAATAAGAAAGGATAAATCATTTAAGACTTATCCAAAAGACTATATTCTCTAACTAGAAACCCTAAGCTAAGACTCCTCAAGTAGAATGGTAGAAAAGCAGATTGCAAAGAAGAACAAGCGAATAATAACTCTTGATTATATAATAAAATAATGATGAAATGATCTTGTATTTATAGGAAGATCTCACCCTAAATCATTTTGAATATGTCAGTTGTAAATGGTTAACCCAATCAATCCTATATGTTTTTGGGAGATAAATCACTAGGTTTCAATCTAGGTCGACCGAAGGGCTAATGAAACTCCAAGTGAAAATACCCTAAATGGTATAGGGTCGACCCAATCAAACCTATATAGTAATCATAGGTTAAAAACTATACAAGGTCAACCTATAATATTCAAGTAGCTAAAGGGGATCAAGGTGAGTAAAAGAGGGATGGAAAGAGGAAAAAGACTGGAAGAGTGTGTAAGGGAATAGTAATAGCTTAGGGAATGGTTTTAAGAGCTAGTTAGATTGGTAATAAGGGAAAAAAATCTTGTGAATCACAAAAGGTCTACCTACCCCTTTCTTTGTGCATCCATTAATGCATGCACTAAGAGAGATTGAGTCTCGAAGGGTTCCTATAAGATGTAAAGCATCAATATTTGATAAAAATTTGAAAATATTATGTGTATGCAAGTAGAAGGTATATGGTTTGAGAAAACCTAGCCTATTGGGTTATGTACAAGGCAAAATGTGTGTGTGTGTGTGTGTGTGTGTGTGTGTGTGTGTGTGAGAGAGAGAGAGAGAGAGAGAGAGAGAGAGAGAGAGAGAGAGAGAGAGAGAGAGAGAGAGAGAGAGAGAGAGAGAGAGATTGATATTTGAGCTGAGTTAAGAAGTTTATTTAGGTCATGAAGACCTAAAAACAAAGACTCTTTTAAGGTTGACCCAATAAATGAAAGAAATAAAGACCTACAAGCTACAAGCTTAGTAATGGAATAATCAAGGGAGGTAAGGTATGTTGAAAAGCTTTACATTATCCTTGAGACCTCAATTGAGTTCAAATCTATTGAGAAGGTTAGTGACAATAATTCATGAGGCCCAAACTCAAAGTAACATAGCCATCACCTCACAAGGCCACCTATAATCCTATGTTAAAAGAGAGTCTATTTGCAAGAAGGAATGAATTGAATGCTTGGAGATAAATTGAATCCAATTTGAAGTTTTAATCTAGTATCATAGATCATTGAAGGAACTAATATCAATGATGAATCCCAAAAGACCTAAGGAAATTCACATGTAATCATACCTATCACACATTTCCATAGATAGTTTTAGAGGAATTTGAGGGTTTGAATCCTCTATTGGTGTAGTTAAGCTCCCAAAATTGATAAAAATTATCTTTACTACTGGATCAATATTCTCATGCTATCCTCATCACTAGATAAATAGTAGAAACATCCACTATTTATCTCGGATCTGCCTTAGTCATCTATAGTTAGTAATGGATCCAAGAGGCCTTTTTAAAGGACTATAGGTAAGATAGGAGAGTTTGAACTTAATTTTAAGGTTTTTTAGGTAGTAAAACATGATGATAGGTCCTCACACACTCTGTCAAAGAAATTACATTTATTTTTCATGCCAATATGCCATTGAGGGTTATCATATGCAAACATGTATGTATATTACTTGTGGTGGCATTCATGTGATAAGAGTAGTGTTTGAAGGCATAATATATGTAAAGGGATGGTGATAATTTAATTTAAACATATTATTAATAATAATATCTAAGGTTAAGCAATTAAAAGTACCAAAGCCAACCATAAGGGTTACATAGGCTTAATTGTTAAAAAACCTTAAGGTAGAGGAATCAATGATAAACGAGGTATTAAGTGAGTATAAGGCATATAAAAAGGAATGTTACCAATCCTATAATATGATACATGAATTTAAAACTCCATAAAACATGTCTTTGAAGGATAAATATCCTTTTATACCTCAAAACCCCAAAAACACAATCTTAATAGTGAGACCTACAGGCATAGTCATGAGAAAAGAATGGAGTTAGAGTTTGAGTCAATTGAAGGTAGTTGTATAAGATTGATAATAGGTATAAAATGGTTCATCATGATGGTTTTTCATCCCAAACACCTATATGACATCCAAAAATTTAACACTTGGTATTGGGGTTTTTAAGCCTAAAGCCAATCTTGAGACCTATAAGCTCCACCATCACATGGAGGCACTCTTAGATTCTTATAAGCATAGATTAACTCATGAAAATGTATAAGGATATTATTAAAGTATTATAAATATTTTTCCAAGGATATAATAATAAGGTAAAGGCCATTTCTAGTCTTCCACACCTATTTGAACTACACAGTCTACACACTCATTTCAATTTGATTGTTTAGATGCTCATATATTTTACCACATGAGGACTAGGACCAAATGAAAGTATCAAGATTTTGGTACCTTTTTATAATTTAAATCCATAAAGGATTTATGTTAATATAATATCTAATATTTATGAACCATTTCTAAGACTATAAGCAAGTATAAAATGCTTACAGAGAGCTCATGGTCAACTTATCAATGTACTTATCTTGATACACCTTTTAACAAGATTATCAAAAAAAATTAATGGGTATATGGAATAAATATACATGTAAATAGTTATATTTTGGATTTATTTACCATATGAACCATATTTAATATGGTGGACCTCCAAAACCCTCCCTAAACCCTACTATAGACTAGTTTTGACAAAAGTAAAGTTTCTTGCATCCAAACACCCATGAAACACCCTATAAACTCTTGAATCATGAAATAGACTTAGATAGGGTCTTAACCATGGTACCATGTCATATGAAAATTTATGTACCTATCATAAAATAGTTTTTTTTTGAAAAAAAAGAGAAAAAAGAGAGAGATACAAGGTAGTTTAGGAAGATGTCAACCATTGGAGTGTTGGAACACAACTATCTACTGAAAGGGGGGTGAATCAGTAGATTGATTAAAATTAGTCCTTAAAACTTTTAATGCAAATTAAAAATTATATGCAGAGATAACACAC
Source organism: Torreya grandis (assembly GCA_037957365.1). Lineage (NCBI taxonomy): Eukaryota > Viridiplantae > Streptophyta > Pinopsida > Cupressales > Taxaceae > Torreya > Torreya grandis. The sequence continues at coordinate 228,986 of JARHVA010001653.1, forward strand.
ACATAAATAGATAAAACACTTAGTGTACATGCAAAACCCAATATGAGAAAAACCATAGTGGGAATAGTTATTAGAATCTACTGCTCTAATCTAGCCTCATAATCAAAACCTCACTGGTTACGTGAACTAACCCTAAAAAGACACCAATCCTCTTATTTAAGAGCAACAACTCTAAGGAAGAACCTACTCCCTAACTGTGTACCAACTTATCTCTTATGATGGCACCTACCAATCAGATCTATTATGGAACTACAACTCTAGATTACAAAATTGATTAAAAAAGAATCTAGTTATACATTATAGACCTATTCTATAACTACTCATACTCTAATTTTCATCTCTCTCTTCCTCTCTTCCTCTCTACCTCTCTCCCACTCAATTTGACTCTTTTACATTCATATTGTATATCTTAGATGATGTATATATGTATTGGATCTAGGTCTCACATCTTCTTTGTGTTCACACTCAGTCATTAACACATCATACTCCCTTTTTTGGAACTCAAATCATATGTATTTAATAATAGGTTTATCTCTTCTTTAATTCACACACCACTACCATAATTCTTTGTCTTTTACTATATTTAGCATATATCATGCTCTAGTTTTGATGCACATGTTATATTACATAATTTTGATCGATCACAATTATCTATATCATTGTCTATGATGTATAATGAATCTTTCCTAGATGTTCCTTTGCTTGACTATTAGATGAACATATATTTAAATAATGACCATTGATCTTAAGCTTCATGCCATGATTTGATGATCTCATTAAAATTATCCCAACTTTAAAACATAACCATTAGATCAATCATCAAACTCTGATAGGATCACATACTTTGTTAGTTATTTTTTGATCTTTCAAACTTTAATGCTTAAACTTTAAGTCACAACCATTGATCTTTGTCTCAGTCTCCTAATATTAGGATTATTATCACTCTCAAGTTCCTTTTGAACACTTTACTATTAGTCCCTATATTTGTGATACTTTGAACTCTCGTATGCCTTATGCACATTATTGTTAGTGCCCGCACTTGTGACACTTGGCACCCTATCATGCCTTTTACACATTATTTTTAGTCCTACACTTGTGACACTTGGCACTCTCACATTCCTTCTACACATTACTATTATTTCCCACTATTGAGATACTTGGCACCTTTTCATTGATCATTAACTATTTGACTTTGAAGTGCATCATAGATCTACTACTCAAGCTTTGTGATTATGACACATGTCACCAACACATTCATTCTTAGGTTCTTTGACTTACTGAATTTTTTTCATGTTGTTGGATCTTCATCATGTGATTAATTTCTCTCCATTGATCAAACTTGGACAAATATTAAGTTGAGGACTTAGTAATTATTAAAGTCTTTGATCATTGTTCCAAGCTAATAATCACTAGGTCTAAGAGGCCAGTTGTATAATGATGAAGAAGGATTAAGTTATAACTTAAGCAAATAGTTCCCACCTATATCTAATCAACATAAAAATATAAGTGCATATTAATTCCATGACCAAAAACCATAGGATTTTACTAAGAAACCACAGTAATGATCGAGAGCAAAAATAAATCAATTTTGAGCTCATTTATCTTCATTTGAACATACAGACCATATAATGAGATGCAATTGAAAAACCCATAAAATATATTCTATCAATTTCTTTGAAAATAATCCAAAAATGGTCTCTATAAAATCATGATAATTTTTTTTGATAATATTTCAACTTATATTATGCAATTGTAAAACATGCTCTTCTTTTCATCAATATTACTTGATGCTCTAACATCAATGACATCCATAATGCCATTAATATACATTTTGAAATCACTAACAATCATATTTCCAAAAATATCCCCCTTTGTCATTGATGGAAAACTAAATTCTCTAATCTTGTAATACATGCTATGTTCCTTATCTTGCATTGACTATACTTTCATTGGCTTCTGATGAATGTGAGCTAAAGTTGTTCATACCAAAATTTTTACCCCTTAGTAAATGGATCACTTACCTAAACACTCCTTAGACACATGATTTTCTCCTTCTTTGATAAACATAAAGCTTTTACAGAGAACCTTTTCACTTTTTCTCCCCCTTTGACATCAATGGCAAAGGGACTCCAACTTTCTCACTGTTTGTCCAAATTTTTCTCCCCCTTTATAAGATAAAGGAGTTTGTCCAAGAATATGAAAGCATCAACTCATTATAAATTTGTAAAAATATGCATACCTAAGTTGGCTTTTCTCTCTTCTTCCAGGGATTAACAAATCTTTTATGATCTTCCCCCTAGACTCATGCCCTATTACTAGGATCTAGTGATGTGAAGTACGAACCACCACTCCCAATTTCTATCTCAGATACTCAAATTATCCCTTGGGAAGAGGTTTGGTGAATATTTATATAATTTGATCTTGTGTTGGTACATATTCTATTATAACCTCTTGATCTAAAACCTTTTCTCTTAAGAAGTGATAGTTGATTGATATGTGCTTAGTTCTAGAATGCATCACTGGATTAATTGATATTTTAATAACACTTGAATTTTCACAAAGAATAGATACATGTGATTTGTACTATACCTTAATGTATTTAAGCATGTTTTGCATCCACAAGACTTGACTATAGCATGACACTGCTGCAATATACTATGCTTCTACTATAGAAAGAGTAACTAACTCTTGATTTTTACTCATACATGAAATAAGTTTATTTTCAAAGAAAAATAAACCACCACTAGTGTTTCTTCTATAATCCACACTTCCTACCCAATCAGCATCTATATATATATTATCAAAGTAAAATCTTCATATTTAGGATACCATAAGCCATAATCAATTGTAATCTTGATTTAGCTAAACATTCTTTTCATTGCATTAACATGTGATTCTTTGGGAGCAGCTTGAAATCTTGTAACCATGCACACTACTTGCATAATATCTGATCTTGATGTAGTTAGGTATAACAAGATACCTATCATTGATCTATATAAAATATATTTGTATCAAGGGACTCATCCTTTTTTGCTCAACTTACAACCAGTTACCATGGGATTACCTACTAGTTTGTTGTCTTTCATTCCAAACTTTTTAAGCATTTCCTTAGCATACCTGGTTCGAGATATAAATATCCCTTCATCAATCTATGTTATCTAGAGACCAAGGAAGAAAGAAATTTCTCCAAGAATAGACACCTCAAACTCATTTTACATTTTAGTAGTAAATTATTTGCATATTTTATTATTGTTTCCACCAAAAATGATATCATCTATATATACAATAACAATTAACATATGCTCACCTTGAAATTTGATGTACAAATTGTTGTTTGTACATCCTTTATTGAATCTATGTTGTTGCAAGTACTAGGATAATCTTGAATATCATGCTCTAGGTGCCTATTTTAGACCATATATAGCTTTCTTCAATCTGTAAATTGTAGACACCTAAATTTGGCCATTGATAACCTCCAACCAGGTTTTTGACCAATTTCCACCAAAGTACACAATTTGGCCTAAAAATACTAAAGCAAATTGAATGATTTGAAATTGATATATTTAATTACCAATTTTGGCCAAAGTATCATTAAATGGGGCAATGTAATTTATTGGCCAGCTAAATTTGATCAAATCATTTCGATTCAAAATGTTAATTTTGTACCTAGGTGCTCTGGATTGCTCTTTTTTATCAAATTTATTGTATGATACATGTGTCTTTTTTATCTTGTGTTGACAACATCCTAAATGGGATAACAGATCCAATGCATCTGAAATTGACTTCCAATTCTAATCTAGTCAAATTTTGGACCAATAATAAGGCATTTTGATCAATTTGAGTAATTTTTGCACAAAGTGATTAATCATGATTAAGAGTTAATTAATCCAAATCAAGCCCTAATTAATAATTCCATGGAAACCTATTGATTTTTTTTTTATAAATGAATATTAAATATTTGCATCATCAGGTGACCTTATTTCTTTGGAAGACATTCTTAGGCCATAAATGCCACAAATATTAGGATTATGGGTCTCACATGCCTCTTTATTACCTCCCATGCCTCATTAATGTCCCTTCTTCCAAAGTCATGATGAGGATGATTATGGATTTTAATTACATAATTCAATTAATCCATGACCACACATCTCAATCTTGAGATGGATGGTCATGGTTGATTCTAGTCATTCTTAAAAAAATTTAAATAGAAAGGCCATGAACATCATTTTTAATATTAATTTGTGTAAATTTACCATGTCAAATTGATTCCAAGAACTCTCACATGCCAAATTTATGATGCCAAAATATTGAGCCAGGCCAAGCCAAAACCACAAGGTGCCAAGGAGAAGAGGAGATATCCAAGCCTCTTTTGATGAAGACTTCATGAGCACAAGCTGAGAAAGCCACTACAACAAGCATTTAGAACATCCAAATAAGGTGAAGGATTCTTTTTTTTCTTTAATTTTTAGTTGTGTTTTTCATTTTTTTTTGTTATTAAGATCACCCTAGTAACTAGGCCTAGAGATGTATGCTAATTACTGTGGTTTTATCAATTTGTTTACATTTTTGGACTAACACAATATTAATCACCTCTCTTGAGTCAAATTCCTAGTTCACATAATGGCATGCTAAATGGGACCATACCCCACAAATTTGATCAAATATAACTTATAAGTAACATAATAATCATTATCATGCAGGATCTTAGAGTGTGAAAGCAAAAAAGGTGAAGATTTAAGCAAAAAGCTTATTTTTTGGAGTTCATAGTTTTGTTCTCATATCCCAACTCAACCCAACTTGACCTGACTTAGATCCCAACTTGGCTCAACTTGACCCAACTCACCCTGACTCAGATCCCAACTCACATCCTGACTCAAATCCCAACTCACCCTAAATTAGATCCCAACTCACCCTGACTCAGATCCCAACTCACCCCAACTCAGATCCCAATTCACATTGATTTATATCTTGACTCAGCCTAACTCAGATCCCAACTCACCTTGAATTAGATATTTACTCATCTTGACTCAGATCCCAACATGACCTAACTTGACCCAACTCACCTTGACTTGGATCCCAACTTGACTGTGTCAACCTGAGAGTTCATTTTCCTAAGTTAATTATTTCATCTTTAAAAATGCTTTAAATATAAACCAATTTCTATCATTTTTCTTGTAGGATCAACTTAGAAAATTGCTAAAATGCTTTAAAATGAACTAGGAACATTATTTTAGTGCTTAATATAACATTTAGGTGTTTAAGTAAATTTTTAGCATTAGTTTTCAAAGTTTACAATTTTAAGACCAAGGGTTCAAATGAATACCACCAAATCTTTCATTTGAGCTTAAAATTGAACACATTTGTCAATTTTGTTTTCATTTTTTCAATTATCACTTTATTTTCACAAAATAGAAGGATGTTGTGTGTATGCTCTTCCATTTGTCCCCTTTAGGGAACCATTGGAATCAAAATCACTTTCTTTATTTTAAAATTACCTAGTCCAAGGCATAGAAATAATGTCATCTAAAGCACTTCCCAAAAACTCACAAAAGTATTGGTTGACCTTGACAATGACCCTGAAGTCTTTTTATTTTAGGCTTTCTTTATTTCATGTAAACCTGGCTTGTGAAGGGGACATCATCACATGTCATGAGTTCTTTAGGGAAGCTTTGACCTAGGGTTTCACCTCTCAACATTGACTTCATTTGGCTCCATATTAGAATTACACATGGGACATAGTGGCACCTTGGACATCATACTACACTAAGCAAACAACAAGATGTAGTTGTTGCAAAAAGGACTAGATCTTTTTACAATAAGCCAAGTGATATGGACCCAAAATCCATGCTTTTATTTTGCATTGATTGGCATGAAAATCATTATGTAATTGACTCCCCTAGAAAATTTAGAAACTTGTAGATCTTAAACAAATCCCCACTTATCACAAAAGTATTATTGGTGCAAGGTGTGCCTCAAGGTCCATGTTGTAGTATTGTCATTTGAGAGAAGGGGGTGTAAAAACCCTAGTATATAATGTGAATTTACTCTTGGATGGACACTTAAAATCCTCTCAAATGACATATATTGATGGATTCCAACAATGCCAAGCAACTTTGTCAGTTTAGGATCTAAAAGTGATTAATTAGTTGGTTTTGTCCTAGATTAAAGTCTTGTTTAGAGCCAAAAATTGGTGTAAATAAATGATGCAAACCAAACACATGGTCCTCATTTTCCTTTGAATAAAGAGGTGTTATGTTTCCCACGTGAAATCATCAATTTACCTTGATCAAATTTCATCAAAACTTGGAGTCATATCATCCATTTTGGTATAATTATATTGTCCAATTGAGTCTAGACCTTTGCCAAAGTTGTTTCAGTCCTTCATTTATAATCTAAATTCAAAATTTCACCTTTATAAGTTCATACAGTTGATGTGTTAAGTGTTTTCACCATTTTCACTAAACTTGAGGGAACTTAGGTTTAATTTCCAATTTGGGTTGAAGGTCATTTAAGACTCATGATCATTATCACCACTTGATAAACTTAAGTCATTTCATGCTAAACACTTGCACTTTGAGTCTATGCACCACAATATTTTGAGTCAAGAAAGGTAGTGTTATGTTGTCAAATTTGTGAGAAATTATCTTTGCCTTAGAGAGTTTTTAAAATAAGCATTTTTCCACATCTTTTGGGTCGTCTAGCACTATTACGCTCCCTAAAACATTTTAGATATTATTTTATAAACCCTCTTTCATAGAATTCAAATTTGTTCCTACATTTTCAAACTAATCCAATTATACTTTTGTGAACCTTTATCTAGTACAGTTACACTATTCACTTTTATTTAGCTTATTTGTTAAAAGAACCAAGTTTTATACCATTATTTGTGAGAAATTAAACTATCTCTAAAGTGCCTTTTGTTTCATACCTTATACCTATTTGATCAAGTCCATGTCCAAGAATCAAATGCCTAATGTTTGTTAGAAGTGTTTCAAATCTATTAGATTAAATTTTTCATCTATTTTCAAAGTCTATCTTTTGACGTTGTTTGGCCAAGAGTCCTATTGCATGCCTTATTTGAGCCTAGATTTTGATGCCACATTTGGCCAAAAGACTTAGCAACTTTTAATATCCTAGATTAGATTGATTTGAAACACTTTAACCTTAGCATTTTTCATTTTGATTTTTGGTTCATTTACTTAATATTTTTGTGTAAGACATGTAACATTAGAGAATTAATGTTAGCTTGTGTTATCACAAATCTTTGCATAAACCTTTTGATCCTTTTGATGAATCTAGACCAAGTTTGACATCATCTTTTTAGACATTGTCTTTTTAGAGTTTGTAGAAATCTCTTCCCTTTTTATAACAAAGCTTTGAATATGGATCCCAACATGTATTCCTACACTCATAGGAGACTCATGTACAATCTAGGGATTAGTAATATGGTTGTGTAGGAAGAAATGGTGTAAGACCCATATGTGGATACTATTGCTTATGATATGGATCTTTATCACTCTCATAATACTCAATTAGGGGCACAAAGCCAAGATCAATTGGCTAACTATTTGGTTAATACACCACCTTATTCAGAATAAGACCAAGAACAAACTACATAATACCTAACTACAATACTCACAACTGATGAACCAGTTCTCCAATAGTCATGCTCTACTAATATGCCTTTCATGTATAATCCATTTTTATTTGAGCATCATTTTTTAGAGAATAAAGATGAGATTTTAGTTTGAGCCATAGAGGTAGGTGCGAAGTTTCCAGTAGACTTCCCTCATGAGAATTTACCAAGCCTAGTAAGAATGCCCCATAACATAATTTATGATCAACAAGCTTCATCTAGAAATCCTTTGGCTCTAGTCCAAACAACGTATTAGGACCATAATATGCCTAATAAAGTAAAAAACCTCATGAAAGACCACTTTAACCAATTGCAGATGGCATATCAAACCTACCTAAATCTAGCACACAATTTCAATCAGATGACCATGGTGAGCAAACCTCTTATTGACTTAGTTCCTTCAACAAGAGTTTTGATATAGTTAACTAGTCAAGACAATCAGAGTTTAGACCCATTCATGCAAAACACTTTAGTAGACAACATGTTACATATGCCCATTATTAAATAAGTGTCTTCGACTTCTATGCAAAATAATGAGCAAAATATAATGGATAATGTATAAGCAACGTCCAATCAAAATCAAAGTGATACTAACACATAAACAACTAGTCAACAACATGTGCCTATAGTTAATACCATGATTCAACCATCATAACAAGGAGTAGGATTTTTTTCATCTAAACCTCAACATGTTGATTCATCAAGTGTGCAACCAATAGGATTAAGTAGTCAACTAACAACCAATGTCATTCCTTAACAGTTAAATGTGATGAATCCTACTCCTCCTCAACAAGTGACGAGTGGTATTCCACAACAGTTTATAAAATATAATGTACTAATACAATAGAGGCTAAATATATTGCCACCTCAACAAGGGGAAACTAATGTTCCACCTCATCAGGTAGTGTGAAATATACCTCCTCAATCATAGACCAATGTACCAATCCAAAACCAAACATTAACTAGCCAATGTGTAAATATTAGTCAACAATAGATGTTGAATATTCAACATGCTTTCACTTCCCAACAAGGATGCATGCAAAAAGGAGGCTACCATGTTTCTCAAGTACCTACTAGACAATAATCAGTTCAAAATGTGCCACAAGTTTAGAGGTAGGGTCTTGGTCCATAAGTTCCCACTCAAAAACAAGGTTTGATTAGTTAGTAGTATGTCCCTTTTCAATGATATCAAGCACCATATAGTTATATCCATCCATCTTAACCATAAAATCCTCCAAGTTAAACCTTAGCCAACCCAAACTAGACTATCACACAACCAAATGTGCAATTTCAAGTACATCCTAATCCATGTATGCATATTCTTGGTCCATTTCCCAACCAAACCAATATACTCCAATAGATATTTCCATCATACCCTAGTCAAAGTTTCCCACTTGTGACCTCCCAACCATCTACCCAAACCAATATTCTCCTTAAAACCAATGTTCCTTCCAGATTCTTATCCCAATAATTATGACAAATGAAGGATGTAATTATTACCATTCAGGTTGGGAAATAGACTAAAAAGTTTAAGTTGGATGACATGTGTTTTTATCCATTCAACATGGAGTACTTGTAGATACCATTTATTCCAAGATATGAACCACCAAAATTTGACAAATACAAAGGAAAGGTGACCCTAAGGCCCATTTAACTGAGTTCTTTGTTGCATGTCAACCAATGGCATATAGTGATATATACCTTTTTTATTTTTTTTAAGGAGATTGATTAGACAAGCCTTGGAGTGGTTTTTAAATTTTCCCAACAATTTAGTAATATATTTTGATGATCTTTCTGATAAGTTTTTACAGCACTTTTCCTATAATCTAAAACATGAGATTTCCTTGGTTGACTTGACATAAACAAAACAAAAGGTTGGTGAGAGTTTTTCAAGTTATCTATAGTGATGGAGAGCCTTATAAGATGATTCACCCATAGTTTAACAAATAAATAATTAGCCATTATGTTTACTAAAAATTTGTATAGTGAGATATCTTATCATCTAGAACTACAATGTACACATAATTTCAAGGAGATCATCAATAAAGGCTTGTTGATTGAGTGAGCCCTTATTAATAAAGGGATCATCAAACTTATGTCAACTAATTATAATTAAAGGACCAATCAAGGAAGTGGCTAAAACCAACATCTAATCTAAGCACAAGCATCACAACTAACACAGACTAATAGCTAAGATAGACTAAAGTAATTTAACTGCAATAAGATTGTTATGGGTAATGGAGTAACCGAGTCACGTCATGTCTAAATAGTTTAAACATCATCTACACCACCTTTTCAACTTACTCTTACCCAACAACCTCTCTAACCAACATCAAAATCACAATAAGCAAGACCTGTGCAACAAATGCAGTAACCTTTACCATTATAAACCCCTCCTCCAAGGAGAATTATGCCTATGCATCATGTCTTTAGTAACCTAAGAAAGCCTATTGAGTCTGTATTTTATAAACTTGCCACTACTAATCTGATAAGTTGGCCTATATCAAAGCATTATCCACAAGGCATTCCTTATCCTAATTGGTACCATGAAAATGATTTCTATGAATATCATCGGGTCAATGGGCATAATCTATGAAGATGTGTGAAAATAAATAATTTGATTAAGAATATGTTAGAGAATGGGGAGATAACAATGGATAATGGTACTTCCACCTCTAATCAAACTCATAAGATTTATCAAAACCCCTTTCCCCAACATAACACATAGTAGCAACATAAAAATCAACAACAATAACAACAACACTGGTCAGTGCAACAACAAAATCAATAGTATCAAAATTAAAGGTTGAACTAGTAGAATCAACAACAAAACCCACAACATCAAAACAATGGACAAAACCAAGGTCACAATAGTAACAACCAACAAACCTACCATGCATTTTCACATGACTACAATAGGGTTATAGGTCATATTGCAAGGGGTAGCATTAATACCATCTCCATTAATCCTAGACTGAGTACTAGTTAATATAGACCATTGCTAAACAATACCACTCAAAAAAATTACATGGATAATCCTTATTTGACCTAGGACTTCACATAACCAAACCAATAAATTATAATTCCAACTTTTAGACCATATACCGATAACTCACCCTTGTCACGTGACCATATATAAGTGTACCAACAATCGAGACTTGTCTTATCTAGTCTCAAACCATTCCCAGCATTTCTTAAAATTTATGGTCTAGCATCTAATCATGATTGTGTAATCAAAACTCAAAGTTCAAAAATTACTATCCCAGGTCCACAACCATCTACCACTTTGCATGTTATCCAATCAACCATTCAGCCTTGAAATAAACCATTCACTATTGACCAAGACAAGAAGTTTGATATTGTGGAATAATTACAGAAGACACCAACACAAATTTATATTTTATATTTGTTGCAAATGTCAACAATCCATAACATTTTGAATGAGTTTTTAACCCAAACCACTATTTCCAGTGACATATCCCCTGATAAATTTAAAGCTTTGGTTGGATACCTAGCTCCAGCCCAACAAGTCACATTTAACCAAAGTGATATGTCTTCCCTTGGCCTACTCCATAATAATCCATTATACATAAAATTTTATATAAAGTGGCATAAAGTGAAATGTGTCCTTATAAATAATGGATCAGGGCTTAACATAGTGTCTCTAAAGCTCATTAAGCTTCTTGGATACACAATGGTAGACTCCAGTGAGAAATCATAACTATCAAAGCTTGTGATAATTAGGAAAGAGAATCACAAAGCACCATTAGATTTGGCCTTTGACCCATGATACACTTTACCATGTGCTTGGTCTTGAGTTGTCATATAATATGCTTATAAGTAGGCCTTGGTTACATGAGATTCATGTAGTCTCGTCAATGCTACACCAATGTATCAAGTTCTCCCACTCAGGGATGAAAGTGAATATTCTAGGAGATTTACACCCATATGAACATTGAAAACATCTTGAGGCTAAGTTTTAAAGCTATAATTACCAATACAGCATGAATCTAAGTTCTAAGTAGGATAAAGGAAAGGCCATACTTATTGATCCTCCACAAGATAATTAGATGGATCCCAATACCTTGGATTTTCTTTCATACATGCCACCTCTCGAAGCTTCCAATCATTTAACCATTTTAGATAATGGCCTAGGGGATTATATTACCCATGATACCTTCCATATTTTCAATCTTCCTCAAAATCTAAAGACCTTTGGGTAACCTAAAAATACCCCACATATGTATTGGTAAAAAAATAATAAAGATAAGGGACCTGTCATATTTGTACCAACATCTAGCCTAGAACTAGACCCTCTTGAAGGGGATGAATCATGATTGTACAGTGACAACCAAGTTAATTATTATAAAAGTGCAAAGTATCCTATTCCCAATAGGATCATGGAGCATCAAGATTATGAAGGAAGATGCCTCAAACCAGATCAACAAGGAACCATTGAGCCAATTTCCATGACTAAGTAAAAAAGACCCTATGGATTTGGATTTAAACTTCCTAGGGGTGACCCCACATATCTTATTTGAGTTCTATCACTGGTGGCTAGTGATGATGATGTTGATAGTGAAGTAGATTTTAATCATAGCCTCACCTTTGATGACCTAGCTGAGACTAACATGTTTGATAATAATGCCATATGTGCTCTTACCCCAATCATTTGTCACAACCCATTACCATTATACTATCCCCAACTGATAGATTGGGACCAACAAGAATCCAATTTTCCAATTGATGAGTTTTAGAATGATGAGGCATTTTATGACTTTTTAGGCCTTAAAGACAACATTTTGTTGGGAGATCATAAATTGATATTCTCAATTACATTAGATCCTAAAGCCTATTTTGGAGAGTGGGTGAACACCCTTAGCCAGAAACAAATAAATAAAACATTGAGGCCCCCAAGTGAAAACCTCTTTGAGGCACTTTCTAGCCAGGAAAAAAGTAAAGATAAAGGCTAGTCTAGTGGTGAAAAATTATTTCAGGCACCGTTAGATGGGGGTATTCATTCTTCTTCAAATTTAGACTAGGAGACCACCAACGATGAACTTACCTATGGATCCAAGTTTAGTTTTGTGTAAAAACAAGTATTTGATCAAATTCTTTAAGAATTTCTAATTATTTGTCACATGGCCAAATCTCCCATTAGGGGACTCAAATTCATCATGCCTAGGAGAAGCTAAAGAGCAAGTCTTAACAAAGGACCTTGATATAGTCCAATAGTTCAAGTCTTTGCTTAAAATCTTAGAATATGGTTTGACCTTTATAGTTGAAGATACAATAGAGGTAAACATCAAGACTCCATCAGACTTGAAATGGATAAAATTAGGTGCATCCCTCATTGAGAAGGAACATGAATTCTTTACAGCTCTATTGAGAGAATTTGTAGATATTTTTGCAAGGGCTTATTCTAACATGTCAGGACCCCATCTTGGTTCTACACCACCTTATGGTCAATCTTGATGCCAAACCAAAAAAACAAAAGCTTCATAAGATGCATCCCTGCATTGATGTCTTGGTAAAGAAAGATTTGGAAAAATTCTTAGAAGCAGGATGTATTCAGTCCATTAACTACTCAGAATGGATATCTAATATTGTACCTACTAGCAAAAGCACTAAAGAAATCAAAATCTATACTAATTTTCAAGACATAAACAAATCTTGTCCTAAGGATGACTTCCCATTGCCTGATATTGACATGATCATCAACTCTATGGTAGGTTATGAAATGCTTTCACTCAAGGATGGATTTTTAAGATACAACCAGATCAGAATAGAACCAGAAGTCCAACATAAAACAACATTCACCACTCCATGGGGAACATTTTATTATTAGGTAATGCCATTTAGTCTTAATAATGCTAGAGATACATATCAAAGTGCCATGACGATCATATTCCACGATATGATGCATGATATTATTGAAGACTATGTCGATGACATATTAAGAAAATCCAAAACCAGGGCTGACCATCCAGCAGTGCTACATAGGATATTTAAAATATTATATGAGTATAAAGTCAGACTCAATCCAAAAAAGTGTGTGTTTGGAGTAACCTTAGGAAATTTACTTGGCTTCATTATGTCTCATAGGGTCATTGAAGTCGATCTGGCTAAATTCCATGTTATAATCAAGATGCGACCACCAACCAATTTGAAGTAACTATGTAGTTTGAAAGGCAAGATCTAGTCAATTTGATGCTTCATCTCTTAGTTATCAGATAAGTTTCATCTATTTATACATCTTCTAAAGAATGGAGTTACATTTCACTGGGATGACCACTACCAAATAGCTTTTCAACAACTTAAGGACTATCTAGTTAATCTACCTATTTTATTACCTCATATCTTAGGAAGGCCATTCTTGTTGTATCTATTAGCTATTGACAATGCCTTAGGGGCACTTTTGGCTCAACATGATAACAATGGAAAAGAACATGAAGTATACTAATTAAGACATACCTAGGTCACATATGAACACAATTATGCACCTATTGAAAAAGCTTATCTAGCCATGGTCTTCACAGCTTAGAAATTATGCCATTACATGTTGAACAATAAGACCATGGTCATTTAAAAAGTAGATCCACTCAATTATCTACTATATAAAATATATTTAAAAGGTATAATGGCCAAATGGATCATGTTTCTTAGTGAGTTTGACATAGATTATGTTAATTAGAAGGCAATCAAAGGATACGTCCTTGTAGATCAACTTACTTAAGCACCCCTTGCAAACACAAAGCCACTCACATTTCATTTTCCTAATGAATCCATAATGACCACCATTAAAACACCTCTTGGGGAGAAAAAATGGAAGCTATATTTTGATGGTTAATGTATTGCACATGGATCAGGGGTAGGTCTCTTATTTATTACACCACAGGGGGATCTAATACCTAAATCATTTAGAATTAGTTTTCCTTATACAAACAATATGGCCAAGTAGGAAACACTTATTGCAATACTTGATAGGTAGTACAATGGAATATATCTCATCTAAAGGTTCATGGTGATCCTCAATAAATCTACAATCAAGTCATAGACCATTTTCAAACCAAAGATGACAAGTTGGTTCCATATAAGGATATGGTCAATACCCTAAATTAACAAATTGAAAATATCCAATTTTAGCATATACCAAGGTCTAGTAATAGAACTGTAGATACCATGGCTATTATCAATTCTCTAATTTGACAAACAGAAAAAGCTATAGAATATCAGTTCCTTCTTGAGAATTTATTCATACCAGCTCATGAACCTTCAATCATTGCAATGATTTTTGATATTATTAGTCCTAACTCTATCTAGTACTAAAACTTTTAAAACTACCTTCATGACCAAGTTCTACCACCTAACCTATCTCAAAAACAAACCAAAGCCTTTATTCATCATTTTACTTATTATACTCTACTTGGATCCACCCTTTACTGCCATAGTTTTTATGAAACTCTACTTCATTGTTTAACTTTGATACAGTCTATAATAGAATTAAGAGAAGTTCACAAAGGATTATGTGGAGATCATTCTATTAGGGTAGTCATATCTAAAAATCTCTTACATAATGGTTATTATTGGTCCATGATAGATGCAGATGTAGCTGCATATATAAACAAGTGTGACAAATGTCAATAGCATACTGATCTGATTCATGCCCTAGAAAAAACTTTGAAACTAATATTGACATCATGGCCTTTTTCTACATGGGTACTTGACCTCATTTTAAAGATCAACCCCACTTCATCTGATGGCCATAAACATATCCTTACCACCACTGAGTATTTCACTAAGTGGTTTGAATCTATACCCCTCACTTACATGACTGGAAAGCAAATTTCTAAATCTATCTTCAACCATCTCATTTTTTGCTATGGTATCCCCTCTGACATTATATCTAATAGTTGAGGATCATTCAAGAACAAGGATGTAGACTAGCTATATACTAAATATAACATCACACAACATTTTTCTATAGCATATTACCCTCAAGGTAATGGCCAGGCTAAAGCATCAAACAAAACCATTATCAATATTCTCAAAAATATTGTCAATGATGGAAGTCATGATTGACACTTGTAGATATTCCCTACCCTTTAGACATATCATACCAATCATTATACTCCTATGGGATCCACTCCATACTCACTTATTTATGGTATTGAAGCCATCCTTCCTATTGAGGTTGAATTACATTCACTATGCATATCTTTCAAACATGTCCTCGATGATCATGACTATTGAGTAGCTCACCTATAAGAGCTAGACCAGCTTGATGAAAAGTGCATAGCTATGCTCAACAATATTTAGGCATATCATAACCAACTCAAAGGCTACTACAATTGATGTGTCAAATATAGAAAATTTGAACTTGGTGATCTTGTTCTTAAAGAATACCATGGATGAGAAGAAGCATAGAGGTAAATTCAAACCAAACTAGATAGGGCCTTTCATCATTACTATAGATAATGAATCAGGGGCATACAAGCTTATCACACTACATGGAGATAAACTTCCTGAGATAATGAATTGTATTCACCTCAAGAAGTACTATACTTGAGCACTAAGGTGTATTATCTATAAAGACAATTTTAGTGGTGCCATTTTATCACTATTCTTCTTTGTACAAATATTATTTGTATCCATCTTCTTATCCTTATCCATTTTACCATTCTATTCTATCAACCAGACATGTTCTAAAGCTTAGCTAATTTGACCTTGGTTTTTACCATTCATTGTGCATTTTTAGCATCAAGAAATTTGATAAATTTCATCATTTGTTTCAATTACTTCAGATAGAGATCATATTTTAGATAGTATGATATAAGTTTTGGCAATTGTATCCTTCATTTTTTATTCCTTTCTTATCACTAATCTTGCTACTAATTATAACTACCTTTGGAAAAATTAGTACCATTTATCTATGATGTTGTCTCCTAGTTATAACTACTTATGGGCAATCTAGGAGTAACATTTGTTTATTAAGTCTTGATGTACCAAATTGCCACTTCTTATGCCATACTGTGCCTTTTTACCACTTGTGCCTTTTTTATTTGAGTTGACTACTATACTAGTCAAATTCTTTCATTATAAGGTAAAAATATAGTGACTTGAGGTCCTAATCTGGGACTATAAAGGTAGTTCTCAATACTTTTTGAGGTCATCTCAATCACCCTTTCAAGCCATGCTCTCACCATTTTTCAAGCAACCTAATTTTGAACTCTCTCATTTTTTTGCAAGCAACCTATGTTTGAATGCTCTCATTGTGTTGTGAGTAACCTAAGTTTGAACACTCTCATCATTTTATAAGAAACCTAAGTTTGAATGTTCTCTCTATTTTTTGAGCTTGAATCATTTAGTGTCTCATCATTCTTTATCTATTTGAGATATTTCAAAAATTCCAAAAACATTTGTAAAATCATTAGAAAAAAAATAATGACCACTTTTTTGCCTTAAGGATTCTAGGAAGCTTTACTAAGTTGTAATAAAATCACTGGTTTTAGTTTCCCCATCCCTTTTGGCCTTTCTCTCTCATACACTTGCCATTTTTAAAGACTATTCATATTCTTCTATCACATCCATTCTATTTGTTTTCATCAGTTATCACATTCTTCCTATTCCCTGGGAGAACTACATTTCACCTAAAGTTTTTTATTATATATTACATCCATTAAACTATGTAAGTAATGTCCACCTACCTAGTGCATATGGAGACAGCTCAACCACCCCCTTCCTTTTCTTATAATCCCTCATTTTGTTCATTTGTTAAGTTTTTGCCTATTTTCTATGGGCAATGTTCATATGGTTTCTATTACGTTGTTTGTTTGTTTGCCTATTTATTTGATTTTAGCACTATTGCCTTGATTAAATTTCTATATGTTCATTGGTTTATTCCTTTCCCACACTTACATTTGAATCCATCATTATTCATATGTTTACATTGTCATCATGTTTTCTATCATTGGTGCATTGTTTTCTATTGAGTATTGGATTATGGGAGTCAGTCCTTATGCATATTTTAACCAAGTCCTCATGATGTTATACCATGATGCCTAATGACATTTGTTATAACAAACCTCAAATTAAATAATTCTATTCATTAATGGTGATATCAACATCTCTTCAACACTGACATCTTGATTCAATCCTAATCATATCCCAACAGAGTAATTAACCACAAAAGAATTTCAACCTTTATTAGTTTAGATGAGCATCTCCCTACTAGTAGGTTATTCCAATTCATCATTACCCTCTATTTTAGTTATCATCATCCTCAGCCAAGTTTATCATGTTTACCATAATTGAGGTCTAATGTTATAATCGCCTATGGGCAAATCATTGTACACCATCTCACCTACATTTCTCAATAATTACAACTGTCTTTGGGTAAATCATTATGTTCTCACCATTTTACTTTTTTTGCCTATACATGGGCACATTGTCCTCTTGTTTATCTATCCTAACTATGGCAACTTCATCTTCTCAATGATTATAACCACCTTTGGGCAGATAATTGTCTTATCATACTACGTTGCCACTATCAGGGTACAATACTTATAACCACCTTTGAAAAAACCATTGTACACCATCCCACTTACATCATCAGTTATTTTGAATACTTTTTTAAAAATCATTGTGTTTTCACCCCATCATATTTCCTTTCTTTGGTCCCCTCATTTTTCTTCTTATCGAGGGATCATTTATCAACCTACTTGTGCCAACCATTCCCTGAAGGGGTCAAACCATCATATAGTTAGTTTATCATCATTATAGTTTTAGGAAAACATGATGTTTTCATTCTTTAAGAAGACATTATTGTGCTTATAGCTTGTAATGCCTTCCCAAATAGGGTCAAACTGTAGACACCTAAATCTAGCCATCGATAACCTCTAATTAGGCTTTTAACCAATTTTCACCAAAGTGCATAATTTGGCCTAAAAACATGAAAGCACATTAAACAAGTTGAAATTGATATATTCAAGTACCAATTTTGGTTAGAGTATCATTAAATGGGGAAATGAAATTTATGGGCCAGCTAACTTTGATCAAATCATTTTGAGTCAAAATACCAATTTTGCACCTAGGTGCTCTACATTACTCTTTTTTATGAAATTTAATGTATGGGACATGTGCCTTTTTTATCTTATGTTAAAAACATCCTAAATGGGATAACAGATCCAATGCATCTGACATTGACTTTCAATTCTAATTCAGTCAAATTTTGGACCAATAATAAGGCATTCTGATCAATTTGAGTAATTTGTGCACAAAGTGCCTAATCATGCTTAAGAGCTAATTAATCCAAATCAAGGCCTAATTAATAATTTTATGTAAACCTATTTAAAACTTGTTTTTAGAAATGAATATTGAATATCTATATCATTAGGTGACCTCATTTCTTGGGAAGACATCCCTAGGCCATAAATGCTACAAATATCAAGATTATGGGGCTCCCATGCCTCTTTATTACCTCCCATGCCTCATTAATGTACATTATTCCAAAGTCATGATGAGGATAATTATGTATTTTAATTACATAATTCAATTAATCCATGACCACGCATCTCAATCTTGAGATGGATGGTCATGGTTGATTCTGGTCATTCTTGAAAATTTATAAATAGAGAGGCCATGAACATCATTTTTAAGCTTAATTTTTGCAAAGTTACCATGTCAAATTGATTTCAAGAGCTCTCGCATGTCAAATTTATGATAACAAAATATTGAGCCAAGCCAAGCCAAATCTACAAGGTGCCAAGGAGAAGAGGAGATAGTCAAGCCTCCTTTGATGAAGACTAAATGAGCCCAAGCCAAGCAAGCCACTACAACAAGCATTTGGAACATCTAAGGAAGGTGAAGGATTCTTGTTTTTCTTTAATTTTTAGTTGTAATTTTCATTTGATTTTGTTATTAAGCTCACCCTAGTAACTAGGCCTATAGATGTATGCTAAATAGTGTGTTTTTATTAATTTGTTTGCATTTTTGGACTAACACAATATTAATCACCTCTCTTGAGTTAAAATCCTAGTTCACAAAAACATAATCTTCTTCTTCTAGCAGTTGAAAACCTTTAGGTTGTTCTATGTAGACTTCCTCTTCTAGGTTTCCATTCAAGAAATTAGACTTAACATCTATTTGATAGACTTTAAATTTCTTATAAATAGAGAATTCTATAAATATTATTATGGCTTCCAATCTAGTAACTGAACCAAATGTTTCCTCAAAATCTATGCTTTCAACTTGTGCATATCCTTTACACACCAATCTAGCCTTATTTCTTATGATAGTTCCATCCTCATTAAGTTTTTTTCTAAAGACCCACTTTGTACCTATTACATTCTTATTTGAAGTTCTTGGAACTGATTCTCAAGTTTTGTTCTTTTCAATGTGTCTTAGTTCTTCTTCCATGGCTTTTAGCCAATTCTCATCCTTGCTAGCTTCAACATAGTTCTTAGGCTCAATTTCAGACATTAGAGAAAAAATCACTTCCTCTTTTTTCATTTAAATTCTTCTCCTTATTTGACCTCTTTCATTTTTATTGATAATAATCTACTCTATAGAATGGTCCTTTTAAACAAATCTTGCAGGTGGTTTTTCATTTACTTCCTCAAGATCTTCATTAGCTACTTCCTCTTCAAACTTTGATTCTTCTTCACAAATGTCTCTATTAGGTTTAACATGTTTCAAGCCTTTATCAACCTTCATATTGATACTCTCTATAATATTATGTATCCTTTTGTTGTAACATATGTAGGATTTGCTTTGGGTAGAATAACCAAGAAATATTCCTTCATCACATCTTGATTCAAAGCTTCCCAACTTATCTTCTTTTCTCTCGATGTAACATTTGCTACCAAACACTCTAAAATACTTAATAGATGTAGGTTTTCCATACCATATTTCATAGGGATTTTTATCATTGTTTACCCTTAGTTGAACTCAATCCAAGATATATATTTTTGTTTATACTGCTTCTCTCCCGTATCCATCAGGTAACTTGGTCTCTTTTAGCATTGTTCTGGCCATCTCCTTGATTGTTTTATTCTTTCTTTTAATAACTCCATTCCATTATGGGGTCCTTATTTCAATTTAATTCCTTTTGATTCCATGCTTCTCAGAGTATTCTATAAACTCATTTGAGGTGAATTCTCCACCTCTATCAAATCTTAAGCATTTGATTTTTCATCCAATTTTCATTCTCTACCATGGCCCTAAAGATCTTGAATCTTTCAAATACTTGAGAATTATCCTTTAAAAATGTTACCCATGTCATTATTGAGTAATAATCTATTATAAACATGAAGTATCTTTCTCCTTTGTATCCTCTTGTCTTAGTAGGACCACAAAGATCAATTTGAACTAATTTTATAGGCTTTGTAGTTACATACTCCTTTTTCTGAAATTTGACCCTTATTTGCTTACCTTGCTGACATTCCCTGAAAGTAGTTTCTATAGGTTTGGATATATTATACATACGTATAACACACTTATTTGAACTCACTTTTACTAGGTTATCAAAGTTGATAGACCCATTCTTATATGCCATAGCCAAATCTCATTAACCTTTCCTATTAGACAATTATTACCATTCACTTCACTTAGGTTATAAATATTACTTTTAATTATTTTCCCTTAAAAAACTAATCTTCCAAATTTCTTTATCTTACATCCTTTTACATTAAATATGACCTTATATCAATTTTCACACATTTGGTTAACACTTAGTAGACTGTGTTTTAATCCTTCATAATAAAGGACATCATGTGTAGGAATTTTTCCATCTATATTCAAGGTTATTTTACCATGGATCTTTACTATAGTATTATCTCCCAAGCTAACTGATCCTTCCTTATATTTACTCAGCTTCATGAACTTAATCTTGTCACCTATCATGTGTTTTGAGCAACCATTATCTATTACCCATAAATTATATTCCTTGACATGGAGTAAAGTTTGAGCAATCATAGATTGTGCAACTTTTTGATCTTTTACTTTCCACACATTCTTATGATTCTTTTTTGGCTTATTTTTTCCTTTTTTAGAGACTTGTGAACCTTTGTTCACACTGGGAGGCATGCTTTTCTTTTCACTTTGTATTTTTGGTCTTCCAAGGTTTTTTCTATATTGTTTAGCTATGTGACCAAAATTATTAAAGTTATAACATATTACATTTTTATCTAACAAGGGTACAAATAAGTTTTTTCTCACAAGTTTTGTTCTCTTTTTAGGTATAATTCTATAATCACTAGCCCTATGACCGAACTGATTACAAGTATAACAATAACCATAGAAAAAGGAGAAATACCTTATCATAACATTTATTTGTGAAAGATGAGGAGGTCTTATTAACTCTAGATTATTCAAATATCTCACCTTTATGTAACTATCTGCATCATCTACCTTTATGTTTAGTATCTTCCTTGAGTTTATAGAGATTGACTCATTATTCTTCTTCTTTTCTCTAGTCTTCTTTTCTCCTTCAAGTTTATTCACATCAGTAGTGTTTATATATATCTTTGTATCTCTTGAGGAATTATTGAAATATTTTCATTATTTGTTCTTGATTCTCCTTATGTTTTGAATTTATCATATAAGTTTGTAGATGTACTAGTTATGAGACTTTTCCCTTTTTCAAAACCAAGATTAGATTTCTCTTTTGATGGATTTTGAGAGTTGATCAATTCATCAAGAATTTTTTAACCTCCTTTTAGCTTTATACCTTTATCTATTTGTTCTTTAGCTTTTTTAAGTTATTTTCTCAAAGCCACTATTTATACTTCTCACTTCATGCATTCATCAGATTTAGATTGTAGTTTAAATTTAACTACATATTTTATTCGTTTAGCCTCTTCAACTTGTGTCTTTAGGCTAACTACCATCTGATCATATTTTTCAATACCTTTAGATATTTTTTCAATGTCCTTTTGTGTCTACTTATTTAACTTTGAGTTCTCTTTTCTCATCTTATAAATTTCATCTAGAGCACAAATGAGTTGACCCTCTAGATCCACTTCTCCTTCCTCTTCTTCATCTGAGTCTTCAACTTTTTCTTTTTCTCGATCCACTTAAGCTAATTTGAATGTCATGAATAGGACTTAATTTCCCTTAGACCCAAAGGAACAATCATGTTCATCATATAAACTATTACTATCATCCAAAGAATCGATATCTTCTTTTGTGTACAGTCCCTTCTTATTTTTAAAGAAGTTCTTCTTCTTGGAGTAGTGAGGTTTCATTTTTTTACTATCCTTTTCTTGCTCAGAATTATCCTTTTTTTTATAAGGGCATTTTTCAACAAAATTTCCTACCTTACCATAGTTAAATCATTTAAAGGGTAACTTACATTTATATTTTCCAAACCCTCTTCTTAATTTTATAACAAAGTTGGCTTCTTTTTCATCAGTCTCCTCAAATTTGGATGTAGGTGCTTCTGATTTTACATATTTAGATGCTTTGAATGTAGCTTCTCCTCTTGAAATTATCTACTTCTCCCATTATCATACGATAGTTTATGAATATTCCATGCAACTCATCTATAGTGAGATTAGCTAAATCTCTATCTTACTCTATTGCAAATATTTTAGAATCATATCTAGATGGCAGAGATCTTAGGATCTTTTTGACAATGACCAAATATTTCATCTCTTCAATGTCTCTAATTGCATTGAATATTGCATCTACTTTGAGGAGGTAGTCTACAATTTTACCTTCTTCATTCATTTTAAGACTTTCAAACTTACCTCTATATGTTTGTAGCTTGGCCTACTTTACCTTATCATCACCTTCATAGATTCTCTTCAACTTATTCAAGACATCATGTATAGTTTTACAATGCATTACTTTAACAAACTCTAATTTAGACAATCCATAAAGGATAACATTCTTTTCCTTGGCACTACTCTCATATGCTTTCTTGGTAGCCTAATCAGTAGGAGTTAAGCAAGAATTTTGTATCTATTTACAACAAACATCCATACATCAAACCCTAATGAATATAAATATGCTTCCATTCTAATGATCCAAAATGCATAATTTTATCCATCAAAAAGAGGTCCTTTTTTTTAGGAAGGACCTTCTTGACTAGTTATTTGTGTTCACCATCCAAGATCTACCTAAGCTGATTATGCTTCTTTTAAGGAACTAGGGCTCTTATACCAATTATTAGAACACAACTATCTATTAGAGGGGGGTGAATCAGTAGATTGATTGAAACTAGTCCTTAAATAATTTTAATGCAAATTAAAAAGTATATATAGATATCATACACACATAAATAGACACAACACTCAGTGTACATGGAAAAACCATGGTGAAAATAGTAATTAGAATCTAATATTCTAATACATCCTCATAATTAAAACCTCATTGGTTACAATGTTTAAGGACATAGACCCTAAGGAGACACCAATCCCCTGATTTAAGAGCACCAACTCTAAAGAATCACCTACTTGATAATTAAGCACTAACTTAGCTCTTATGATGGCACCTACCAATTAGATTTATTATGGATCTACAACTTCAAATTACAAAAGTGTTAAAAAAAGAATCTATTTCTATGTTACAAACCTATTCTGTAACTATTCATACTCTTTTTTACATCTCTCTCTTCCTCTTTACCTCTTTCCCACTCAATTTTCTTCTTTTACATTCATAGTGTATATCCTATATTATGTATATATGCATTAGATCTAGGTCTTAGATCTTATCTATGTTCACACTCAGTCATTAACACATCATGCTATTATTTTTTGAACTTAGTTCATATTTATTTAATGATAGATTTCACACTTATTGAATTTACACATCACTACTATAAATCTCTATCTTTTACTATATTTAGCATATATCAGGATCTAGTTTTGGTGCACATGCCATATTACACAATTTTGATCAGTCACAATGATCTATATCATTATCTATGTCATTTAATGCATCTTTTCTAGATATTCCTTTGCTTGACCATTGAGATGAACATATATTTAAATATTTACCATTGATCTTATGTTTCATGCCATGATCTGATGATCTTAATTCAATAGTCCCAACTTTAAAATGTAACTGTTAGGTCAAACTCTTATAGGCTCATGCATTCCATAGATAGTCTTCTGAGATTAGGACACTTGCCACTCTCATGTGCCTTTTGAACACTTTACTATCAATCCCCATGCTTATGACACTTGGCACTCTCACATGCCTTCTGCACATTATTGTTAGTTCTCACACATGTGACACTTGGCACCCTCATGTGCCTTTTTCACATTGTTGTTAGTGACCACACTTGTGACACTTAGCATTTTGGTATGCCTTCTACACATTACTATCATTTCCTAATATTAAGACACTTGGCACCTTTACATTAATCATTGACTATTTGACATTGAAGTGCACTATATATCTACTACTCATGCTTTGTGATTATGACACATGTCATCAACACATTCATTCTCAAGTTTTTTGACTTGTTAAATTTTTTAGCATTATTGGATCTTCATCATGCGATTAATCAATCATCATCAATCAAACTCAAACAAATATTAAGTTGAATAATTAGTAAATATTAAAGTATTTGATCATTATTTCAAGCCGGTAATCACTAGGTTGAAGGGGTCGGTTTCATAATGATGAGGAAGGCTTCAGTTATAACTTAAGAAATTGATTCTTTCCTATATCTAGTCAACATAAAAATATAAGTGCTTGTGAATACCATGACCAAAAACCATAGGGTTTTATTGAGAAACCTTAGTAATGGTTGAGAGCAAAGATAAATCAATTTTGAGCTCATTTCTCTTCATCTAACCTTGTGGATCATATATATGAGATGCACTTGAAAAAAACATAATAAATATTCTATCAATTTCTATATAAATGTTCCATAAATAGTATGTATTAAATCATTACAACTTTATATGATAATATTACAACTCATACTATGAAATTGTAAAACATGCTCTTCTCTCCATCAATCTTGCCTGATCCTCTAACATAAATGACATCCATAATGCCAAAAATATCCCTTTTGACATTAATTAAAATTATATTTCCAACATGGAGAATGAATTTTGACACTTTTTTTACATATTCAAAGTATCATATGCTCAAACCCATGCATGAAAATTCCTCTATAAGTCTCTTTTAATCAGCTAGTCTGTAGGACTAAAGGACAAGGTGACCTAATCACCCAATATGATAAGTTTGCATGTATTTCTTTCTTAAGGATATATATATCATGATGTGTATAATTTATT
Source organism: Torreya grandis (assembly GCA_037957365.1). NCBI lineage: Eukaryota > Viridiplantae > Streptophyta > Pinopsida > Cupressales > Taxaceae > Torreya > Torreya grandis. The sequence continues at coordinate 254,876 of JARHVA010001653.1, forward strand.
CAAGCCTAAAGCTCACTTGTTCATAGGTTTCTAAGGTTTCATATAAAATTTACATGGCCATCAAGTACTAAGAGTTAGGATACTAAGCATAATTGGTCTAGTAGACCTACTTGGTCAATCAAGTAAAAAGAAGAATGGCATAGAAAATTGATGAAGTGAGTTAATTTTTTTTTTTTTTTTTGTGTGTGTGTGTGTGTGTGTGTGTGTGTGTGTGTGTGTGTGTGTGTGTGTGTGTGTGTGTGTGTGTGTGTGTGTGTGTGTGTGTGTGTGTGTGTGTGTGTGTGTGTGTGTGTGTGTGTGTGTGTGTGTGTGTGTGTGTGTAATTGATCCTAAAGATTAATCATGCCACATAACTGGTCTTGACTGGTAATTCCATGCATAACTGGTCTTAAAACAGTTGATAAATGAGTTAATTAATCCTTAAGTGGCATAACTAACCCTCAAGTGATAATAAATGTGAAAATAAAAAGGTGTATAATTCTGAAATATGATGTAGGATTTAGTCAAATACATCTTCAACTACCTCTTTTCAATTCCAAATAGCTTATTTAAGAATCATACAAGAGCACCAAACAAGGAGAGATCTCTTGAGGACTGTTCACAATTAGTTGTAACTAAAGTAGTACTTCAGTTAATGATGGTCATGGAATGACCTTTTATTATATCCTCTACAGAATTATATATATTCTTCCCTTCTTCTCATTTTTTATATATTCAAGATGTTAGGTCTTATTTCAGATCCCTCTCTTGGGCATGAGGAAACTCTGCCAAGATTAAAATTTTTAACATCTTAGATTAATAAAATGGACTATTGTAGTTTCTTTATGATTGACTTATAGTGTGTATATGCTTGTTCAAATGTGTATAAGTGGTATTAATCTTCCCTTGTCATGTCTTTACATACCTATATGTTGATAAATTGTCTTATGCAGGTTTTATGAACTGTCAAAGGTTGGTGATCAAATTTGAAGTGTAACTTGGTTGGAAGTGTCTCAAAGTAGACATCTTTCCTTTCACCTCCAAGTTAATGTCACTCACCATGACCTCCATGTAAAACATTATTGCATAAGAATCCTTAGAGGTAGTCTTTTATTCCATTTCTTAGTTCACTAGTTTTGTATAAGTAAAAAATTGAGTGGATGAATCAGCAATATAGGTGCATCACCATCACTAAAATAGGTTTTCCCTTTCAATTATCTCTATAACTCTTTTCACCCCAAAATTAAATTAGTAAATTTATGAAAAGGATTAAAATTTGATACATCAAAGGAGCTATACTCATAATCTAGAGGTTTTATATAGTATATAGATATCACAAAACCTATAGATCAATCCAATGTTAGTATAATTTTGAAGGATAACTAAGTAATCTAATTTAATAGGGTGCATCTTGGGTTTCTAATAGTTCTAGCATGCCCAGTGGGACACAAATTCATCCATTAGAGTCCTCATTATCATAATTTGGTCTTCATAAGTAGCTTCAATCACTCATTTTGTTCATAATTTCAAAGGTATCAGTAGTTCTTGTTCATAAATTCATTATTCTTCATGTGTCATATGGTAATTTATAGTTGTATATGGGGAAAAATATTGTCATTCACTACCTTATCAATAGCCCTATGATCCATCCTAGTTCCAACATTATTCCTATCCATCTCATTATGATACTTATTATCCCTATATTTACCCTAATCAATAATATCATGTCCCTTATTTGGCCTATGATCCATTTTAATACCAAGGATAGTAATTTATCCCTCCTTGTGAGCTTCATTCATCTCCTTGGTATCTTGCTTATCAATCTAATCAGTCATGGTGATTTCATGACATTCCTAATCAATTAAACTAAGTTTCAATAAAATCCATATAAAGATTTAAATAAAGCTTTTTTGGCTCTAAAAACATATGGTGAGAATTGACACACAAAAGAGTTATGGATAGGATATCCCTAGGCATGATATTGAGAGCATGAGAGCTTAATTATAGCAACCTAAAGAAGAATTTTTGTCTTTCATAAGACAAGACCATTCAAAATTTAGTGGTGATCTGATTGATATAGGTGGTTTAATTTAATGCATTTAAGAGAAGTTGGTAGTCTATGAGAGACACCATGTTCACCACAACCAAAAACATGTTCCTTCGTTCACTCCACATTAGTCTTCCATTAAACTCTTTTTTTCCTCTCAAAAATATCAAAAAAATGGGTATCATAGCCCTCAAGATTCCTATCAAACATTGCCAACTTTTCCTACTTGGAAGTCTATCTAAGAGAGACCTCAAAAGGTGTAATAAGTGTGTTTTAAAGAGACTAATTTACATGTTTCATAGTAGATAATTCAATGGCCTTCATATTTTGATCAGCATGGAGAGATCTCCAATGAGATGGTGCTTGACTTTGAGGATCTCCTTGTTAAACAATTTGATATTGCAAACCAATATCTACATCAATCAATAGTAGCTTCAAAAGCAACATAATTTTAGCATTGAGTTTCTCCACTCATACCCATGGTTGCAACAAGTGCAAAACAAGTTCATAAACCCAATTTTATGACTTGGAAATAAATGCAGTAATCTAGGGAAAGAGAAGAGTAATAAAACATAAGATCATGTGTTGAAGTCAAGAATAAGCATGAGATCATTCAGCCCCTACTCCTCCCTCTTCAAAATACTAAGGCCTTCCCCTCATGGAATTCCATTTAATAAAAATTTTAGTAGAGAGAGGAAGTGATGGTTATCAAAGTTAAACACCCCCATGAGTATAAAGAAGCATCCATGGCAACACGATTGGATTTGAATCATATTCTTTAGCTTTTCAAAGGGTCCACCATGCCAATCCTTGAGAAAGAGCCTATCCTTTACCAATAAAATGAATAATATTCAACTAAAGTGACTAAAAATGAGAGTAACTTCAATGAGCAAGAAGAGGAAATCATCATTGGGGCATCCCTTGGAAAGGATAGGTATGATTATGTCTTTCATAATGTAAAAGAGGATGAGTTGATAGAGGTTACTAAGTTGTAAGAGGTTTATGAGATGAAAAATGAGCTAAAAGTACAAGATGAGACATAAGAGAAAGACACTCCAATTATATAAGAAGAAGATGTTTCTCAAGAATTTGTAACAGTTACCATAGACAAGTGTAGACCAGCTAATGAAGATGAATGTCAAGGTAATAATAGTGACCTTTGGAAGAAATACATGATCATTTGAAATGAATATCAAGCCCTTTAAGGACTCACACTTCCCATGGAACATGTTGAATATCAATTGGCTACTAACCTTGTAAAATGTTGTCCACAAGAAGAGCATGCACAAGATGATGAAAATAATGATGAAATGTTTGTTGAGGTAGTACCTCAAGTTGATACTCTTGAGCATAAACCAAGTGAAATTTTATTTTCCTTTAGAATGCCTAATGAAAATCAAAATGTCCATATGGATCAGATTGAAGGCATTAACCAAGACATGGCAGACCCTTGGTAGCCCATGACTAAGGCAGAATTAGTATTGTTATTACAAAGTAGAAGGATATGGGAGGAGTATGATTGGGTGTTGGCCTCACATTTATAATCCATGTACCTGAGAGTGAAACTAGAAGGCCTAGTTTCTTCCCTAAGAGACCATGAACATGCAAATGCTTCTATTTACAAGAAGAAGATATAAAAATGTGTTAAGTAGACTTCATAGTGTTATAGTGGTCAATCAAGTTTTCCATTTGACCTTGGAGGAAAGAGTTTGACCTCAGGTTAGTTTTTTTAGTTTGTTATATTGTTTCAATAAGTGGTTAGCACAAGCAGTAGTCTATTGCCTTGTTGTGTTTGTCTTAGTTTGTTATTTCATTAGGTTAGGTGTGTTTTCTTCTTAGTTTAGGTGTGTTTCTTATGTTGCCTTTTTTTGTGTCTAATTGTTTATTATATTCTTAAGAGGTGTCACAAAGTACATAATCTATTTTATAGTCCAAGGTTGTCATTAAAATCATGTTGTCATGTTTTAGACTATCATTATCATGAAAATTCAATAGGTTCTTTTAGTCATATAAAATTCAAAAATTGGTAACTTGAGTGTGGATTGCAACACCTAACCCATAGGTCCCTCTTTCTTTCTCTCATGACCCTCTTAGGCATCTTCTCATTGATTCCCAATCATCCATAGCCTTCTAGACTTAATCCTTGCTCATCTAGATTGCTTTTTACATAACTAATCCATCCCCCTAGGCCCCTTTAGCTTTGGACAATAGTTTCACACTTGGACTATAGTTTCAATGCCACTTCTATCTACTTTTGATATTCCTATCCAAGTGTATTTTTTGCCCCAATAGTTAGTTTTTTCTAATTCCCCATCCTTTTCCTTATCAGCATAATGTGAGCACATTTAACCTATGACTAATAGATGCCTATAAAATCCCATTCAAAGATCATTTGGAAAGGGTTGGTAATTATCACTAAGTAATATAGAATATAAATAAGACTACTCAATCAATCTTGCCTATTCTCTATATATAGCCAGCTAATACACTTACAAGTTTATTCAAATCCTTACACTAGTTCCTAGCCACTTCAAGCACATCTAGTTTAGTATTTTGAATATTCATACACTCTATTGCATAAATCACATCAAGTGGGAGAACTACATATGGCTTGATCCCTCTTCAGAGTATTGTTATGTAGGTGTGTTCCCACATAAGGGGTGTGAATACACATTTAGTGAATCTTACACACACTAACCCCCCCACTCTTTCTCAAAATTGGTCAAAGAATAATGGATTATAAGGTTTGAAGATAAAATATACTATACAAGGAGCTCTACAGACTTCCAACTACTAAAAATTTACAGACATGGTCACATAGGAATAGCAAACAAAACCCAAAAACCTCAGATCTCCTAGATGACAATGGTAAAGGTGGACTACATTGCATGTGCCACTCCTATCCACTTTTAGTGCTCATATCCAATCATAAAATGAAGGTTAGATACTAGTTTATGACAGTGTCCCAATACTGCATAGTGAATCTCAGACCCTATCTCAACTATTTAATCAGTTTTTAGCTATCTTATTTTCTCCCTCTTATTACTATTTTTAGAAAGGTCAAAATTGCAATATAATTGACACAAATTAGTAAATTAATTATTGTATATTTATTTAGCTAATTTTACTACTCAGACCCTTTAAATAAATTAGTAATAATATACAAATATTCCCAAAATAGGTTAAATCATTTGGTGAACCTGACTTATTTTAATTGTGCATAAAACCCCTAAAAACCCTAGGGTAAATTTCCTACCAATTTTTCTTATTTTTTTATAATTTTTTCCCTACATAAGAAAATTAGAAATTTGCATCAATTTTTTTTTTAAATAGTAATTTTAAAAACAAATTCAAACCATTGTTGCCCATACTAGGTCCTAGTATTTTCCCAATAATTTTCTAATAATTTTTTGATTTTTTACTAGCATATTAAAATCAGAAATACACTTTAAATTTCAAAATTCAATAGTAATTTTCAAAAATAGTTATTTTTCAAAACCCTAGTTTCTTCTACTATGTCTCTTTAAATCACAAATTTTTTAATAAAATTCTTGATTTCTTACTTACATATTTCCCTTAGAAATTCACTTTAAATTTCAAATTTTCATATTAATTTATCAAAATATTTATCTTTCAAAACCTAGTTGCATATACTATATCCCATTACTTCTTGAGGTATCACCTAGTTAACTATTTTTAGGAATTTACATTTCCTATATTTCGTACTTTTATTTTCTAGCACTTTGATTATTATAAATTATTATAAAAAATTCAAACAATTTTCAATTTGGTTTCGTACCTTAACAATGGCCCAATACACCAGTTTTGATGAAACTAATAAAAGGGAACTTCAAGAACTCTTAATTAAACACCCTGGCATACAAGATGACATGCTTAAAATACTAAAAGAAGAACAAAAAAGAAATAATAATGGTTAATCTTCCCAAAGCACAAAGCAACCAATTGCAAATGACACTATAAGGGAAACTATGTCTCAACAACCCCCTATAGTAGCCCAACCTTCCTCTATACCACCAACTAAAATTAGTATATCTTTATTTCTTGATGTGGCAGTCCTTGTGCAAGAAATAAAATATATGCAATCCAAGGTGCTACATCTTGATCAAAATACCTCTATACCTACATAGGCTTTCAATTCTTTTACTCTATTGTATACACCATTGGCATGTCACATTGCTTCTACACCCTTGCCTCAAGGTTTTGTTCAACCTAAGCTTAATTTATATGATGGCAAGGGTGATCCAGAGATACATTTGAGATATTTTCATGTAGCATGCTTGGACTATATACCAAATGACTAGGTACTTACTAGGCTATTATGCTTTACAATGGCTCTACAGTCTATCAAATCAGTTGGTCAATACATTCAATCCTTTAACGGATATGTTCCTAGCTCATTTCAGCATTAACATTGATGATAAGGTTTCATATTCCCAAGTTACACAATAAAAACAAAGGTCAAATAAACATCTCACAAATTATGTTCTTCAATATAAGACTATTTTGGCTAAGATTACTAGCCCCATGGTCGATCAACAGTTACAAGATATCTTCAAAGAGAGTCTTCTACCAGTTTTACATGAATCAATTATGTTTAAAATATTATCTTCTTTCACTAAATTATGTCACACACTAAAGGAAAAAGAAGTCAAACTAATTTCAATGGGAAAACTCAAGTATATAAGTATCTCAAAAACAACAAACAAGAGTAACAACAAAGTCCCATACAAAGTTAAGGTTAATGATAGCAAGAGTTAGAATCAACCAAAAATTAATGTAGCTTTCAAGTCTCCTTAATGAGTGGTTTTATTAGCACCTCCTCGATGTACCTTTACCAATCTACTAGTTTCTTCAGCTAGAGTTTTACAACAGTTATTGGAATGTAACATCATATCTCTCCCTCATATTTAGGAAGTTGACCCAACAAATCCTCTTCCATGGGGACATGATCAGTGTTAATTTTATGAGTTTCATAGTGCACCAAGCCATACAACAAATATATGCATCAATTTGAGACACAAGATACAAGATTTGATAGATGGAAATCATATTAATCTTGGTGCTTTAGTTGAGCCTCCTCAGGCAAATCAAACATAGGATAAAGCTTTGAAAATATTCTTAGATCCCTTTTCCTAGCATTTGAAACAAAAGGCAGGGGACACATTAGGGGTTCACCATGCACATCTACCACCAGATACATACATGGCACCTTCAATTGAGACCCATCCTTTGAGTAACATGATTGGTGTATACAACTATAGAGTTCTAGCTAGACCTTCCATCTCCTTCTCAAAGTAAGAGATAATCGAGGATGATTCAGATTATCATGCTCTCTTTATCATAGCTTACATTCATAATCATCCTATTCATAGTGTTCTCATAGATAATGGATCTAGTGTAAACATGTGCACTATGATGTTATTACAAAATTTGGGATATTCAAAGTAGGATATTACCTTGATGGACATAGTTATTAATGGATTCAGTGGGAACATATAGATTTCATTGGGTGAGATCATACTTCATTTATAGGATGGTCCAATAAACATGACCACACCATTTACTATAGTTCTAAGTGCAGGAGTTTTTGATATGATACTTGGTTGACCATGGATTCAAAAACTTTACATAGGACCTTCCATAATTCATAGATGTGTGAAATTCACTCACACTAATTAGTTTGTTATAGTTGGTGGAGTTCTATATGAGTTACCACTCCCCACTTTAAAGCCATATACTATTTTGTAGTCACCAATTTTAGTTTTGCCACTAGTCATAGTTCATTCTCTAGTTCTAATTTATACATAGTTGAGGCATCCATCACTAGCATAGAGAGTTTATACACCTATATAGTTTCAAGATTCTAGATAGCTTCTAGCTACATTGTTCACACCTAGGGCAATATCATTAAGATCTCATACATCTACTCATAGAGAACATGTTTAGATAACTTCTCCTACTACCATATGGGTCCCTAAGAGCCCTATAGTTGCATCCACTTTTCATAGTTATAAGGGGTCCCCACACTTGGCTTATACTTTAGAGATTTTATAGTATTTATAGTATATATAGCTTTTAGGGCCATAGTCTTAGCATTTCCATCATGATTCATGATCACACATAATTCCTCTCCTTGATATAGGACACCATGATAGGGAATCTCCCATGAGACTCATCAGTTAGTATCATTTCTTCTCAAAAAAAATTGTACATAATTTCCTTTATGCTTGATTGCACATAGCTCATAACATTTCAAAATACAAAAATAATGCAACATATCAAAAAAATTAATAACATTAAAATATGTCAAAACACTAAAAATATTTATATTGTATGCATCATCCATGCTTTACATTTCTACTATCATGCCATACTTATATTTATTATTTTATTCTATTGTTTGTTGATTTATCTACATTACCATGCTTCACTTGATCTTCTTTGAGTGTGTGCAGTGACATCTAGATCCTTGATTGCTTCACTCTACCCATTGAGAGGGCATCATACTTATATAATGAGATACATATCAATATACATACCCATTGGGGGCATCTTCTACATGACTACACCATCTAGGTTATGTCATTCCTACACTACACACTCTAGTTATCATGTTGATGTATATTATTTACTAAGCTTACACAAATTAATCTATCAACACTCACTAGTATATATCACTTGTGTATTTCCTAGCATATACCTAGTATTGTACTAACATGTATTACATACGTTCACACTCTTGTTTTGATTATTTAGATGCAATTGTATTTCTATCATTCACATGCTTTCATTTCTGGTTTTGCATAGCTAAATTTATTTCATTTCTCAATTCTTGTTTTATCTCTTGTATGTGTTTTAGGACATTTTCCAATGTCCTTTATATGTAATTTTCTATGTGATTGTGTCCCTCATTCCAACCCTTACTTGTTTCAATTATATGTATATGAAACATTTGAACATGTCTTGTATGTTTGCTTTCTAGTTTGAGTGACATGTGCCCATGTCCCTTGTTTGCATGGCCCCTTGGCTATTTTTGTATGCTTCTTGCTTATTTCCTTATGTGTTTGTTGCTTGTTTTATTCTCATTTTTTTCAATGCCATGATCCACATCATGCATTATATTTATATCTTATATGCCATGATGGACATCATGCTCCATCCCTCCTTGCCAACTAACAACTAATAACTAACACTTCTAGTTCTAGTTCAATACTTTATACATACTATTTTATTATTATATATATCTAGGCATACCCCTATTAATATAGCAACCTCTTAATACAAACCATGCTATATCTTAAGATATCTTGTTAGTTATCACTTCTATATCATGTATCTTTGCAACATAACACACTTACAAGGCTCTCTTTTTTAAGGGAAATCATTGTAAGGTCTTCATTCCTACCCTTAGAAGAGGAGGAAACAAACAAGATTTTTTTCATAGAGATCAGAGCTCTTGATGATTTTAAAAATAGCATTTAGAACATCCATAATAACAACCAATCAAAATAGACTAGGTAGATAGTGAAAATGTTAGAACAATTACCAAATTTGGCCCAGGATAATAGTGCCAAGATTGGAATATAGCACCGATACCACTACTATCCATTTTTTGTGCTCTTATCTAACACCAAAAAAACTATACTTTTTAGAATCAAGTAGAAAAGTAGGTTTAGCTATAATTTTTTCATAGTCAGACCAGTTCAAAATCAGTAGTTTTTAGTAAACTTTTGCTCAAAGAATTAGATATAGGGGCATTATTCACAACATAATGGATCTCTCTTCTAGTTTTAGATATGGAAATTGGTATAAATTCCAAATCAAAATCCATGTTTTAGACACCAGTGATTAGGGGTAATGTGCATGACACATTTGTTTTCTTTTCTTTCCATGTTTAGTATTACCTAAGCATTCTCAACAGTTGCATGCCTTATTCCATCTGCAAGTGGTTAGCATCATTTTGGAGTGGATTTAATACAAGCTTAACTTTTACATTTTAGAGTGGCTTTTATATAAGCCTAGTGCACTAGTTTTGGAGTGGCTTTCATATAAGCCTAATCTCCATCTTTTAGAGAGGCCAAGAGTGGCCTAATTTATAACATACATTTGGCTATCTATGCTAATATTTTTAAATTATAGAGCATTCATGGGCTTTAGGATCCATCTTATATGACATACATTTCATAATGATATCAATTTATATCTTCATTTCATGGGGAAATAATGAATACAAAGGACTAGCTAGCCTTTATATTCTTGAGCCACCTATTTAGAGGGATTGGACACATAGTATAGACATTGATTAACACACACATGACCACCTAGCTTTACTTAGTAAGTGATGATGGATCCAAAGGGATAACCTTTGCATTATTGAGTCACTTTTATGGGATTGAGAACATAGCTCTATTCATGATATTACTCTTAGTATAACATCATCTGACATTACTTAGCATCATCCAGTATCACTTAGCATCATGATAGGTTTTATATTGGTTTGCATACTTGGTGAGGTGTATTCATTCCTTTTTATTCCTCTCTCTCTCTTACCCATATTTTTACATTCTTATTTTAGATATAGTGTATCTTGTAAGAACTAATCTACTCTTTGTTTTCTCTTGTAGATTCACACTTCACTGCTTGCTCTCTCTATACATACCCAGCATCATACAATTTCATGAGCTTCACCCTTGAAGGTAAGTTTAGGTACATTTTTTATTTTTCCTTTATCTTAGTATTTCACTTTTTTGTATCACTAGATTAAATAGGGGGAAATGTAGTCATATAAAATGCAAAAATTAGTAAACTAAGTGTGGATTATGACATTTGACCCATAGGTCACTCTTTCCTACTCTCATGACCCTCATAATCATCTTTTCACTGATTCCTAGTCATCTGTAGCCTTACAAACTTAATATTAGTTTATCTAGACTACTCTTTCCATGACTAATCCATCCCCCTAGGCCCCATCAGCTTTGGATAATAGTTCCACACTTGGAATATAGCATCAGTGCAACTCCTATCCACTTTCGATGCTCCTATCCAAGTACATTTTTAACCCTAACAGTCAGTTTATTCTGATTCCCCATCCTTCTCCTTATTAGCCTAATGTGAGCACATTCAACACATGACCAGTAGATCCCTATAAAATCTAATTCAAAGATCATTTGGAAAGGCTTGGTAATTATCACTAATAAAGAAAGAATATAAGTAAGACTACTCAAGCAATCTTCTCTATTCTATACATACAGCCAGCTAATACACTTACAAGCTTATTCAAATCCTTACACTAGTCCCTAGCCACCTCAAACACATCTAATTTAGTATTTTTCATATTCATACACTTTATTGCATAAACAAAATCAAGTGGGAGAACTAAATATGGATTAATCCCTCTTCAAAGTATTGGTAAGTATGTAGCATGCCCACATAAGGGGTGTGGATACATGTTTAGTGAATCTTACACACACTAACCCCCCTTCTTTCTCAAAATTGATAAAATCATAATGGATTATAGGCTTTAAAGATAAAATCTACTATATATGGATCTCTACAAACTTTCAGCTATTGAAACTTCACAAACAGGGTCACACAAGCATAGGAAACAAAACCCATAAAGTTTAGATCTCCTAGACAACAATGATAGAGATGGACTACAATACCAGTGCCACTCTTATCCACTTTTGATGCTCCTATCAAATCATAAAATCAAGGTTAGATCATGGTTTATGATAGTGTCCCAATCATTCATAGTGAATCTTAGACCCTGTCTCAACTGTATCAGTTAATTTTCAGCTAAGTCTTATTTTCTCCCTATTATTACTATTTTTAAAAAGGTCATAATTACAATATAATTTACACAAATTAGTATCTTGATTATTGAATATTTATTTAATAATTTTACTAATTAGACCCTTTAACTAAATTAGGAATAATATACCAATATTCCCAAAATAGGTTAAATTAGTTCTCTTGACTAGCAGGCTGGTAAACCCCTATGAGTCACCAAAAATGTTGGAAATTTGGCCTACCAAGGCCAAATGCCAATGGCTATTCAACCCCTATGAGACATCAAAAATGTTATAAATTTGGCCTACCAAGACCAAATTCCAACCCCTACAACTAAATACTTTTCATATCTTAGTTGTCTTGGGTCCTTAATGATGTGCTTGATCATCTTGATGTCATTAACTATTAGTTAAAGGGAGTATATCTTAGTTTCATGTCATTGTCATGTCTCATTTCAATTGGTGTCAAGTTTTTTAGGATGTTTGAGAATGTTTGGATGTCTTTTACAATTAATTAAAGTTTTTGACTCATCATGAAATTCTCTATCATATTCAATATATGTAAGGTATGAATATGTTTATAAGCTTTGAAAGGTGGTGAAGATACATTAAAGCCTCATGGAGAAACTTTTAAAAAGCTATAAGGTAATTTTCATGATATTTAGTGGAAAATTTCCTTTATGAAGCTATGTGTATATTGTCTAAAAAGAAGGTTTGAGTCTTTAAATGATAAATTAAACCTCATAAGGCCCCTAAAGCATCCTTAATATCTCTAAACACCTCTATATTCATATCATTTCTTAAGTCAATTTTTTCATGCTTTGGAAATATCTCCTCTTCAAGTCTAAACATAGTTTTTCTCTCCAAAAAGATCCCACATGTCAAATATGCTCCCATTTTGATCTCAAAAGACTTTTTACTTATTTTAATATTCCTTTTTAATTTTACTCTTCATAATTTTACCCTAAATTTATGGTTTAAATCTTGAAGTATGAAGAAAATATAAGAGAAAGACCATTTTCATGTGTTTTCATGCAGAGGTACGAATTTGTACAAAAAATTTCATACAATAGAGGATAATAATTTTAATAAGGTTTCATGATAGGTTTTCAAAAAAATATTCAAGGTAAAAGGATCTCATACAGGCTCAAAACTAGTTCTCTTACACTACTGAGCTTTTTTGCAAAGAGAGAGAGCCCTTCAGGTTTTCAAACGGTATGGCCATGAGAGAGAATATCAAGATATATAATTTTGGGTAGATTGAGGTGTATTAGATAGCCTCAATACTTATGAATTTGTTCTCATTTTGTCTCTCTCATTTATGAATAATCCTTTACAATTTAAGGCACTCACAATAGTTCATTCAGGCAAGCAATTGGCTTTCTGAGTTTTCTCCTCTCCTAAACATGGTGATAAAAGAATGGAATTTTATGGATATGTTTAGGAGTATGTACAAACTTTCCATGATATTATTAAAATTAAACTCACATTTTTTAGGATATTGAGGTCATATTAAACATGATGAAGCAGTTAGAGGTTCAAGGTGGTGGTAGTTCAATGTATATTTTTTTAATGGGAGCTTGTTGTTTCCTTTAAGTACAAACATGTATGGATTGTAGAGAATTTTGAGAGTGATCATAAATATAAAAATGATTTCTTACACTTATCCATGAATTCATACACTTTTCATTACATTTTTATCACTATATAAGTCTTTCAAATGGGCTAACTACTCCATCCTTGATGCATAAGTTCTTAAGAAGAGGCACTATCTATGCCAATATATATAATTACTTGAAGGTAAGTTGACGTGACATCATGCTTGTATTAATCTATGTGAACTCTTGATATTAGTGGCTAAGATGTTTTAATTTATTTGACAAGTCATGAGGTTTTAAATTCAAATAAATAATAACTCAATGTAAGGCTCATTGTGAGATCATCATCTACAACCACCTATAGCCAAACATATTTTATATGAGTTTCAAGAAGTTTAGATGTTCTAATAAATAAATGTTTATTGAAGAAGCTCAATCCAAGGTAAGGTGATTTCCTTAATTCATTTTCGTTCCTTACCTATCAATTCAAGTCAAGTTAAGATGACTAAGAAATATCATTAGGCCAAGAAGGACTAAGGACTATCTCAGACCATATAAGACAAGGACCATAGGTTTGTCATATGGGGAGTTCCATTGAGATTATAAAGAATGTGGTCTGAGAGGTTGTGAAGAGAATGAATTGGATGGATTCATAAACAAATATAAGATAACATTAAAGTATACCAAGGATCTTCTTAATAGGATGATTAGGCCTATTCCAAGTTTCCTAATCAACACCTACAACAGTCAAGGCCTCACCTCAATATGCAAAAGATCTCTAATACACCATGGTGGTCATCTCAATACAAGTTCAATGACATTAGGGTAGAGGCTAGTCAAAAAAATCAATAAAATAAAGGAAACCTAGTGTAATCCAATCATGAGAAGCAAGAGAGAGATAAATAACTTGAAATTTTCCCTTGCTATAAGTTTTTAAGGTAACTTTGTGAAATTTAAGGTAACTTGTGTTTCCTTGTTTCTTATCCATTATATAAATCTTGTGGAAAGATTCATTTTCCTTCAAGAAACATGGATTAATGAAGAGTGGTAGAGTTCTTGGCCCATTTTACATCATAGGATCTAATTTCTCAAAGTTGTCAACATTCTATATAGGTGTCAGATGGTCATCTAGATAAAAACATTCATAGGGTTGTCAAAATGTGATAAAAGAGTCTCTTTAAAGATTATAAGTATGATTGAAAGACTTCAAGTTTCAATCACTAAATAAAAATAATAAACTCCCTCCAAAGAATACACTTCACATGCCATGCTTAGATTGTCTTAGTCCATACAGTGGGGTCTCCAAGCTTCTTAAGAGCTAAGTTATTGAATGAAGATCAAAGCTTTCATTCGGAGTGAATATAATAAATGTAAAGGCAAAGCATATGGAGTTTATTTAGGACCAAAGTGGGAACTCCAAGAAATAATAAGAGCATTATAGATAATAGGATTAAATATTGAAGTCTTACGAGATTAAAGTATAAAATACACAATCTTAGCCTTGGAAAAAATCACCCACAGTCAAGACCAAAAGGCTACTCACTGTTAAGGATGCTAGATGAAAAAATTAGAAGGTATATGGTTTGAGAAAGCCTAGATAATTATGTTATGTAAAATTGAAAATAGATACATAATTATGATATTTTAACTGAGTTAATAAGTTTTTTTAGGTCATGAATACCTAAAAATAAAGACTCTTTTAAGGTTGACCCAACAAATTAAAGAAATCAACACCTACATGCTACAAGGTTAGTAATAGACTAATTAAGGGAGATAAGGTATGTTTAAAAGATTTAAAGGATCCTTAAGACCTCAATTTAGATCAAATATATTGTTAAGGTTAGTGATGATAAGTCATGAGGCCCAAACTCAAAGTAATATAGCCATCACCTCACAAGGTCATCTATAGGCCTATGTTAAAAGAGATTTTGTTTGTAAGAAGAAGAAATGACTTGAATGATTGGAGAGACCCTAAATAAAATTTTAAGTTTCAATCTGGTATCATAGATCATTTAAGGATCTAATATCAATGATTAAGGACAACAAACCTAAATAAATTCACATGCAATCATACATATCACACAATCAATGCCTTAGATAGTTTTGGAGGAATTTGAGGGTTTAAAGCCTTTATAGGTGGATTTAATCTCCAAAAATTGATAAAATTTTTGTGTAGTACTATATCAAGCTTCTCATGTTATCCTTAGAACTAGAAAAATATTTGAAACATCCACTATTTTGTCTCAAAGCTGCCTCAATCATCTATAGTCAATAATGGAGTTAGGAGGCCTTTTATAGGGCTATAGGTAATATCAGAGAGTTTAAACTTCATGTGAAGTTTTTTTAGGTATTTAAACATGATTATAGCTCCTTACACACTTTTTAAAAGTGAAAATATTCATTTTTTATGCCAATAGGCCCTTGAGGGCTATCATATGCAAATAGGCCTATGTGTTAGTAGTGGTGGCATCTATGTGATAAGAGAAATGTTTTAAGTCATGATATATATAAATGGAGGGATATAATTTAAATTAAACATATAATTATTAATAATATATTATTTTAAGCAAGGAAAACTACCAAACCTAGCCATAAGGGTTACATAGGCTTAATTGTCAAAAAACCCTAGTTTAGAGGAATCAAGGATAAATAGGGTATTAGGTGATTATAAGGGGTATAAAAAGGAATTTACCACTAATATAACATAATAAATGTATTTTAAACTCCATAAAACATTTATTTGAATTATAAATATCCTCTTGTACCTTAAAACCCCCAGAAACATGGTCTTAACAGTGAGACCTACAGACATAGTCATGAGAGTGGAACATAGTTAGAGTTTGAGTCACTTGAAGGTAGTTGTATAAGGTTTATAATAGGTATAAAATGGAGTATAATTATGTTTTTTCATCCCAAAAACCTATATAAAATCCAAACTTTTAACACTCATTATTAGGCCTTTTAGGCCTAAAGCTAGTCCTAAGACCTATAAGTCCACCATCACATGGAGGTACTCTCAAACTCTCATAAGGATAGATGAAATCATGATAAGGTTTAAGGTTATTACTAATATATTATAAATATGTTTCCAATCATATAATAATATGGTAAATGTGATTTCTAGTCTTAAAGACCTATTTTAACTACACAGTTTACACACTCATTTCAAACTACCTGTTTAGATGCTCATATCTTTTACAACATGAGGAATTGGAAAAAGTAGCCTTATCAATAATTTTTAAACCTATAAAAATAAAAATAAATGAGTTATTTAGTTTTATTAATTATCTATGGTTTATTAACCATTGTTAAGAATATAAGTAGGTCCATAATGCATGGAGAGAGCTCATGGTCAACTTTTCTACGTATGTATCTTGACTCACCTTTTACATGGGAACCAAAGATTATAAATAAATTTGAAAGGGTATATATAATAAATATCCATGGAAATAAGTTATATTTTTGAGGTCCACACTTTATGAACCATCATTAAGATGGTGGACCTCTAAAACTCTCCCTACACCCTACTCCAGACTAGTTTTTAGAAAAGTGATGTTTATTGCATCCAAACACCTATGAATCACCCTATAAAATATTTAATCATGAATTAAACTTATATATTGTGTTGACAATGGTACCTTTTTATACAAAAATATACATATCTATTATAAAATAGTGTTTTTTGAATAAAAAGTGTAAAAAGAGAGGTACAAGGAAGTTTTTAAAAAGATGCCAGCCATTAGATAATGAATTTTGAAAAATTTTATACCTCTAAAAATAATCATATGCTAAAAAACATGCCTATAAAATCCTCTATGAGTCTCTTCTAATCACCCAATCTGCAAGAGTGAAGGACAAGGTGACTTGGTCACCCAATTTGACAAGTTTGTAGGTATTTATTACTCAATGAGATCTATATCATGATGGGTATCATTTATTTAGGCCTAAAACTCACTGGTTCATAGGATTTTAAAGTTTAATATAAGATTTTCATGGCCATCAAGTACTAAGAGCTAGGCTACTAGGCCTAATTGGCCTAGTAGACCTACTTGGTTAATCAAGTAAAGTGAAAAATGGCATAAAAATTTGATGAAGTGAGTTATTACAGAGTGAAAATCCATAGATAACTGATCCTTAAGAGTAATCATGCCACATAATTTGCCTTGAGTGTAAATTCCATGCATAACTAGTCTTAAAAGGGTTCATAAATGATTTAAATAATTCTTAAGTTGCATAACTGACCCTCAAGTGGAAATAAATGTGAAAATTAAAAGGTGTATCATGATTTAATATGAGGTTGAAGTTAGTCAACTACATCCTCAACTACCTCTTTTCAATGTGAAAGAGCTCATTCAAAAATCATGCAAGAGCACCAAATATGGAGAGATCTCTTGAGGACTAGTTGTAACTGAAGTATTACTTGAGTTAATGATGATCATTGAATGACCTTTTCTTTTCTTCTCTACACCATTATATATATTCTTCTCTTCTTCTCATTTGTTATATATTCAAGCTTTTAGGCCTTATTTTAGATCCCTCTTTTGGGCATGAGGAAACTCTACCAATATTGAACTTTGCAACCTATTGGATTAATAAAATGGATTTTTTTGGATTCTCTGTGATTGACTTATAATGTGTATATGCTTGTTTAGATGTGTTTAAGTGGTAGGAATATTCTCTTAACATGTCCTTACCACACCTACATGTTGATGAATTATCTTATGCAGGTTATATGAAGTGTCAAAGGTTGGTGATCATATTTGAAATGTAACCTAGTTGTAAGTGCCTCAAAGTGGACCTTTTTCCCTTCACCTCCAAGTTAAAGTCACTCACCATGACCTCCATGTAAAACATTATTTCATAAGAATCCTTATTGATAGTCTTTTAGTCCATTTATTAGTTAATTAATGTTATAGAAGTAGAAAATTGAGTAGATAAATTAGCAATATAGGTGCATCACAATCACTAGAATAGGTTTTCCCTTTCAGTTATCCCTCTAACTCTTTTCAACCCCAAAGAAAAGTAGTAGATTTAGGAAAAAGATTAAAATTTGATACATCAGAGGAGCTAGCCTCATAATCTAGAGGTTTGGTCTAAGATACATGTATCCCACAACTTATTGACCACTCTAATGTCAGTTTGAGTTTGAAAGATAATTGAGCAATCTACTTCAATAGGGTACAACTTGGGTTGATATATTTTTGATTAATAATAAATTGAGGATCCCCATAGACTCCAAAATATTTTATATCCCATTGAATTTTGAGATTAAGTCATGTAATAATAACTTCATACTTGGCCATATTGTTAGTGCGATTAAAATTAATATGAAAGGCATTGGGGATGAGCTCCCCTTGTAGTGTGACCAACAAAATACCTACCCTAGATCCACGAGATGTAAAAGAACCATCAAATTATAACTTCTATTATATAGGTTCATGATCCACTTTTTCTATTACCAAGATAGAATCATCTAGGAAATCAAACATGAGTGGTTGAGTATCTATAATAGTAGCTTTTACAAGTTAAACTATAATGACCTACCCCTTGATATCATTTTGGTTTTCGTAATCAACATCAAATTCATTAAATAACATGACCCATTTATCCATAAAACCTATAAGAGTTACCTTGGATAATAAATATTTTAAAAGGTCCATTTTAGCAATAATAATAGTTTTATTATTCAACATGTAATGTCACAACTTTTGGGAAGTGAAAACCATTACTAAATAGGCCTTATCAATAGGTGTATAATTATGATCATATGTCATAAGTGTTTGACTCAAATAATAAACTATATGTTCCTTTATTTTTTGATCATGTTGGGATAAAAGTGCCCCCAGTGCATGTTTTATGGTAGAGATATAAAGGAGTAATAGTTGTCTCAATGTTGGGAATCTCAAAACTAGCAAGTTGGCCAAATATGCTTTGAGTTTCATAAATACTTAACATTTAATGTTCCATTTAAAAGTGACCCCTTTCTTCAAGATGTGCATGAAATGATGACACTTGTTTGTTATTTTGAAATAAACCTGTGAATAGATTGAATCTTTCCTTGCAAGTTGTGGAGCTATTTTAGATTGGAAGGTGGAGATATTTTCATGATATCCTTGACCTTAGTAGGATCCAATTAAATACATATTTGTGATATAATGAATCCTATAAATTTTTATAAAGTAACACAAAAGATTCACTTCTTAGGATTCAGATGAACTTTGTATTCATGAAGTCTATCAAATATTCTTCATAAAATGTCAAGATGTCTAGCACATGTTCTTTATTTTTCTAGAATATCATCAACATAGTACTCAAAAATATCATGCATCATGTTCTTCAATCCAAAATGCATGACTTGGTAATAAAATGTTCCCCATGGGGTGGTGAACACAGTTTTATGCTAGTCCTATGGAGATATCTTGATCTGATTGTATCTAGACAAGACATATATGAGGGACAAAATCTTGTACCCAGTAGTAAATATGAAAATCATGTCAACATTAGGTAGAGGGAAATCATCTTTAGGACATGCCTTTTTAATATCTAAAAAATTAGTATAAATTTGTATGCCCTATGTCTTTTTGCTGATTGGGACTACATTTGATATCCATTCAGAATAATCTAGTGGTCTAATATATCCAGCTCCCAATAGTCTTTCTAACTCTTTTACTTAAATAGAAATGTGTCAATACATTTTTCTCAACTTTTGCTTGACTAGCTTGGCATATAGATGTATAACAAGGTGATGTATGACCAAGTTAGGGTCCAAACCTGGCATATCTGAATAATCCCATGCAAAGATATCAATAAAATCCCTTAGAATGATGATAATGTAGTCACACACTTTGTTTGTAAGGTATGATCCTATATAAACAATTTTGGGATAATCATAAGTTCCTAGGTTAACTTTAGTGGTGTTTTTTACAAGGAATGTAAAACCATCCTCTAAGATAGTGGGTAGTGTTTGATTTTTATTCTATTATTCTACTTCAGCTTCTAGTTGTTCATCCCAAAACTCAAGATAGTGAGATGAATCTGAGTTTGATGATTCAAGTAGTGGCCAATCTACAAATATCTCTATATATTATAGAGTAAGATGCTCAAAAAATTTATCTTATTTAGTATTGATACTTGCACTAGCTATAAAGGTAGGACTTTATGTACATTACGCTTCCTTTAAAGATGAGCAAACATCCCCATCTAAGAGCATATAGAATAGGTTTTCACTCAAGGGATCATATTTTTCTTTACTTTTTATCTAACCAACGAATGACTCAAAGAGGTTTTCACCCAAATATCTTGATGTTTTATCTTTTGTGTGACCAAAAAAGTTTGCTTGCTCTCTAAAGTAGTTAGTCAAATCTAATGAGAAGTCAAAAATTTGCTTGTGATCACCAATTAGAAATCCATATTTGAAACCCATATACTCAGAAATATACTCCTTATTTTAAATTCATCTAGGGGTATAATATAATTTTGTTAGTCTTAATCTATGAGGTCGAGATGCTAAAGGTTAAATGGATAATAGTTTGTACTGGTCATGATAGAATTAGAGTAAAATAGGTTTGTGTTGGCTAGTTCATTATAAGAACTATAATGGTATGTTTAATAATTATCAAGAGTCTCATCATCAATAAATCTAGTTGAATCCTAATCTAAATACATGTGGTCACCCTCAAACAATATAAATCTGATACCTTGATTCATAGTAGGTTTACTAGATGATAATGGTTCTAAGATACCTTGCTCTCATGGCCCTAGGCATTTACCTTTATAATAAAAGTTATCCATAATCTAATTAGGGATAAGGTACATGGGATTATGAAAAAAATTAACAAGATCATCAGAGTATAGCTAGTCTCCTTTAGTAAAGGCTTCCTTGTCTTAACTTGGTGAAGCTATTGGAATAAATACCAGTGGTGGTTTTTGCATGTTTATCTTTTTTTGCCAAATAATGTTCGAAATTCAAGGGGCTTCAAAAGGTTTAGGTATATCATAATACTTAGGAGACTGGGTAATTTTTTAATATAAAAGGCATCTTTGAGATGGTATGTGTAAATGCCTGTGTCCTTAACAGTGAGTTGGTTTACAAATGTTATAGGAAATAGATCAGTTGAAGTAGAAGCAAGATCACTTGGGTCACTATAATTATACTTGGGTGGTTTCAAAACTATTTCTTTGTTCTTCTTCATTATGAATTCAGAACCAAGGTAATAGTTATAATTGTAAAATCTACCCTCTAGATGTTTTCAATATTGATAGGGATATAAATTGGCATAAATGGTAACCTCAATTCCAGCATTGGTTAATTTGAGGCATTGGTGAAAATTAGATGGGATAACCCATAATTTTTGGATCTAAGGATGACCAAGAATTATATTATATGGAAATTAAATGTCCACAATATGGCATAAAGTATCATGGGATACATGCCAATAATTATTGGTAAATGAATAATTATATAAGATTCCTAATCATATCAAAAGAGGGAGCGGAATGAGATAGCATTAATGTAAGCCTTGATCATGATTATCTCAAGATGGATGTCCTTGAAAGTATAACCTAATTGTTGTATCAACTAGATCGATAATATGTTTAACCCTGAACTATTATCTATAAGAACCCACTTGATTTTATGATTTTTTATAATGACCTTAATATACAAAGGGTTATTGTGGCTAGGACCGAGGGAATACATATCTCTTTGATCAAATTTAAATTTTTGGATCAAAGATAAATGTCCTAAAAGTGTATGAAATTGGTCAAGATTGATATCTTTTAGAATGGTGAACCATTGAAGAAAGTCATTCAATATAGTTTGGTGGACTTTTGATGTACGCAAAAGATCTAGGATAGAAATTTGTGTAGAGGTTTTACTTAATTGGTCATAAATACTATATGGCTTCTCCATAAAAGAACAAAAGGGTTTAGCCTTAGATGGTATAGTGTTTAGCTTTATATCATAAAGCATAGTGTTTAGATTTGGTCTAGAATTACAAGAAGGCAAAGGGCCTTGGAAAGTGACTTGTGAGTGTTGAGTTATGATTTTTTAATCTGGAGTTAGCAAGGACTCATTATAATTAGAAAAATAAGATAAAGGGCCCTAGAATTTAACTTGTGAGCATATAATTACAATTACATAATTTTGAGTCAATAAGGAGTCATTATAATTATAATAAAGGGATGAAGGTATAAAGATAGTAATTCACAGAAACTGAGGCACAATGGAATTGTTTGAGCTAGGTATGATGTTACTTAAGGAAGAAGGTGTTAACCTGATAATAGGGAGTCTAATACTTTAATAAGCATTAGATGGTTCATGAGTTTTAAAAGTAATGGTGGTAATGTGAATTACATAAATATGTCCCATAATTTTATTATAATCATATGGCATATCATTGTAACATGGGTTGTCAATTTGGGTATTATGATCATGATTATGAATATGTTGATTAGGCTTCTAGCCTTGATTCTATTTACATTGGCCCTAACCTTGATTCTAATTATTTCTATGCTATAGTTGATTATGTTTAGGAAATGGGTCCTTGTAAATTCCCATGTTGTGGTTAGTGTTTTGTGTTGTCCTCAATAAGATGACTTAGTTGCATGCATCAGTAAATAGCATGGCCAAAAACATGATAGAAATTACAAAACTCATCTTCCAAATACCAATTGAGTTTAGGTTGATCTTCTATAAATGGATTTGGTATAGGTGACACCATCAAATTAGTAGCCATTAATATTTTGAAACACTACCTCAATAGGCTCTCCTAGTTTGTTGAATGTTCTATACTTCTTAAATGCCTTGTGTGGAAGATCCCTTTTGAAATTGGTTGAGGGATTAGGTGGGGTTATTTGTACATTTGGAATTGGTGAAGCCTACACTATTTTCATGTGCATGGATTATGTCAATCCATTTCTCACCATGTTCTTTTTCTTATTAAAAACCTTAGGTTTTTATGTAATATTAGTTTGAATAGGTGGTTGTGTCTAATTAGATGTTTGACCTTATGAATAGGTTTTAATAAGACCTCTAGTTATAAGTGCATTTTCAATATGCATCTCTTTGTCAATGACCTCCTCCAATGTGTTAGCATAATAAATTTGAAATTATGAGCCACTTCAGGGTGCATGTTTTGTGAAAAATATTAGCCAATTGTTTATCTAGAAAGTTGTACTAAAAGTGTCCAACTAATGCTCTCCACTACTGTAGGTATGCTACAAAAATTTCTCCATTTATTTGTTTTTCATTACATAATTCAACCATTGTTAACTCATGCTCAATTTTATAAGAGAAATGGTTGACAAATTTATCCGATAAGTCATTCCAATCTATCACTAATCCCTTAGGAAATTTAAAGATCCAATCTAAAGTTTTTCCAGTCAAACTATGTGGAAATAAGTAGAGAATATAAACATTATTGTAGGCTACCTCTTGGAAAAGTATAAAGAATGCTTGAATATGTTCTTTAGGGTCACCTTTCCCTTTGTATTTGTGAAATTTGGATGCCTCAAAGTGAGGTGGCAAGGGGACTTGGAGAATGCTTAGGTCAAATGGATATGGACATATCTCTTCAAACTTATATTTCCTAATTTGGTTTCCTATCTCAAACCTTGAGACTAATTCTTTTATCAAATTCCACTCCTACATGTTTGGTGCATTGGTTGGTGGAAAATAATTTTGTTGGGGTGGAATAGCCCTTTAGGTTGTCCTATTAGGGATATGAACCCTATAACCAATTTGGTTCAAATTTACTCTTTGATTTGAATAAGTTTGTCATTGATTATTAGGTGGTTGATATAATGTCCCAGGAATTTGTCATTGTGCACTTTATGAATACTATAGGCTTTGGGGTGTCATTTGTTGGTTCACCAAAGTACGTGTTGATAAAGATGAACTTGTTAAAGTTTTTTTCATAATACCCCCCAAATCTGTGATGAGTCTTTCATTCCTTTTGGTTGAGAAGGGCCAAGAATCTCATGATGGTTGAAAAAGGTATGATCCCTATTAGGTGAAATGTGTTACAAAGCATCTATAGGTTTTTTATGTTCAAGAAAAACTATAGGATCTATCATAGACATAACATCAATTAGGGTATGATATGTTGGGTCTATTATATGTTATTGATCTTTAAAAGTGGTATTGTCAATTGAATTCATAGTTAAATAAGTTGTTAGTTCTGTAATAAGTTGATCTGCATACTGTTGACTGATTTTTTGAATCTTGGTGTCAAGATCTTGATCAATTAGTGTAAACTCCATAATTTGTTATTTTCCCTTACTAGAGGAAATAATGTTGATTTTTGTAACATAAGTTAGAGGTTGATTTATTTGTTGCTCTTATAATCAAAAAAAGTGTGTGCAATTATTCCATTTGGAAATTTGGTAGCAGTCTTACATGTATTTCTATCCATCTTAAAATGGATTCGTCTTTGTCTTCTAAAGGTTGGTGTCCATAATATCCCTAGTTTAGATCTTACTAGTATTTTTATATCATCAAATACAATAGAGTGTTCTTCTTCATCATAAAAGTGTTATTCCTCATAATTAGGGCCATAATAGACCCCACTATGTGTATACCTTTGTATCATGCTTGAAAATGGGTTCCTATATTTTCTAAGATATGGAATGCATTTCCTAAACATTTAAATGGTGTTTTAGACTCTTCAATCAAAAAGACACAAAGATAAAAGGAGACTATAATGAAATTAAATGATGTAGTGCCACATAATTAGAATAAATTGATTAAAAAATTACTCAACCTTGGTTGGTTGAAATACTCAAATTAGAGGAGGGTAAAAAAAATCTTAGAACTTAGGGTGTAATTTAGCACATAAAAATCTAAGCTAAAAGTATGTCAATACCATAAAAAGCTAAGCACAACTATAGTGAGTCATAGCTAGAGTCTATAAGAATACTTTTTGGATCAAGAAGAATAAAATGTGAACTAAGAAGCTCAAGATATGAATTAACATAATAACTACCAAGCATAAATCCAAGACTAAATGGGCAGCACAACAGCACCACATGACAAAGAAAGTAAAATGTTCTAGGAACTTAGATCATGTATGTTTGTAAGATAATCTAATTCCAAAATAAGAATAAAATGAGATAAGAATCTATACAAAATGGCCTTCAATCCAAATGGAAAATCTCACCCAAGTTATTCAAACCAAGCGTAAAAGGTAAACTAATAGCATTAGGATTAGAACTTAGAAATAAAATATTTTGAATTTGGATTAAAAAGAGGACTTTAGATTTATAAATTGATCAATAGTCATAGACTCAAATTAATTGCATAACAATTTTGTTTTAGAAATATAAACAAATGATTTGATTTGAATTTTGAACAAGGTAAAAAGTGATTTAGAATTGACCAGTGTAACACCTCTTTATTCAAAATAAATGGTGTACAAAAATTGTTTGATTTTTTATATGTTTTAGTTTCATAAATAGTTTTTAGACTCGAAATTCCATGTAAATAAATAATAATAAAAAAACCAAAGTGAACATCTTATCCTAGCAAACTGATAAGGTGGCTTCGTACTTTTGGATTCTATCTATATACTCCTTTTTGAGAGAAAATAAATTGTAAATCTAATAAAATTAGATGCACATGAAAATTAGGGTTTTTAGGCCCCATCTTCTCTCAAGATATCATACGATGACCAATAACTTTAGGCTATTCACCCTACACTAATAGTATTATGTGGCAAGTGGGGTTGTTCTAAAAACTATCAATTTTTGTACATTTTAAATGGTTCTATATGTGTGATTTACACTAGGGAGTAACATGTCATTTGGATACATGTTAACTGATATGTTATGAAAAATTATTGTGCTTTTTGCAACCACTACTTTGTCAATTACTTAGTGTAGTGTGATGTTCTAGTTAAACTTACATTTTCAGGTAGTCTCTTACTAAAGAATCTTGTTTAATTGCTCAAACAAGCATCCCAGTAAGTTGACCTCATTTTATATACCCCTACCATGGAGTGGGATATAAATTATGTTTGGAGATGAATTCCCATGTCAACACTTCCTTATATAACCCATTGGGAGGATATGAACTCCTACCCACAAGCCAAGATGCAAGAAAATAAAAATTGTAGAAGGATTTGGGGTTGTTTTGGGATCACCCAAATCACTCAAATTTTGGGGAGATCCTTAGAAACTTTCTTTCCATCCTTTGACAAAGTGATAAAAGTAATAAGTGAAGTGTTTTTATATCACCCACATTCCCTAAAGGGAATGGGGGAGAGCATACATGCTACACTTGGTTTGAGAAACAAACACACAAGGAACAATAATCAAAAATCAAAATTTCTTAAAATATTTTTCTAAAATTTGAGTTCATTTTAGAACACCAAATGAGATGTGAAGTGAAATTCACCTTTGGATTTTGTAAAATGGAAACTAAATGTCTTAAAAACTACAAACAGAGTGTTATAAGTCTAAAATAGGGGTGTAAAATATTCAAATAAAATTGTAACTTGTTGATTTAACTCTCTATTTTTCAACACAGGGTGATTCTACCATTCTATAGAGTATTTTTACCATTCAATAGGGTGATTTTGTTAATACTCAGGATGATTCCACTGATACACAGAGACTAAAAAGAAATTGTTTATGATTATACCACTTATAGGGTAATTTTTTTATTAGTAAAGCAATTTCATCGATAAATAGGGTGATTCCACTAAAATGATAAAATTGATAGAAATTAAAAACACAAAAATCACCTACAGTTTTTTGGCCTAGGATGATATCACTGATATTTTGGAAAACTCATCACTTTATAGGTCAAACCTACCAATCTCTAGGTCAATTTTGCCATTATGTAAAAACACACAAACAAAACTAAAAAAAATAGAAAATTTGATTTCACCATTCATGTGGACAATCTTATTGTTACTCAAGTCTATTTTGTCATTCCATATGGCATTCTCATTGATGTTCAGGTCAAATTTTCCATTTTATAGGTAGAATCTACTGATTGGTTTAGATGACATAAAAACATAAAATGAGAAGACAAAAAGTGCAAAATATCCTCAAAAGAGGGTTTGAATGAAAAATTATATGGATCAAGAGATGTGTGAGATGTGTGGTCTCATTGGGCATGTTATAATGTATAATATAATTATGAGATAAAGTTAGATCATTTGTTAGTCAAGAAATCTCTAAAATAGTCATAAAGACCTAACTTATAAAGCCTATTCCCTCAAGGGGTAGTATTAATGACTTAAAAAAAATATATATGAAAGCTAGATGATGGTATACCTTCCAATTAGTTATTCTCCCTCACAAGCAATCAATAAGCATCCTTTTCCCTAGATTTGGTGTTCCAAGTCTTTGTAAATGAAGTGTATCATGAGCCTCCATCATCTCCTAATTCACCAATGGCTTAGGTTCTTCAATTTCGGTCTACTTGGGTGAGTCAATGAAGATTTGATATTAATTTATGCATAATAAGTTTGCATAACCAAAACTTTGTGAAGATAATTCTACATAATAAGTTTACACAAAAAAATTAAAAATGATGTCTTTGGCTCCCTTATTTATAGCTTTTTGAAAAATTTCAAGATCAACCATGATTGTCCATCTTGAGATCATGATGTGTGCCCTTGAACTAATTCAATCTTGGATAGATAAGCAATAATAATGCTAATATTTAGGAGAATGGGGAATTGATGAGGCATGAGAGTGCTTAATTTTGATATTTATCCCATTAATGGTTTATGGATTTCACCCCATTGATGATGTCATGGGATGATGTATAATTGAATAATAAATTTTTAGTAATTAGATATTCAACAAATTTCATGGAATTTTTACTTAAGTTTCTGATTTGATTTAATTTGCATAAGTGAGTTTAATTAATTTTCTACAATTCTTTGGAAATATGTTGCACAATTAATCAACTTAGTCAGAAATGTAATTTTACTAAGCCATAATTTAACTAGAGTATAATTAGGAGGAGGTGTCAGTTGTGTATTGGATAATACCCCAGTTAGGGTATTATGAATGCTAAATAACACATGTGTGTGATGTGTGCTACCAAATTAAAAGGATTCAGTCGTCTAGGATGTCATTTTACATGTTCACAATTTGAATTGCAATGCTTTAAGAAAAGATAATAATCACATAAAATGTATTTCCCCATTTACAGATACATGAGCACAAATCAGCACCTATACATGACAAATTTGAATGATTTAGAGTGTTTTAGTGATTTTGGTCTAGGTTGTGCATTATCATGAAATATCATTTAGATTGACAATTTTAGCACAATAGTGATAGGAAATGGATGTCTAAAATAGGATAGTGATAAGTCAAGGACCATGATCTTGGTATGTATGGTCTTGGATCCAATATTGAGGGGGAACTAAATATAACCAAGTGGTTTTTGATTTGTTTTATCAAATCTTCAACATGTGAGACAAGTTTTCTTAAGATGATCTTTTGTATGCCCAAGTTGTTGAATTAACTATAGGTAACATTAATTCCCAATCCTTCATCAACTAAGACTTTTTTAATAAGGGTGGTATTGGTTATGATTTTAATGAAAAGAGGTGGATCATCAACTTGAAAAATAATTTCATCATTAATCATATCTTCTTTAAGGAATTCAATGCAAGGTTTGGAATAAGTAAAAATAGTTTCAATAATATATACTTATGTAGGTGTAGAATATTGAAGAGGTTCCACTTCAAAATAAAGTGGTTCTTCAAGGTCTTGTAATTGTTTCATTAAGAATTTGCAACAATATAGATAAATATGTATTAAATCCATGAGGGTTATTTTACAAGGCATGAAATTGATCTCTTCTAGGAAATTCTAATGAGATTCAGAAGATGGTGGTGTTGTACCCAACATTCCCCTTTTATTCTAGAAGAAATGGGGACCCACTTTTTGGTGATTTGGCCTTATTTGTTGAGCCCTTCCTTTATGTAGATGTTCAATTTCTATCAACTGGTTCCCTAATCTTTACACTTAAAAATATAAACAATGGCATTATACATTTTGGAATAACTTATTAATGCCTTTTGGGAGGTTTTTTGACCATGCAAGTTTTGGGACTTAATTTTAATTGGATTAATTATTTGGGCCCTATCTTTGAGAACTTTTTTCTTTATAACTTATGTTCAGAATTTATTCATCTAAGGTTTTATTTAGAGTTTCCACATTGAGAATTTTTTTCAAGTATTTTATTTGAAAGATATGTTTAGCACTCACTCATCAGGTTTTCTGTATCAAACTTTTTTTTTAGAGTTTTTGTATCAAACATTTTATTTGAATGATGTTTTGAAGGACTTAGTTTTTTCAGGTCTGCTTATTCAAAAAAAAATGGGATTTTTTGTTTAGACCTTTTCATCAAAACTTTTGTTTGGGGATTTTTATCAAATAATTTGTTATAAATATTCATCATCATATTTTTTTTATTCAAATCTTTTAATCAGATATATTTTTCAAATATTATTCTAATAGATTTGGGTCTTTAGACATTTTATTCTAGATTTTTGTTTAGAGCCTTTGATCAAACAGTTTGTTGGCTTAGTCCCAACATAAAACATGACCCCTAACTCCTAACTACTAAAAACCTACTATACATATCCATATAAATCAATACCACTTCTCAACACTTACCAAAGAAAGCAACCTACCAACTAAACTAATGAGATTTGAACTATGTAGGTAAAATAAACACATGCACGTTGGACATTAAAAATACATGAACTATGATTGAATACAAAAGGCTATATACATGACATGTAGCTATCAATGTATTCATTGCTCACAAATGAATTCAAACTCAATTTCTACCCTATAAATAAATTCTCTAGCTAGATATGAATCTATTGTAAGTAAACAACCAATGAAAATGAGTTTTCACAATATAAGGAAATAGACTTTGAGAACGCCATATAATTATAATGGCATCATCATCCAAGAGCTTTAGAATATCACTTCCACCATCCCCATTCTCTATCAAGGATTCAATAAAATTCATAAACACATTATATGATACAATAATTTTTGACAACAGGTATGCCAAGTACTTAGAATTGTGGGAGGTTTTTGATGATGTAGACACATTTTCACATGAAGTAAATCTATCACCCACATAGAGTCAAATAGTCACATACTTACTAGATCTTAAGAGAAAAAGAATACACTATGTAATAGCCAAGCCTGAGGTCATACCTTGTATTAACCTTGTATTATACTTGTTCTTTATTGGGAAGATTATGCAGGATGCCTTTTTGCACCATATGGATCATTAGATGATCATGGCTTGCATCACTAGAGATGACTTTCAAAATTACCTATCTCTATTAGTTCTAAATGCAATTTTTGATAAACATAGGCTAGTAATATGGAGTAAATATAATTTAATTGAAAAATTATTGAGCTCAATGCTTCTTCCTAAAGAAACTATGGTCTTAAAAGGAAATTCTCCCACCCCAATTCAAAACTTCAGATTGGGAGTACGTATTGGGATGGCCTTATCAAATATAATGTATAGTATGCCAAGTATCCATTTTATCAACTAGATTGGGTGCCATTAATGGATATGACAATGAATAGAAATGCAACCTTTGCACTAGGTAAAATCATCAATTTAAATTTTAGGAAACAAAGTTTTCACAAATCAAAGAGGCCCAATTCAGTGAGCCATTTTTACATGATGTCATATTTATTAGATGTAGTAATGGGCATAGTCTATAGAAACCTTGGAAGCTTTGGAGCCCGACCATATATTATATTAAGAATAATATTTGTGATTATTATCAATTTATGCATATATATATATATATATATATATATATGTACACAAAGTACATGACCTAAATTTTTTAGGACATGTATACTTAAATATGGTAGGCAATTCATGATACATCATAGACACACTATCTCCTCAAGGTGACTACTAGTTGTGACTCAATTATAAAGTATTCATGGTTGTCAATCATAAATTATACCCATGCACCTCCCCAAGTATGTACCATACAAGATAATAGAGAAAAAAATTACATATTAGCTTTGGTGTGAATGTCGAGGAAGATTTGATAAAATGGAAGAAAGGCACATTCTATGGTTTGCACATGATCATTGGTAAAATGTGGTACACATAGAGGAAGAATTTTTGGGATGTCAACATGAAGATAAGTAATTATCAATTACCTACCTTACCACACAGGGATTGGGATCCTCATGGCTGTATACAAAAACATATTTAGGGCTTTGGTATTCTATACCAACATGTCTCCTAAGATCATGATTTTTTGTTCATGAATGTAAAGGATGATGCCCAAGTATTTCAAAGGGAAAAATTTATAGGCCTTAAATAATATAATTTGAGGATAATTTAGCAAGAGCCTTTAATTTTGGTACAATAAATTCATACTAGGATTCCACCTCTTAAAAGACAGACAACTTCAGATTTTTAATACAGCCAACCCCCACAACAAACTAAGATACAAGGAGAGCCTTCCAAAGACCTTCCTTTTCTATTAAAGGATATTAAGGAAGATCCTAGGTTGACTAATATTGATCCCAAGGGAGATCCAAGGGATCCAATTGATTTGGATTCCTCTAATGTAGAGGACTAGGAGCACCTAGTTGTAGTGCCATTGTAAACACCTACTATTGTACCACAATTATAGGAGCCTATAGTGCAAGTAGTATCTCTAGAGGAAGCTAATTCTTCAATCCATCAATATTCCTCCTAAAACATGAAGATGACTATTTTTTATAAGAGGAAACCAAGGGTTCACCTCATAAAGAATCCAAAAATCGATCAACTATAGGGCCTGCCTTCAATTCCTCAATAAGAAATGAAAATAGAGCAAGAAATAAATGAATAAGAGGAGTTAGAAAGAGCAAAGAAATTAAGCTTGATGGCTAATAAAGGGAAGGAACCAAACATATATTACTCAATAGGTAAGAAGGCTCAGCCTTCAAACCCTACTTCCCTAGTTTCTTCATATGTTCCTATTTTTAGTTCAATTTCAATTAGTACTATTTTGAGAACTCATAAGCTGGAGGATGTCACATCCACCCATAATGTTTCATTGTCATCTTCTTATGTATTAAAAATCCATCTCCTAACTCCCAAGATAAAGGAGGATTCTTCCACCACCATTTTTTAATTCGCCCCCATAGTACCATCTATATCTATTGTTACCACTACTACTGATATTCCCTCTAGGATTGTTATAGTCTGAACTATAAATAAGAAAAAGGCCACTAAGAAAATTGAAACATTTTTATCCACTTCCCAACTTCATGTTTCTTCCACATAGATTAGTTTTATAATACCATCCACTAGTTCATCCGAAGAGACTACTCTCATGTCCTAAGGTAAGGATAAAAGGGTAAGTAAGTCATTATAATCCATCCACTCCCACAATATGGAGGTGTAGATTGATCCAAAATCATTTGGTCCTCCCTTCCTAACATAGTCCTCAAAGGAGCTAAAGAGAAAAAATCAAAAAAAAATCTAGAGGTGGAAGCTATAGCTAAAGATACACAATTAGTAGACCCTACCTAGCTAGTGATTTCACCATGGGTAATTGATCTTAGAGCCAAGGCTTCCCAAATTACCAATTTTAATACTAGATAGTTCCAATCAATAAAAAACCTATTTGATAAGCCCTCATGGAGCATTCAAATGGTGAGGAAGAAGAAACTAGGGGATGAATCTAGGAGGGAAATTGTTCTTGAAGAAAGAAAATAAGTCTATACCTTGTCCAAAAGATAGAACAAACAACTAAAGTATTCCCCCTACATAAAAGATTTTAGGTCCCTGGTAGAACCCCATAAAGATGTTATGGAATTATTTCATGAGGGGATAGAGATGTCAAGGTAAGAGCTAGAACAAGAACTAGAACAAATCAAGGAACAATAATAGACTGTTCATATTTTAGTAGGAATTGAGGTTGAAGTATAAAAAGATGCTTCAAAATGTTACAATGCTCTTGAGTCACTTAAATCAATGAGGGTTGAATTAGTCCCCCATATAGCTCAACCACATCAATTGTTTAATTCTTTAAAATAAGATGAGAATAAATTATTATTATTATTATTTACATAACTAATAAGGCATACAACTGCCTAGATATAATGACACCATTGAAGGCATCAAATGCCCTCAATTTGGTGGTCATTAGAAAACAAGAAGTTAGAGAGTGGGTGACATTAGATATGGAATTTATGCCTAAATATAAATAGCATGAGATGTTTATCTTGCAGATTTTGGATTAATTAAATTATCTAAGGGAAGTGATGCAACATGTAAGTTGATAAGCAAAATTAGTTTTGACCAACTTATTCAAGAAGCATCTAAAAATTTTAAGCAGAGTCTTCAAGGGTTAGCGCTAGAATATATTGAATCATAATTAAATTTTGTGAGGAAGAAGGTAACTAAATTTTAAATTTTCAAGATCAGCTTGAAAAATACAAAGTTAGAACATGCAAAAAACTTAGATCAAGTTAACAGGGTGCATAGACCCTCACTATTAAACCTAAAGATTATAACGTAGTAGCATGATGTGGGTCACCAATATTATCTTGAGTTGGAGATGAAGAATAAGAATACTAAATTTTTTACATCTATTTCAATGCCAACACAAACAGTGACCATTCCTACTAAGGTGAATGCATCCATGTAGATGTCTACTCAGCCCTAGTTAAAAGGGTCAGTTTTGTGTATGTAAATTCAATATAGCAACATCAATTTTGTAATTATAGTTTTCTTAAAATTCAAACTTGAGGTAAAATTTGTCTAGTTTGTTTTTATAAACATGTACATGTTTCATGTTATTGTAAAGGCTAACTTTAATTATTGATAAATGTAAGATAAATATATGTATATAGTACATACAGTTTTGAGACTACAGTTAGAACTGAGGTTTTAGCTACACCATGTAATCACAATTCTTAAATGAACTTGGAGTATGAGGTAACCCATCTCCATGTCTATTTAAACATATGTAACCCACATTTTTAAAGGGTCAGAAAATTTTAATACAAAAGCATAATCAATTTTTGATTGTTAGTGAATGTGTTCGTGTATTTTCTCTCCAAGCTCTGTGTAATTAGGCTTATCTTATTTTTGGTTGTTTGATTCAATGATTCTTAGTATGCAATAGCTACGAGGAATTATTTCCTATTATGATTAATATGTTAGTTTTAAATGTGCAATAGCTATTAAATAATTAGCAAATTATATTGATTATTGGAAAGTAAGTTGATTGTTTCATACTTTTAAGTGCGTACAATTGCTTTCAATGATATAGTTTTTTGAGCATGTGCAATAGCTATCTCAAATACCTCCTTGGTCTGAGTCATAATCTCCTAATTAAAGGGTGGGTAATAATTACTCTTAAAGGAGAAACCTTTGACTAAGACCTTTAAGTTTCCTATATCAAATTATCCTAAATTTCTTGATCATGTCTTTATGTGTGTGTGAAATAGATGATAACAATAGAAATTGGTTATTAAAGTACTTGTCCACTTAAAAACTAGCCTAAAAGGTTATGTCTAAATCCATAGAATATATTTCCTTACTCTACCCTTTCCTCATTTTTTGATTTTATTTTGAGATCTACCCACTCTAGATTAGCAACCATCTAGACACCAACTCACCTAGATTTGATTTTCTTTTAGAAATCATTCATCCATTCTTCATATTTGTTAACAAACTACATGTCCTACCTACCATTCCATCACCTAGTTGTTAAAACTACATACTTGCAACTCATGCCCTAGAGTGGAGTTTACCTCCATTGAGATCCTAAAACATTAGAGGCTACCTTATTACAAATTAGTATGCATAAAAACCACATGAACACTCTTTCTAGAATGAGAAGGAGAGACTTGAGATTTTTTAATAAAAGAGGTTAGTTTATACAATGAGTTACACTAGAGTCACCTAGGAGAGTGACTAGATCTAATTCTTAGTCTATTCTTCTAGTCTCACCCTTAAAAAATCATATGAGGCCTAGATTTTTAGCAACTACCCTTGTCTATAATAGAGACAGAACACCTTCCCTAGTAAGGAACACTCCCCCTATTAATCATCTCGTGGCTCAACCACCTTGGTTGGTTGGATCTACTATTGCCATCCTTGGGGATGTACATGACCTACCTAGGAATCCTAAAAAGTATCTACCATCCTTATCTCCCTTAGGAGGAAGAATAGTATAACACATTAAGTCTTTCAAATTTATTTTTAGATTAATGAATGTTATTAATGAATATGTTACATGAAATATTTTCCCTTTTACACTGATGGATGTTTCTTATGATTGGTATCTTTCTACCAAATAATTTCATCACTTCCTAGAATGCATGTCAAGTTGATTTTCTTGCACAATTTAGCCAAGTCACCAGCCCTAGTTTAATATACCATCACTTTACTATCTTAAAGAGTAAACCCAATGATCCAATCCATGCCTTCAATGCAATATTTTATAATATGTACACTTGGTTAAGCCTAATGTATAAACTAGATGAAGTATTGGTGTTATAAATGTACAAAAATACTCTGGATCCAATTACTATAGTCTTCTTATGAATGCCTATTATTATTAACACTTTAGAATTTTCCTCTGAAGAGGCCATCAACATTGATAGGAATCTTAATCCTCAAGTTCCTAGCACACTTGGTGTCAACAATGGTCTCCCAGCATTGAATCTAGTTTCACATGTGAAGAAGAATGTCCTTGTGTTCAATCAGAATCAATTATACATGTTGCCTCCTCTGACATAGACTCAAACAATACATCCATATTATAGTTTTTTAAACAACCATGCACAAGGTAATTTCTACCAATAGAATAAACATTCAGTTACATATTTTACTATTTTTCCCCATGGCACTGACTCTACAAAATCAAAGTTAGATGTTATACAAAAGATGGTTCATAAGTTAAGAAATCACTTCATTGGCATGCAAAGAAAGATAAGAAATATTAATGGCCAAAATACTAATCATAATTATAGGTTCTAGAGATATAATAGACCATTTTATAGGCCTATAAATAATACATATCAAGCCAACAAGCCTTCAGAGATTAATATAGTAGAGATAGCTCTACCCAATTGGTGCAAAATCCATAATACTTCTCAACATGGTGAATGATTTACTTGATTTTTTATTTTTATCTATTTATAGAAGAAAGGTAAAACTAAAAGAGGATTAGAGGTTGGTATAACCTAGATAGGTGTTCACTCTATAATCTAGATGGTTTTAGATACTCTTCTTTGACTTAAGAAGATGACCTACAATAAGAAAGAACTAGAAAAGGGTTGGTTAGTTAAGTAGGTTGGGTGGATTTCTTAGCAAGTTATATCTAAGAAGCATGAGCTATCTAAGAGGCTTTCAATCCACATTTTGATATAATTTAATGTTGAAAATAAATGTAGCATAACATGAAATTAATAGATCTAAAGAAATAAATACTTTACAAATAAATGCTAGTGTTCTAACAAAGTAGCATTAAGGTAAATGCTAAAATGTCAAAGAATGGTTTAGGTTAGGTCAGGTTGTTTCTAGTATATGAGGTGATAGGGGCCAAGAAAATAGGTTTTGGTTGAGGTGTGGTTGGTGGTTGATGGTTTCTAGTTTTTGGTCAAAAAAGTTTACACAGTGACCATAGGTGGTCAGGGTGACCATCGACAGTTAAGATGACCATTGATGGTTACCAGTCGGCTATTGGTGGTTACTATTAATAGGTATAGTTCAAGAAAAGGTTGGTATATGGATTAGAGTTTAGAGGGTATTTTTAAAATAGGATTAAGGTAAATGAATACATAAAAACAAATACTTATCTCATGATGGGAGGTTGGTGTCTTGCTAAAGAGTCTAGACCAATTTCAACAAAGTGTTCGCTAGTTGATTGATAAATTCTAGAGTGATTTCAGTAGCACTTTGAGTTTTTGTTGTGCTTGTATACTTGATGGAAGAATGAAAAATTGTAAATGAAAATCTCTTGCTAGTTGGTCCTATGAATTGATAGTTTGGAGAAACTGATTTTAAGAATGATTTTCCAAGATCCTTTTCTTGGTCCTACTCTCCTTATTTTATAAGCAAAAGAAGAGATGAGCATATTACTTGAATTTAATATTAAAATACATTAATATATTACTAAATTAAATTTTGATGTGTTAGCTTATACATGGATCAACCTTAAAGGTTTGGGAGGCATGAACCTAACTGTCAATAGTCAACCTAACCATCGATGGTCATGGTGACCATCAGTGGTCGAGTTTTCAAAGGTGAAGGGTCAAGGTGGGTTAAAAAGGTTAGGTTAGGTTGAGGATCAAAGGTGAATCATCAAGGTTAAAGGTGGGTTAGAAATGTGTGTTTAGGTGGGTTGGGTACATAAGTGTAATTCAACATTTGGAACCATCATGTGTGATTTTTTGGTGTCTACAGTGAACTTGATTGTGTTGAATTTTATTTAAAAATTAAGATCTTTAAAAGATAGGTGGTAATGTAAGATCAAATTCATAATCCACCAAAATCCTATAGACACCTAAATCTGGCCACTAATGACCATCAATCAGGGTTTTAACCAATTTCTACCAAAGTGGACAATTTGGCCTAAAAACACTAAAACACATTAAAAGCTTTAAAATTGATATATTCAAGTTTCAATTTTGGCCAAGGTATCATTAAATAAGGTAATGAAATTTATGAAGTAGCTAACTTTGATTAGATCTTTTTGAATCAAAATGCTAATTTTGTACCTAGGTGTCCTAGAGTTCTCTTTTTTATCGAATCTCTTGCATGAGATATATGCCTTTGTCATTTGGTGTTGACAACATCCTAACTAGGATAATGGATCCAATGCATTTGACATCACATCCTAATTCCAATACAGTCAAATTTTGTGCCAATAACAAGACATTCTGACTAATTTGAGTAATTTGTGCACAAAGAGCCAAGGTTTGCATCAAAGTGCTTAATCATGCTTAAGAGCTAATTAAACCAAATCATGAGCCTAATTAAGAATTCCATGGAAATTATTGAAAATTTTATTTTTAGAAATTAATATTAAATATCTACATCATCAAGTGACATCATTTCTTGGGAAGGCATCTCTAAGCCATAAATGCATAAAATATCAAAGTTAACCCCTATCGTGCCTCATTAAGACCTTCCATGCCTATTCATTTCCCCTCTATCCCAAATATTGATGAGCATATTTATGAATTTTAATTACATAATTAAATTAATCCTTAGCCACACATCTCCATCTTGATATGGATGGCTCAGGTTGATTACAGCCATTTTAAAACATCTATAAATAGGAGACTTGCCTATTGAATTTGAAGCTCTCATATGTTAAAGTTATAATGTTTAATTGATTCCAAAGATTCATGAAAATTAGTGTTATAATGCCCAAATATTGAGCCAATCCAAGCTAATTCAAATCCAAACATGGTGCCAAGGATAAATGGAGTTAGCCACACTTCATTGATGTAGACTTCATGAGCACAAAGTCGAGCAACCCACTTTAACAAGCTATTTGGAACATCCATGGAAGGTGAAAGAAGGTTTATTTTGCATTTTAGTTGTGCTTTCCATTTTATTTTGTATTAATTAAGCTTCCCCTAATAACTAGGCCTAGAGATGTTATGCTAGTGTGTTTATTTCATTTTGTTTTCATTTTGGGACTAACACGATACTAACCATCCTCTCTTGAGTCAAATTTCAAGTTCACATAATGGTATGTCTGATGGGACTTTAGCCTCAAAATCTTGGTCACAAAGCTCTTTTAACCAACCTATTAATCTTTTCCATGTAGGATCTTGGATTTAGAGGCCAAAAAGAGTGAAAATTTAAGTTTTTTTTTTTGATAACTACATTTTTGTTCCTGGTAACGTCAATTTTGCTCTCTATTGCAATATCACTACTATCATAGTAGAAATTTAAAAAAATATATATTTTTTGCTAAAAAGTGATTTTATAGCCTTGGGTAGTGATATCATTCACTGAAACAATGATTTCATTTCCCTGAGTAGTAATTTCACCAAAACAGCAATATCATCATTCTAGATAACGATATTGTTAATTTAGGTAGTGATTTTATCAACAAATAGTGATATTATGTGTTTTGTGTTTTTTGTCTAGTAATAGCAATATTGTCGACCAGAATAGTGATATTATTTCCCTATGTAATGATGTCATTGATTTGGCTAGTGATTTCATTTAAAACAACAATTTTGTTGTAAAATAGTGATATTATTACCCTGTGTAGCAATATCATTGATTTGGCCAGTGATTTTGTCATCTAAACAATGATATTATGTTTTTTATCAGATCTAACCCATAACAACAATATTGTTGTCTGGTAATTGTGGTTTTAGAAGGACATAATGGGATTGAATGTGTAATTATAATTTTGTCATAGAGATCTCATTTTGGAAAGTTGTTTCACTCATTTACAAATTATCTTCAAAGCTAAGGGACATACTAACATTTTCATTGCAGAACAAGCTTGGAATTTGTTAAAACATGCTTTTAGACCTTATTTGAAAGTTAAAATGGATTAGGAACATTATTTCGGTGCTTAATGAAAATTTTAGGTGCTTAGGTAAATGTTTTGACAAATTTTGCTTTCAAAGTTATAACTTAAGACCAAGGGGTCAAAAGAACACCACCTAATATTTCATTTGGTGCCTAAAATTTGAATTCACTTGTCAAATTTTGTCTTCAATAGTTGTTTAAACTTATAATTTTATTGGTAAAAAGAGGGACATTGTGTGTATGCTCTTTCATCTATCCCTTTTAGGTAACTTTTGGAATCAAAAGTGTCATCTTTAATACAAATATGCCTAGTCCAAGTCATAGAAATAATGTCATATAAAGCACTCCCCAAAAACTCATAATAGTTTGGGTGACCTTAAAATGACCCTAAAGTCTTTCTATTAGTCATTTATTTTTATGAAAACTTGGCTTGCAAGGGGGACTTCATTATCTCCCACAAGTTCTATAGGGAAACTTTTACCTGGCGTTTCATCTCCCAACACTGATTTCAACCACACCTACTAAGATCAAAGGTTTGAATGGTTAAACCACCTTATAGTGTTGGAGTTACACTTGGGATGTATCTACACTTTGGACATCATATTACACTGAGTAAGTGATGGATGTAGTGGATGAAAAAAAGACAACACCTCTTTGTAACAAGCTAAGTGTCATGGATAACTAATTACATGCATTTATTTTTCATCATGATGTGAAAGTCAGTGTGTATTGATCCATCTAGATGTTCAAAAACTTGTAGATCTTAAATAAATCCCCACTTATCATGAAAGTGTTGTTGGTGTAAGGTGCACCTCAAGATCCATGTTGCAGTACTGTCATTTGAGAGAAGAGGGGTGTAAAAACCCTAATATATAATTCACATTTTACTTTTAGGATGAACACTAAAAAATCATCTCAATGACATACATTGATAGATTATAAAAATACAAAGAAACCTTATCAGGCTACGACCTAAGAGAGATTAATTAGTTGGTTTTTATCCTACATTAAAGTTTTATTTGGAATCAAAACTTGGTGTGAATAAATGATACAAACCAAAACACATAGTCCTCATTTTCATTTGAATAAAGAGGCATTATTTGCCCACATGAATCATCAATTTTCCTTGTTCAAAGTTCATCAAAACTTGGAGTCATATCATCCATTTTGGCATAGTTATGTTGTTCAATTGAGTCTAGACTTTTACACCCAACATTGTTTAAAGTCCTTCATTTATAATCTAAATTCAAAATTACACCTTCATAAGTTCATAGGGTTGATGTGTTAAGTGGGTTTTCCATTTGCACTAAACTTGAGGGAACTTACGTTAAATTTCTAATTTGGGTTGAAGGCCATTTAAGACTCATAATCATTATCACCACTTTGTAAACTTAAGTCATTTTGTGCTAAACACTTTCACTTTGAGTCTACGCACCAAACATTTTGTGTTAGCATACTATTTCCATTAATATCATTTGAATATATACTTTTTTACCTAAGAGATATGTCAAAAAATTTAAGGTATGTATGTCATTTGAGTTAAAAAAGGTAATGTTACACTGCCAAATTTGTGAAAACCCATATTTGCCTTAGAGATCTTTTCAAATAAACATTTTGTCACTTTTTTTGAGTAGTTTAGCATTATTACATTTCCCAAAACATTTCAAACATTATTTCATAGAACCTTTTTGCATAGATTTCAATTTTGAACATTGAAGCCAATCCAAGTATATCTTTGTGAATCTCTATCTAGCATAGTTACATCATTTATATTTGTTTAGCCTATTTGTCAAAATATCTAAGTTTTATACCATTATTTGTGAGAAAACAAACTATCTCTAAAGTGCCTTTTATTTCATACCTTATACCTATTTGATCGAGTTCATGTCCAAGATTCAAATTCCTATTTTTTGTTAGAAGTGTTTCAAATATATTAGATTAAAATCCCATATATTTTAAAGTCTAGCTTTTGATGTTGTTTGGCCAAGATTCATAGCACATGCCTTGTTTGAGCCTGTATTGTGATGCCACATTTGGCCAAAAGACCTAACAATAGTGTATTTCCTAGATTAGAATAATTTGAAATACTTTGACCTTAGAGTTTGGTATTTTGATTTTTAGTCTATTTACTTAATATTTTTTTTATAAGACATGTAACATTAGATACTTAACACTAGCTTGTTTTATCATAAATCATTGCATAAACATTTCCCTCCTTTTGATGAATCTAGACCAAGTTTGAACATCATTTTTTAGACATTGTCTTTTTAGATTTTATATAACTCTCTTCCCTTTCTATGACAAAACATTCACTATGGATCCCAACATGTATTGCTACACTCATAGTGGACTCATGTACAATCTAGGGATTAATAATGCGGTTGCACAAGAATAAATAGAGTAAGACCCCTACATAGATAATATTTCTTATGAGATGGATCCTTATCCCTCTTATAATACTTAGATAGTGGCACAAAACCAAGATACATTA
Organism: Torreya grandis; assembly: GCA_037957365.1. Taxonomy (NCBI): domain Eukaryota; kingdom Viridiplantae; phylum Streptophyta; class Pinopsida; order Cupressales; family Taxaceae; genus Torreya; species Torreya grandis. Next base: position 297,342 of record JARHVA010001653.1, read on the forward strand.
GCTAACTATTTAAATAATACACCACCATATTCAAAATAGGACCAAGAACAAACCACACAATACCTAGCTATGATACCTACTATTGAATAACCTTTTCCTCAACAACCATACTTTGTTAACGCACCTTCCACATATGATCCTTATTTATTTGAGAATCATTTATTAGAGAAAAAAGATGAGATTTTGGTTAGAGCCATAGAATCAGGGGCCAATTTTTTGGTAAGCTTCCTTCAGGAAAATTCACCAAGTCTAGTAAAAATACCTCATAATATATTGTATAGTCAACAATCTTCTTCTATAAATCCTTTATCTCTAGTCCAAATGATGTATTAGGACCTTAATATGCCTAAAAAAGGAAATAACCTCATGGAAGACTACTTTAACCAAATGTAGGCAGCATATCAAACCTACCTTAATCTAGCACATAATTTCAATTAGATGACCATGGTGAGTAAACCTCTTATTGACTTATTTCCTTCAATAGGAGTTTTGATAGAATTAACTAGTCAAGATAATCAAGGTGTTGACCCTTTTACACATAAAAATTCAATCAACAACTTATTTCATACACCAACCACTGAAGAAGTGTCTTCTACTTCTACATAGAATAGTGGCCAAAATATAGTAGACAATACACAATCAATGTCCAATCCAAATCAAAGTGGTGTTAATACGCAAATAGCCAGCCAATAAAATGTGCCTTTAGTTAACATTGCAAGTGGTTATAAAAATTATGAAGTAGGAGTTTCTACATCCCAATCTCAACCAAATACTTTTAATCTTCAACCAGCCACTTGTTCAAACATACAACCAATAGGATTAGGTAGCTAGCTAGTAACCAATGTCATGCCTCAAAATCAAAATGTGATGAATCCTACTCCTTAATAAGTGAAGAGTGGTATTCCAAAATAATAGGCACAATATAGTGTACTAATATAAAAAAAATCTGAATATGTTACCACCTTAATAGGGGGTAACTAATGTTCTACCTTGTCAGGTAGTAGCAAACATACCTCTTTAGTCATAGTCTAGTGTGCCAATTCAAAAGCAAGAAATTTCTAACCAACAATATATAAATATTTGTCAGTGACAAGTGCCAAATATCCAACAAACATAAAATTCCCAATAGGGATTCATGAAACAAGGAGGTTCCAATGTTTCTTAAGTACCTACTAGGCAACAATTGCATTTTTCTCAAAATGTACCACTCATTCAAAAGCAGGGTCTTGGTTCACAAGTTCCCACTCAATATCAAGGTTTGATTAGTCAATAGCATGCCCATTTTTAATCATAGCATGCATGGTATGGTTATATCCCTCCATCCTAAACATATAATCCTCAACATCAAACCTTCATAACCAACCCTAATCAGAATATTTCATTGTAACACATGTGATTCTAACATTTAAACCCCAATCTACGTATGTATATTCCTAGTCCATTTCCAAACCAATCCATTATACCCCAAAAAATATCATAATTATACCCTATTTTAAGTGATCCATGATTTCCCAACCATCTATCTAGGTCAATATTCCCATAAGTGTTTGATCTAGGAAATAATTTAGATGATAATTCAGGTGATGGGTCCACCCTAATTGATGACGAAACTTCTGGGAGCCATAACTTTTGCACCGTAGCTCCAATTGACTCACATTTTGAACCGTTGGAAAGATAATAATGAGGGGAACATTTTGAGATGTCATGGATATTTTATTAATGAATTTTGACCCCAAAAATGCAATGGAAGTGCCCCAAATTTTAATTTTAGTATGGCAGTCTAAAAATAGTAAGTTTTTGAAAATAGTAATTCCTCGAATTCTATATTGTTGTAAATCATGGAATTCAAACCATTTAATCTCCCTTGAGATTGGTGACCTTCCACATCCTCCTCACACCTTAAAAACATGTATAAATGGCTATGTAACCTGAAATGGAAATTAGACATCTCTTCTTAGAGATAAGCATATGTTTGGGTCTGCAAATTTGATCAACAAAACATCTCTTCTCAGAGATAACATTATTTGAATTTTGTTGTTCTTATTTATTTAATTATCTTTCAACCAAATATTTCAAGTTTTAGATCAGTTTTTTAGAGCTAGAATTACAATAGATGAAGGATTCAATCACTGCCATCCAAGCTGGGAAATAGAGTAAAAAGTTTAAGTTAAATGATGTGTGTTCCTATAATTTTAAGATGGACTACTTAAAGATTCCATTTCCTCTAGGATATGATCCCCCAAAGTTTGATAAATACAAGGGGAAAGGTGACCCCAAACTCCATTTAATAGAATTCTTTATCACATGCCAACCAGTGTCATATAGTAACATATACCTTTTATTGTTATTCCCAAGAATTCTGGTAGGACAAGCCTTGGAGTGGTTTTTAAAGTTGCCTAATAATTTAGTAACATATTTTGATGACCTTTCAAAAAAAATTGTGTAGCAATTTTTCTACAATCATAAAGATGAAATTTCATTGGTCGACTTCACACAAGTAAATCAAAAAGCTAGTGAGATTTTTTATGAGTTATCTACAGTGGTGGAGATCCCTTACAAGCTAATTCACTCATACTTTACTAATAACTCATAGGTATTCCCACTTTTATAACTTATACTAATAACTCAACCTTTCCCCATGACCACACACAAATGCAACAGTAACTGAGACTTGTCCTATCTAGTCCCACACCATTACCACCATTTATTTGTAATAATGGTCTTGTATTTAATCATGATTGTGTAATCACAACTTAGAGGTCAAAAATTACCATCCCAAGCCCATAACCATCTGCCACTTCACCCATTATCCAACCAACCATTCAGCCTTAGAGTAAGCCATTTAACATTATCTAAGACAAGAAGTTTGATATTATGGAATGATTATAGAAGACACCAGCCTAGATCTCCATTTTAGATTTGTTATGAATGTCATCAATCCACAAGAAAATTTTGAATGAGTTCTTAACCCAATCCATTATTGCTAGTGACATATCCCCTAATAAATTTCAAGCTTTGGTTGGACACCTAGCTCTCACCCAATAGGTCACATTCAACCAAAGTGATATGGCTTCCCTTAGCCTACTCCTTAATAATCCATTGTACATAGAATTTTATATAAGGTATCATAAAGTGAAATGTGTATTTATAGATAATGGATCAGGCCTCAACATAGTGTCTCTAAATCTCATCAAGCTTTTTGGGTACACAATTATAGATCTACAACCAAAAATGATAACTATCAAAGCCTACAATAATCAAGAGAGAGAATCACAAGGCACCATTAGCTTGTCAATTATCATTAGGCCTTTGATGCATGATACACTTTACCATTTGATTGATCTTGATTTGTCATATAATATACTCTTAGGTAGACCTTGGTTACATGATATTCATGCAATCCCATTAGCATTACACCAATGTATCAATTTCTCCCACTCAGGGATGGAGGTGAATATTAGAGGAGATTTGCACCCATATGAACACTACAAACATCTCAAGTCCAAGTTTCAAAGATACAATTATCAATACAGCATGATTCTAAGTTCTAAGTAAGATAAAGTAAAGGCCATACTTATTTATTCTCTAGAGTACAATTACATAGATCATAATACCTTGGATTCCCTTTTCCACATGTCACCTCCTAAAGCTTACAATCATAACACCATTTTGTCTAATGGTCCAAGAGAATATTTAACACATGATACCTTTCATATTTCAAACCTTCCATAAAATCCAAAGTCCTTCAAAATACCTAAAGCTAAGTCACTTCATCCACAATGGCAACAAAAGAGCAAAGATAAAGGGTCTATTATTTTTGTACCAGCATCTAGCCTAGAACTAGACCCTCTTGAGGGAGATGAATCATGGCTATATAATGAAAACCACAATGATTTTTATAAGAGTACAAAGTATCCTATTCCCAATAGGATCATGGAGAATCAAGACTATCAAGGAGGCCTCAAACCTAATCAACAAGGAACACTTGAGCCAATTTCTATGACCAAATACAAAAGACCCTATGGATTTGGATTTCAACCCCCTAGGGATGACTCCATATACCTTACTCATGTTCCATCACCATCAACTAGTGATGAATTTGTTGACAATAAAGAAGAGTCTAATTATAGCCTTTTTGATGACCTAGCTAAAACCAACCTATTTAACCATCATTCCATTTGTACCCTTACCCTAGTCATTCATCACAACCCACTACCATTGTATTATCCTCGACTGATAGATTGGGACCAACAAATATATAGTTTATTGATTGATGAGTTTCAGAATGATGAGGCATTCTATGATTTTCTAGGCCTTAGAGACAACATTTCGTTGGGAGATCATAAATTAGGGTTCTTAATCACATTAGATCCTGAAGCCTATTTTGGAGAGCGGGTGAAGACCCTTAGCCAAAAATAAATAAATAAAACATTGAGGTCCCAAAGTGAAACCCTCTTTGAAGCATTTTTTGACTAGAAAAAAGTAAAGATAAAGGCTAGTCTAGTGGTGAAAACATGTTTCAGGCACCATTAGATGGGGGTGTTCATCCTTCTTCAAATTTAGACTAGGAAACAACCAACGATGAACTTGCCTATGGATTTCAGTTTAGTTTTGAGTAAATACAAGTGTTTGATAAAATTATTTAATAATTTCTAACTATTTTTGTCACAAGGCTAGATCTCCTACTGGGGGACTCAAATTCATCATGCCTAGGAGAAGTTGAAGAGTCAGTCCTAATAGAGGACTCTGATATAGCATGATAGTTCAAGTCTTTGCCTACTATCCTAGAAGATGGCTCAACCCTTATAGTCAAGGATACAAAAAAGGTAAACATTGGGACTCCATCAGACCTAAAATGGATAAAATTAGGTATGATCCTCACTGAGGAAGAACATGAAGTCTTTATAGCTCTATTGAGAGAATTTGTAGATATTTTTACATGGGCATATTCTGGCATGCTAGGTTTGGACCCCACCTTGGTTCTACATCACCTTATGGTAAATCTTGATGCCAAACTACTTAATAAAAAGTTACATAAGATGCATCCTTACATTTTTGTATTAGTAAAGAAAGAGTTGGAAAAACTCTTAGAATCAGGATGTATTCGATCCATTGACCACTCAAAATGGATATCTAGTGTTATACCTATTAGCAAAAATCTTGAAGGAATCAGAATCTGTATTAATTTTTGAGACATAAACAAAGCTTTCCCTAAGTATGACTTTCCATTCTTAATATTTAAATTATCATTGAATCCATAGAAGGTTATGAAATTCTTTCACTCATGGATGGCTTTTCAAGATACAACCAATTCAAAATAGCATGAGAAAACCAACATAAGACTACATTCACCACTCCATGGGGCACATTATATTATCAAGTATTATTATTTGGTCTAAAGAATGTTGGATATACATATCAAAGATAAATGACCATCATATTCCATGATATGATGCATGATATTGTTAAAGACTATATCGATGATATTCTAGGTAAATCAAAGATTAGGGCCAACCATCTAGTAGTACTATAGAGAATATTTGAAAGACTGCATGAATATAAAGTCTAACTAGATCCAAATAAATATGTATTTGGCTTAACATCAAATAAATTACTTGGTTTCATCATGTCTCATTGAGGTATTGAATTTGATCTGGCCAAAGTCCAAGCTATAACAAATATGCCACCACTAACCAATTTGAAGTAGCTCCATAGTTTGTAGGGCGAGATCTAGTCAATCTGATGCTTCATATCTTAGTTGGTAGAAAAATGTCATCCATTTACAAATTTTATAAATAAGTAAGTCACATTTCATTGGGTTAATCACTGCCAAATAGCTTTTCAATAGCTAAAAGATTATCTAGTAAATTTGCCTATTTTATTACCCCCTATGCTAGGAAAACTATTTTTGTTGTATCTATCAGCTACATATAGTGCCTTGGGGGAACTTCTAGCTCATCATGATGGAAATGTAAAAGATCATGTAGTATACTACTTAATTCATACATTGGTCATGTATGAACATAACTATACACCTATTAAAAAATCATGTCTAACCATGGTATTTGTAGCTTAGAAATTTTGACACTACAAGTTAAATAATAAAACCATGGTTATATCAAAAGTAGATCTAATCAAGTATCTACTATAAAAAATAGATTTAAAATGCTACACGTCTAAGTGGATCATGCTTATTAGTTATTTTTACATAGAGTATGTCCATCAAAAGGTAATCAAGGGACAAGTTCTTGTAAATCAATGTGCTAAAGCACCCCTTCTAGATGTCGAGCCACTCACATTCCAATTTCCTAATGAATCCATAATGACCATCATTGGCACACCTCTTGAAGAGTAGTATTGGAAGCTATATTTTGATGGATCATTTACTACACATGGATCAAGGGTAGGCCTCTTATTTATTACACCATAGGGAGATCTAATTCCTAAATCTTTTAGAATCAATTTTCCTTGTACAAACAACATGGCCAAGTATGAAGCACTTATTTCAAGACATTGATAGGTAGTATAGTGGAACATATCTCATCTCTAAGTTTATGGTGATTATTAGTTAATCATAAATTAGGTCATAGACCATTTTCAAACCAAAGATGATAAGTTGGTTCCTTACAAGTCCATGATTGACACTCTAAAATAATAGATTATTGACATTTAATTTGAGCCTATACCAAGGGAAAGTAATAGAACTATAGATGTTATGGATATTATCAGTTCTCTAAATTAACAAATAGATAAATCTAGAGAGTCAGTTCCTCATCGATAATTTGTTTGCACCAGCTCATAAACTTTCAACCATCACAATGATTTGTGATATTATTGGTCCTAGTTCTATCTGGTACTCAGACCTTTACAACTACCTTCATGACCAATTTTTACCACCCGACCTATCATAAAAATAAACCAAATCCTTCATCCACCAAACCACTCATTATACCTTACTTGGATCAACCTTTTATCACCATAGTTTTGATGGAAATCTGCTTCATTATTTAATTTTGATAGAATCTACACTAGCATTACAATAAATTCATGAACAATGTAGAACCCACACTAGCAGGGCCATCATATCCAAAAATATCTTACGTACTAGTTATTATTGGCCCATGATGGACATAGATATAGCTACATATGTAAAGAAGTGGGACAATGTCAATGGCATGCTAATTTGATTCATACCCCTACCTAGACTCTAAAACCAATGTTGACACAATGGCCATTTTCTACATGAGGCCTTGACCTCATTGGGAATATCAATCTCACCTCATTTGATGGCCATAAACATATCCTGACTACCACTAAATATTTCACTAATTGGGTTGAAGTTATACCCCACACTTACGTGACTGAGAAGCAAATTTCCAAGTTCATCTTCAACCATCTCATTTATCTATATGATATCCCCTCTGACATTATATCTGATAATGGAGGATCATTTAAGAAAAAGGATGTCGACAAGCTATGTGCCAAATATAACATCACACAACATTTTTGTATAGTATATTGCCTTCAAAGTAATGGCCAGGCTAAAGCATCAAACAAAACCATTGTCAACATTCTCAAAAAGATTATTAATAATGGCGATCATGATCGGCACCTTTAGATATTTCATGCCCTTTGGGCATACTTTACCAAACATCATACACCCATAGGAGCCACTCCATATTCACTTGTTTATGGTATAGAATCCATCCTTCCCATTGAGGTCAAGTTTCCATTTCTATGCATATCTTTAATCATGTCCTAGATGATCATGACTATCGAGTAGCTCACTTGCAAGAGCTAAACCTACTTGATGAAAAATGTATAGCTATGCTCAACAATCTTTAAGCATGTCAAAACTAACTCAAAGGCCACTATAATTGATGTATCAAACATATAACATTTTTTTGTTCCCAAAATCCATCACTTATTTTTTTTGTGGACAAAATGTCGACCATTTCGGTCCTACAGGCCAAAATGGTCTCTTTCTTTCTCAAAATGTTTTGAGCAGTCAAGTTATTCAATCAAACAAGCCTTTTTAATGCCAAGGTTCAATCAAAAAGGTTCAATGGTGGGGTTCAATAATATGGAATGAACCATTGAACCATTGAACTCTGCCTCTAAAAGGTTCAAAGAGTTCAAAGGTTCAACGAGTTCAAAGCTTCAATGTGTTCAAAGGGTTCAAAATTCAAAGTTCAAAGTTTGAGCAAATGGTTCAAATGGAAGATTCTATAAAAAGGTTCAACCAAATGGTTTAATCGAATGGTTCAAATAATTGGTTCAACAATACATTGAACTCCTAAAGAAGACTAAGTGAATGCGGCTCTTTACAAAACATTGAACCGTTGAACTACCAAACTGTTGAACCATAGAACCGATGAACTCCAAAAGGTTCAAAGGTTTAAGGTTCAAAATGGTTCAGGTGACCAATGACATCCCTATGGATTTCAAATTTAGGGTGATGCAATAATTATTGATTTTCAAATAATGTAAACCTGAGGACAAACTCAGTGATCCACTGAGAAAGGAGCCGAAGAAGCCAGCAGAAGGTGAGAAGATAGCCTTAAGAGCTTAGATCACTAGGAAGAGACAAAAGGTAGCAAGGAAAGAGGGAAAGTTATAAAAGAATCAAAAAATATCTTTAGGAGAGTTATTCCAGTAGGTGGATCAGTTCATTAGGTGCATATCAGAGAGCAAATCATTTAATGGTGCAGCTTGTTTTTCTTTGTTTGTGTAAAGATGAGTGGATAGTCATATAAGTATCATAAAGAGGAGCTACCTTGCCTTTCAAAGGATCAGGTAACCCATGCTTTGGAGAATACATTTAATATGAGTTAAATGCCAAAGTCAGGACTAGTAACCTACTCCAACATGGTCCCTACATAGAACTTCCTCTTTCCAATGCATTCAATGCAACATGGGCGATTTTGTGAAAACAAGCACCAAAGTCTTTTTTTGGAGGCTATATATTGGAATCTCTTAGTTTGTAGAAATGAGATCTCTCTATTATTAGAAGTGAAAATCTACCCAAATTGAAAGGTATTCATGAGACTTTGAGCTCAGAGTATTAATCATATTTTATCAAGTGAATGAAAAAGCAAGTGACCTTTTAGACTTTGTGTTGAAATAGCTTGTGTTATCTAGGAAATTGTTCTTATGTCTTTTTCCTAAATATAGTCTTGTTCATCTAATCAAATAAGTAGAACAAGTGGAAATAATCTAAAAGATGTCCTAAACTTGACTGTGGGAGACTTTATGCTACCATAATTTTCTTTAGTCTATGTGTTTTATGTTTCAGGATATTGGAGAGACTTTGAGCTCCCCTTATCCTTCGTAATATTTTACTCTATTGTAGTTTTCAATGGAGACTTTGTGCTGCACTTCATTCTACTATGCTACTTTGTCCTAAATTAGTAGGAGAAATAATGAAAGACTTTGTGATTTAGTAGGTTTGTTGTGGACCTAGTTACTACCTAGGAAGAATCCCTATTGTTTGTTGTACATCATTTCTGAAAGAAGAGAAATGCCTTCAATAATTACACAAGAATTCTCCTTTGTTTTGTGAACATCATCTCTAAAAAAAGATAAATGGATGGTATGATTTCACCCCTGAGTCTATTTTCAGTTTATATTAGTACATTATAGTTTATAGGGAACCTCCCCTTGCTGAGAGGAGAGATTTAGCTCATTATGTTGTGGTAAACACCCCATTTTTCCATATAAATCACATTGTGTTGTGGTTGATATACCCATTTTTCTATCATTTAGTTGATGACAAAATATTCACCCAACACATTTAAATGTGGTGATCTTGTTCTTAAAGAATACCATGGCCGATAAGAAGCATAAAGGTAAGTTCAAACCCAATTAAGTTGGTCCTTTCATCATTACAAAAAACTTTGGAGTTGGAGCATAAAGTCTTGCCACACCAAATGGACATGAACTTCATCAGCTGATGAATATTATCCACCTCAAGTGGTACTATGTTTGAGTTACCTAGTGTATTGTCTATAAGGACCATTTCAGGTTGTATCATTTTATTAATATTGTATAATACCTTTTTTATCAACCTATCATCCTACCAACCTATCACTTTTCATATCACATATATATTTTACTATACATTCCCCATTAGCTAAGTTCATTTTCCCTCCCTACCTAGCCCTGTGACCTTGGTTCCATCACCACTTTTAATGAGCATATTTAGATTTATTTTTAATATTTGTTTCATACATTCTTGATAGAGGCAATATTTTAGATCAATATGATAGACATTTGGTAGTTGCACCCTTCATTTCTTGTTTCATTCTCTCTTATTATCTTGATCCTAATTATAACCACCTATGGTTAAATTAATCTCAATGACCTATGTCATTATATCCTAGTTATAACTAGCTATGGGAAAACTAGGGGAAATACTTTTTTATTGTACCTTGACCATACCAATTATCCATTCTCTGTCATACTATGCCTTTATACCAAATTTGCCTATTTTATTTGAATTGAATACTACACTAGTTAGATTCCTCCACTATAAGGTGGAACTATAGTGACTTGAGGTCGTACTCTAGGAATATGTAGGTAATGGTCGATACTTATTGAGGTCAGCTCAGTCACCCTTTCCAACCATGCTCTCACTATTTTATGAGCAACCTAAGCCATGTTCTCACCATTTTGTGAGTAACCTAAGTAATACTCTTGCCATTTTACAAGCAACCTAAGTAATGCTCTCATCATTTTATGAGCTTGAACCATGTAGTGTCTTATCATTCTTGATCAAGTTGATATACTCTTAAAATTCCAAAAACATTTATAAAATTGTTAGAAAAAACTATCAAACATTGACCACTTCTTTGCCTTAAGGATTCTGGGAACCCTTAATATGTTACAAGCAAATCATTTACCACTTAGTTTCCCCATCCTTTTTAGCCTTTTTCTCCTACACACTTGTCATTTTGCATGACCATTCCCATTCTTCTATCATGTCTATTCTATTGTTTTCATCAGTTATCATTTTCTTCCTATTTCTTGGGAGAATTATATTTGGCCTAAAGTTTTTATTGGATATTACATCCATAGAAATATGTAGGTAGCGTCCACTTGCCTAGTGGATATGGAGATAGCTCAGCCACCCCCTTCCTTTTCTTATATTCCCCCATTTTATTAGTTTGTTAAGTTGTCACCTATTTTCTAGGGGCAATGTTCATATGGTTTATATTGAGTTGTTTATGTGTGCATTTCTACTTATTTGTTTGTTTGTGTGCATGTTTTTTTACTTTCAATACTATTTCCTTGATTCAATTTATGTGTATTCATTAGGTTATTCCTTGCCCACACTTACACTTAAATCTATCCATATTCATATGACTACATTTACATCCTAGTTTCTATCATTGGTGCATTATTTTATATTGAGTATTGGATCTCAGGAGTCAGCCCGTATGCATATTTTAGCCCAGTCCTCATGATGTTATACCATGATGCCCACTAACACATGCTATAACAAACCTCAGCTTTAGGAATTATATTTATAAATGGTGGCATCAACATCTCTTCAACACTAATATCTTGATTATATCCCACTCATATCCTACACAACGTAATTAAATAATGAAATAATTTCAACTGTTATTTATTTTTGATGAGTATCTCCCTATTAGCAAGTTTTCCTAATTCACCTTTATCCATATTATATCATCATCATCATCATCCAAATTAGTCATCTTTGCCATAATTGGGGTATAATGATTATAACAACCTATGGTTAAAGCATTGTACATCATACCACCTATATTTCTCAATTATTATAACTACCTTTGGGCAAATCATTGTGTTGTCAGCATTTTACTTTTTTTGCCCATGCAGGGGTATGTTGTTATCTTGTTTGTCTATCCTAATTGGGGTAGTTCCATATTCTTAATGATTATAACTACCTTTGCACAAATCATTATGTTATCATACCACATTACCACTATTGAGGTACAATGCTTATAACTGACTATGGGCAAACCATTGTACACCATCCCACTTGTATTCTTAATTATCTTGACTACTTTTTCAATATCATTGTGTTTTCATCCCATCATTTTCCTTTCTTTGGTCCCCTCATCTCCATTATTTCTTTTGAAGGACCACCTGTCGACCTTTCCTTGTGTCAATCATTCCCTCGAGGGGGCATCATATAATTAATTCATCATCATTGAAGTTGTAGGCATACAGAATATTTTTATTCTTTGAGAAGATGTTATTATTCTTATAGATTTTATTGTCTTTCCAAATAGGGGCAAACTGTAGACACCTAAATTTGGCCACCAATGACCATTAATCAGGATTTTGACCAATTTTTACCAAAGTGCACAATTTGGAGTAAAAATGCTAAAACACATTAAAATATTTGAAACTGATATATTCAAGTGCCAATTTTGGCCAAGGTATCATTAAATGGGAAAATGCAATTTATGAAGTAGCTAACTTTTATTAGATCATTTCATGTTAAAATGCCAATTTTACACCTAGGTACCCTAGATTACTCTTTTCTAGAAAATCTCTTGCATCAAATATATGCCTTTGTCATTTAGTATTGATAACATCCTAAATGAGATAATGGATCTAACACATCTGACATCACATCATAATTCTAATCTAGTCAAATTTTAAGCCAATAATAAGACATTCTAACTAACTTAAGTAATTTATGCACAAAGAGACAAGGTTTGCATCAAAGTGCTTAATCATGCTTAAGAGCTAATTAAACCAAATCATGAGCCTAATTAATAATTCCATGGAAAATTTTGAATAATTTCTTTTTGGAAATGAATATTTAATATCTTCATCATCAAGGGACATCATTTCTTGGGAAAGCATCCCTAGGCCATAAATGCATTAAATATCAATGTTAACCCCTTCCATGCCTCATTAAAACCCTCCATGCATATTAACTTCCCCTCTGTCCCAAATATTGATGAGCATATTTATGAATTTTAATTACATAATTAAATTAATCCTTTGCCACACATCTCTATCTAGAGATGGATGGCTCAGATTGATTCTGGCGATTTTGAAAAACTATAAATAGAAGCCTTGCCTATTGAATTTGAAACTCTCATATGACAAATTTATAATGCTAAATTAATTCCAAATATTCATTCAAATTAGAGTTATTATGTCTAAATATTAAGCCAACCCAAGCCAAGTTAAATCTAAACATGGTGCCAAGGAAAGATGGAAGTAGCCACACTTCATTGATGCAGACTTCATGAGCATAAAGCTGAGTAAGCCACTTCAAAAAGTTATTTGGAACATCCAAATAAGGTGAAAGAAGGTTTATTTTCAATTTTATTTGTGATTTCCATTTTAGTTTTTTTTAATTAAACTCCCCCTAATAACTAGGCCTAGAGATGTTATGCTAGTGTGTTTATTTCATTTTGTTTTCATTTTGGGACTAACACGATACTAACCATCCTCTCTTGAGTCAAATTCCTAGTTCACAAATAGAATTAGGACCTTGGCCCTTCAAGCATTACCATGTTATTTTAGACTCATGAGTTTCCCAAGTGAAGATGATAATGTACTAGAGGACAACACTGATGAGATTCACACTTTCTATCAATTTCAAAAAGGTGGTTACAACCTGAGGAATAGGTAGCCCTTCACAACTTTTATTCCTCCAAATAATAGATTCATTCCACTAAATCTAAAATTTGATAACAATCCACCTTCCCCAAAATGGAATGATTAGCTTCAGAATAAGGAGGAACAGAGTAGAGGAGGATACAACATTGTTGAGGACATGAAGAAAATCAAAGTAAACATCACCCTTCATGAATTAGCTCATATCACTGAACAGGAGCTATAATGGAAGTCCATCATAGGGAAGATCCCTATGGAAAATTCAAAATATTTTACATATAAAGAAAAGGCTTCTAACACCAAATGTCATATCAAAAATCAAGCGAGAGGTTTTACCCGTTTTGCTAACTACCAGGGCATTTGATAAGAATAGTCATAATTATTTAATCAATGTTGGAGATTCAAAAATTGTGATGCCTACTTCTATATGTCAAAATCTTGGCCTAACTCCAACCGCATCAAAGAGAACAGTCTCATAGTTAGATAAAATAGTGGTACCTATAAGTGGGGAGCTCACTAATGTGCATATTCAAGTGGTATCTGAGCCACGAGTCTAGATGACTATTGACATCCTCTTAGTATACATACTTGATGTTGAGTGTGGAGACCTTTAGGGATATCACATGACCATGGGGATATATTTTGGGGGCCTAGAGAGCTCCAAAAATGTGAGTGGAATATTCCTTGTATGTATAATTTCTATGTATTCCATATTTTATGGATTTAGTTGTTAGATGCTTATTTTTCATGTTGAATTCATTGATCTTAGGGAATTAGTTATTTATTGGAAAAGGGAAATGACTTCCTTATTTCTAGGAGTTGCTTGTGATTACATGTCTTTAGAAAATGTGATTTTTAGAAGAGGACAGATAAACATGGCAAGTTCTTCCTTAGGTGGGCTTATAGATGAGCTTGCTTAGGTGGAAGAGAGTTATCGCATGGTGGATAATTCTTATCTTGGATAAGCATTATGTAATTCTCCTTTTTTGGTGGATTTTCCTTCATTTTCTATATATACAGGTGATGTGACTTTTAGAGATTGATGTGTTTATTTTTAGAGTGTGACTTTGGAGAGATAGATTGAAAGTGTAGATGTTTTTCAAAGTATAAGTGTTATTTATAGGGTGTGGTATAGCATCTTGTGAGATACAGTTTTGTGCAGGTGGAGGTGAAATTTTAGCATAGCATATGTGCAACATTTATAAGAAGATATATTCTATCTCTATGAGAGGTCTTTGTAATCTTATTTTGTTTACAAATTTTATTAAGGACTTTCTTGGTATATGTATCCTACATGGGGTGAACCATGGTAGATCTGTGTTATGGTTTTATTGTTATTTTATTCTCTCCATTTATGCTTTCATTTAAATATGATTTGAGGAATTATTTTCATGATGCATGTTAGTGCATAATTAAATTGGACTTCACATTTAGAATATGGTTATGTGATTTTATGGTGATTTAAATCTAGTTTAAATTCTTTTAATTCCTATCAACTAGTATCAGATCCATTGGTTGTGTCTTGCTGAAGTGGTAAATCATAGGAAAGGTTATTATATTGAATAGGAGCTATGGGAGAAGAGATCAGATTTAGGGTTGATAAGTTTTATGGTAAGAATTTTGGTTTGTGGAAAATGAAAATGGAAGATTCCTAGTATCAAAAAGAGCTTCATCTCTCCTTGGAGGGGAAAGTAGAACAACCTTTAAGTATGAGTGATGAAGATTGGTCATTGCTTAACAAGAAGTCACTGGGAGCCATATGGTTATGCCTTGTATCTTCTATTGCATTTAACATTTCTAATGACAAAACTACAAATGATCTCATGGATGAACTTGGGAAGTTGTATGAGAAACCCTTTGCTTATAATAAGAAATTTCTTATGAAAAAATTGTTTAACATGAAAATGTTTGAGAATGGTTCTATTGCTAATCATCTTAATGATTTTAATAAAATTGTAAGTATGTTCTCTTCATTTAAAATTAATGTTGATGATGAATTTATATCTTTGCTAATTTTATGTTCTTTGACTAATAGTTAGGATAGTTTGGTCATGGTTGTGAGTAATGAAGTCCCTGCCAAGGGAAGCTTAAATTTTAAGGATGTTGTAGGTGTGATTATTAATGAGAAAATGTAAAGGAAAAGCATTGGTGAATCATCTTCAGGTAATGATTTATCTATTGATACTATAGGGAGGTAAAAGGACAAGAGCAAAGGGAACCATGGAAATTCAAAGGGTAGATCTAAATCTAGATCTAGATCCAAGATGATATGTTGGCATTATGGGAAGAGTGGACACTCAAAAAAGGATTCTTAGTCACTTTGGGATAAGAATACCAATAAAGAGGAAATGAATGAGGAAACTGTTACATTAGGTAAATCATGTTAGGATGCCTTAATTCTTTCTATGGATAGTTTTTCTGAGTCTTGGGTATTATATATAAGGGATTTTTTCATGCCACCCCACATAGGTATTATTTTATTGATTATGTTCAAGAGAATTTAGGACATGTATATTCTAGTGATGATGAACCATGTGAGATAGTAGGAAAAGGTTGTGTTTTGGTGAAAATGTAGAATGGGAACACGTGTCTACTTAAGGATGTCAAACATATGCCTATGTTGAGAAGGAATTTGGTTTCAGTGGGGTAATTGGGTAGTGAAGGTTGTTTGATAATGTTTACCATAGATTCTTGAAAAGCAACCAAAGGTGATCTTGTGATTTAGAGAGTTAAGAAAGTTGGTACTTTATATTTGACTAGTAGTGTTGATTCTTTTTATTTAGTTGTTGCAGATGGAAATGCAACTATGTGGTACTACAGGCTCAGTTGTACGAGCCATAAGGGCATGGAGATCTTAAAATATAAGTTGTCTGGATTAAAAGACTTAGATCTAGACTTTTTTTGAGAATTATGTGTAAAAGAAATATAAGCAAATTAAGTTCCTAAAATTTGGACCCATAAAGAAAGATCAAAGATAGAATTGGTACATTCAGATGTATGGGGACAAGGTTAGGTATCTTCTATTGGTAGATCTAATTATTATGTCACTTTTATTGATGATGAAACTAAGAAAGTTTGAGTTTATTGTATTAAAAATAAATCTAATGTATTTGAAACTTTTAAGAAATGGAAAGAATTGGTTGAGAATGAAACAAGTCTCAAGTTGAAATGTCTTATATTAGATAATGAAGGTGAGTATTGTATAATACTTTATTTGATTATTGTTCTAACAATGAAATCCATAGGCAAAGGATGGTTATAGGAACTCCACAGTAGAATGGGGTATCTAAAATGATGAATAGAACAATAATTGAATATGTTAGGAACATGAGGTTATATGCAAGGTTGCCTTTACAGTTTAGGTAGAAGTAGTTAGCATGGTAGTATATCTAATTAATAGAGGACCTTCTATGCCTTTGGATAGAGGCATCCTTGAACAAGCTTGGTCTGGTAAGAATGTTGAATATTATTTTCTTAGAGTCTTTGGATGTGAGGCTTTTGCTCTCATCAAGAAAGAGGATAGGACCAAGTTAGAGGCAAAATCAGAAAAATGCACATTTTTTGGTTATGGTAAGGATGAATTTGGCTTCCATTTATGAAGCATTAAAGATAAGAAAATATTTTGGTCTATATATCTAGTCTTTAATGAAAAAGTCATGTATAAGAATTATTTACAAGAATAAGAATAGGAATAGAAAGATTACATAGTATTGGATGACATTATGGATGGCAAAGTATCTAATGAATCAATTTAGGAGCCTTCTATACAAGGACCCCAAAATAGTATGGCAAGAAGGTCCTCTAGGGTAAGAAGAGCACCTGAACATTTTTTCCTTATTTGAATTATTTATTACTCACTAAAATGGAGAACTAGAGTGTTATGAGGAAGAAATGAAGGTAGATGTTAGGATGAAATAAGAGCAAGCCATGGATAAGGAGCATAGATCTCTCATGGAGAAACAAATATGGGATTTAGTAAGGCTACCCAAGCGCAAGAGTGCATTGCTGAACAACTAGATCTTTGAAATAAAAGAAGAAGATGAAGGGAGAAAAAGGTACAAGGCTAAGATGGTGGTCAAGGGGTTTGCACAAAAAT
This sequence comes from Torreya grandis, assembly GCA_037957365.1. Taxonomy (NCBI): domain Eukaryota; kingdom Viridiplantae; phylum Streptophyta; class Pinopsida; order Cupressales; family Taxaceae; genus Torreya; species Torreya grandis. Next base: position 315,064 of record JARHVA010001653.1, read on the forward strand.
AAGGTATTGATTTTGATGAGATTTTCTCTCTTGTTGTAAAAATGACTTCTATTAGGACTGTTCTTGGTTTAGTTGCAGTTGAGTATTTAAACTTAGAATAGTTAGATGTGAAAATTGATTTTTTTCATGGTGATTTGGATGAAGAGTTGTATATGAAGCAACCATAGGGATATGAGGTCAAAGAGAAGGAAAACTTTGTGTAGAGACTAAAGAAGAGCTTGTATGGCCTAAAACAAGCTCCATGGAAATGGTATAATAAATTTGATTATTTTATGTTAAAACAAGAATATCAACTGCGTAATTTTGACCATTACATGTACATCAAATATTTTGATGATGGTTCCTTCATATTTTTATGCTTGTATGTGGATGACATGTTAGTTGCAGGAAAGAAGATATAGCATATTCATATACTCAAGAAACATCTTACTGACTCCTTTTCTATAAAGGATTTGGGTGATGCATGGTAAATCCTTGGTATGAGGATTAATCATGATAGGAAGGAGAGGAAGTTGATATTATCCCAATCAGAGTATGTGAAATAAGTCTTGGAAAGGTTTAGCATGTTGGACTCTAAATCTATTGGTACTCCTTTGGCAGGCCACTTTAGATTATCAAAGGATTAGTGTCCCAAGATGGAATTTGAAAAGCTAAAGATGTTTAAGGTACCTTACTCATCAATATTTAATAGCTTGATATATGCCATGGTTTATACTAGGGTAGATATTGCCCAAGTAGTGGGATTTATGAGTAGGTATATGACTGATCCAAGTTATGAGCATTGGCAAGCAGTGAAATGGATTCTTCAATATTTTAGAGGAACCATTGATGTTGTATTATGTTATGGTGGATTAGATACCACTTTGTGTGGTTATGTAGACTTGGATATGGTATGGAAAATTGATATCAAGAGGAGTACGACAAGATATATATTTATTATTGGAGATATAGTGGTTAGTTGGATTTCTAAGATATAGAAGGTTATGGCTTTGTCAACCATAGAGGCATAGTATGTTTCTACCATAGAAGCTAATAAGGAGATTATTTGGTTACAAGAGTTATTTCAAGAGTTGGGGCATGAGTAGGAAGTTGGGAGACTACATAGTGATAGTCAGAGTGTTATTCATTTGGCAAAGAACTCTGCTTTCCACTTGAGGATGAAACATATTTAGTTACATTATCACTTCATTAGGATAGCTTTGGAGGATAACTTGGTGAAGCTAAAAAAGATTCATATTAGCAAAAATTATATAGATATGATGACCAAGGTGGTTACATTAAATAAGTTGATACTATGTTATGATTTGGTTGGCCTTAGTGGTCATGGAGTAGTGATAGATTATGTTCAGGAGAACCGGTCTACAAGGGTGAGATTTTTCGGTGTGGAGCCCTTTGGGGACATTAAATGACCATGGGGATATATTTTGGGGCCTAGAGAGCTCCACAAATGTAGGGAGAACATTTTCCCCCACTCCACCTTTTGTGTAACCTTGCTCACATATGACTAGAATATTCCTTATATTTATAATTTTTATGTATTTTATGTTTTATAGAGTTAGTTGTTACATTCCTATTTTTCATGTTGATATCCTTGATTTTATGGATTTAGTTGTTTATTGGAAAAGGTAACAATTTCCTTATTTTAAGGAGTTGATTGTGATCACATGTCTTTGGAAAATGTGCTTTTTGGAAGAGGAGAGATAAACATGGTGAGTTCCTCCTTAGGTGGGCTTATGGATGAGCTTGCTTAGGTGGAAGAGAGTTGTCACATAGTAGATAATGCTTATCTTGGATAAGCATTATGTAATTCTCCCTGTTTGGTGTATTTTCCTTTATTTTCTATATATACAGGTGTGATGTGACCTTTAGAGGTTGATGTGTTTATTTTTAAAGTGTGGCTTTAGAGAGACATAGTCAAAGTGTAGATATTTTGCAAAGTGCAAGTGTTATTTTTAGGGTGTGGTATAGCAACTTGTGAGATACAGTTTTGTGCAGGTGGAGGTGAAAGTGCAGCATAGCATATGTGCAACATTTTTAGGAATATATATTCTATCCCTATGAGAGGTCTTTGTAATCTTATTTTATTTACAATTTTATTGAGGACTTTCTTGGTGGATGTATCCCACATTGGGTGACCCACGGTAGATCTGTGTTATGGTTTTATTGCTATTTTTTTCTCTCCATTTATGCTTTCATTTAACTATGATGTGAAGAATTATTTTCATGATCCATGTTAGTGCATAATTAAATTTGATTTCACATTTAAAATATGGTTATGTGATTTTATGGTGATTTAAATTTGGTTTAAATTCTTTTAATTCCTAAAAATTGAAGGTTATGGATTGTTGTTGAGTAGGGGCTAGTCTAAGATACTTAATGGATATCTCTCAATATATGTATCTCACATTTGGCTACCATGGAGGGGTATTTCAAACCAAATATGGATTGATAAAGAACAAAGGATGAAGTATCCTATCATAGATTACAATGTCAAGAATGAAGAGGTAAGTTATGAATCCCCTAGCCTTGGTATTTATAATTTATCTAAATTAAATCAAATACAAGAGCCAGAATTTGATGGCCCCAACTAGTTATAGAATCTTCACTTTGATGTCACTAGATCTAAACAAGGATCCAATGTAAGGATCAAATTGGTTGATCCATAAGGGAAGAAGTTCCTAGCAGCATAAAAATCACATTTCCCTTACACCAAAATAGGGCTAAATATGAAGCAATGATTTTAGGATTGCACTTTGCTCTCAAGAATAATGTCAAGTAGTTGTTGGTATTTGGGGATTCAAAGTTAGTATTCAATAAAGTTAGGAATAAATACTAGTGTAAATTATCATATCTTAAAAGATATAAACACATAGCATTGGATTTGATTGAGATATTTGAGATTTTCAACATAATAGTTATTTCTAGAGAGCAAAATCAAGTTATGGATTCACTAGCTGCTTCTGCTACCAATTTGGAGCCTCTCCAAGAATCCAATGTAAAGAGATTATTCATTTGGCTAGTACTTTATTCTTTTTTTCATGAAAATGTAGAAAATTTACAAGTCTTTAATTATGACCAATAGATCATTTGATTTCTAACCAACTTAGGATAATTTGAGTCCCAAATCATTGATGATAAGGAAGTTATTTATCTTTACCAATAGGAGTCAGATGAGGAAGGTGTCCTCTAAATCAAAGAGAATCATCTCCTAAATGGTTTGGTCTCCTTAGAAATACCATTTGATATAGATACACAAGCTCAATAGTAAATTCAACCCAAAGTTAATGAGTCTAACTTCTAAATGGATAATTTTAGCAATGAGCATAGCCCACACTACGTCAACATTGGCCTCAGTTGCACTCTAGAAGGAAGACAATGGGTGAAGGATTTACTTACATAATATAAAGATGTGCTTGCATGGATGTATGAGGACTTGAAGTTTTATGACCCAAAGGTCATCACTTATACAATTCCATTGAAACCCAACAATAAGCCATTCAGACAAAGACATGGGCTAGCAAATCCTAACCTGGAATATCTCATTAATAGAGAAGTGGAAAAGTTGTTAAGTGCAAGGATAGTCTTCCTAATTAGACATTCTACTTGGGTGACAATTTGGTCCCAATTTAAAAGAAGAATGGAGAGATTATATTATGTGTTGATTTTATAAACTTGAACAAAGCTTTTGAGGAAAATTATCCACTACATTCCTTGGATGAGGTTATTTAGATAGTTAGTGGCTCCGAGATGATGTCTTTTCTAGATGGATTTTTAGGCTATAACCAAGTGTTAGTATAATTAGAGGATAGGATGAAGACTACATTTACTACAAAGTGGGGTACATATGTATATAAGAGGATAACTTTTGGCCTAATAACATAGGAACCACCTTTTAGTGAGCCATGGATCATACATTTAAAGGATTAATAGGTAAATTTATTATCATCTATATGGATGATCTTACTATTTTTTCCAAGAACAGGAATGATCATGTGGGCCATCTACAGTCAATACTTGAAATATGTAGAAGGTTTGGCATCTCATTGAACCCAAAGAAGAACATATTTGGAGTTGTTGATGGCAATCTCTTGGGACATATCATTACCAAATAAGGAATTATTATCAATCTAGATAGAATTTAGGGTATTTTAAAGATTGAACTAGCAAACAGTAAGAAGGAGCTCAAGTCATTCTTTGGGAAGATCAATTTCATAAGGAAGTTCATATTAGGATTTAAAAAAATTATGAGACCACTGAATGCAATGCTTAAATAGGATGACAAAATAGAATGGATAGTTGAGGCTTGAAATTTTTTTCAAGACATCAAATATTCTATATCTCAAGCCTTAGTACTGACTAGTCCATATTTTACAAAGGATTTCTACTAGTACTCATTTTCTTCTAAACATATAATCATTGTTATCATAACATAGAAGAAATATGAGACTAATAATCCAATTATGTTCATGAGCATGAACCTAAAGGATGTAGAACTTAGTTATTCCATGATTGATAAATATATCTTCACCCTTATCAAATCAATGAAGAAATTTTGACACTAAATTTTGAGGAATAAGACTATTGCTATTGTGCTTGATCTTGTTATCAAGCACACCTTATCATAGAATGAATTGGGAGAACATAGAGGAAAATGATTGGTGAAGTTGCAATAATTTGATATAGAGATCAAACTTGGTAAGATCATCTAGGATTAGGGTATAATCCAACTCATGACTAAGCTTGACCCACATATTACTATTGAAGAGGTATGTGAAACCTAGGTATCCAAAGGGGAATGGTATACTGATATAATTCAATATCTTCTTATATGTACTTATTCCCTAAAACTCAATCAAAATTAAAGAATATATTTAAGGCTCAAAGCTACTCACTACATGATTAATAAATGAATTCTCTATAGGAGAAATTATGAAGGCATTTACCTTTGATATTTATCTATTGAATAATCTCAAGAGATTCTAAAAATCTTGCACCAAAAGATAGGCAATGGTCATCCATCTGGGTACACCATAGCTCACAATATCCTAAGAGTGGGCTATTACTAGCCAACAGTCTTCAAGTAAGCTCATGCCCATGTAAGGACATACCATGAATGCCAAGTGTTAGAAAAAATAGAAGTACATACATTAATTCCCTTGAAAACTATTATTGAAGGTAATTTACCCAGTGGGGTTTAGACTTCATTGGTGTCATTAACCCAAACTCCTCATTAGGTCATAAGTTTGTACTCATTACCACATATTATTATACCTGATGGATTGAATTAGTGGCCATAAATAATTCCAAAGCACAAGATGTAATTTACTTCTTGGAGTAACACATCACAACTATATTTATCATTCCCATTGCTCTAGTTTGTGAAAATGGGCCAAAATTCATATAAGCTAAATTCACTAAATGGCCTCATCATAATCAGATCACCATCAGGTCATCTTCTAACTATTACCCTTAGGAAAATGGATTGACTAAATTAATGAATAATAACTTGATAGATTCAATTAAGAAATAAACTAGGGATAAACCTAAGGAGTGGCATAATCTACTTAAGTATGCCCTTTGAGTAGACTGAATGAGATAAAGAAAGCCCTAAAAGCCTCACCCTATCTGTTGGTGTATGGGTGAAGGCTGGTATTCGCAATCATGTTGAAATTGCCAACTTATCAATTCATACAAGAATATATGGAACCAAATGACAAAGCATAATCTTGACTACTAGATATAATATAACTGGAAGATTTAAGGATTGATGCCTTACAAACTTTTAGTAAATACCAAGATGTAGTCAAGAGATGGTTTGATAAAAGAGCAAAGCATTTATAATTTTTGATCTAGTACTTCTATGGGATAAAGCCCAAGAAAATAAAGGTTAGCATGAGAAATTTTCCCCATTATGGATTGGACCATATTAGATTTTAGAGATCTTGGGCAATAATGCATTACGTCTAAGGGACCTGCAAGGTAATGAACTCACATATCTAGTCAATGAATAGTTTTTGAAACATTACTTCATGGTTGTACTATCTAAAGATGCCCCTAATTGATAAAGAAACGTGGTATAGATAGGATTGGGTTAATTTTACTACTTTATAGTGTATTTTCCTACTTTCTAGTTAAGTTTCCTATTTTCTTAGTTTAGTTTTTTAGCTTTCTAGGTTAAGTGTTTTGTTGTTTCCTATGATAATCTTAATTATTTTATTCTGACATGACCAAGTTAACATCTAACCAGATGGGCCCATGTTTTTTGATTAGATAGACATATAAGGGAAAAGAAAATTGTAAGAGGGATTCAAAACTTGGGTCCTATTCACAAATTAGTTATACTTTTCAATGTTTGAGGTTTTCAAAATTTAGGTATGTAATCACAGTCATTCAGGGTTGTGTCATAATTGAATATTTCTACTAGGTATGTGAAATTTTATCTCAAATACTTCATATGAATTTCAAAAAAATTCTCATGCCATTAGACCAAGCACACTATAATTTTAATACTTTTTTGGAGGTGACAATCACTGGTGTATATATAGCTAGTAGGGATGTTCTGTAAATGAATTATTTTATAAATACACTAGCTCATAGTGGTTTCAAATCTCCTTTTGCCATGAGAGAGAGAGAGAAGAACTGATGAGTGAAAAAGATAAATCAATAAATCCTAAAAAAATCCAAATAAGATCAAAGGATCGCATGATTAAGGTTAATGTACCATGCATCATGATCAAAGAAAAGGAAGGGGAGAAAAAAACCCAAGGTATCTCTATCAGGCATATGGATGTCTAGATAGTAATAGAGCAATGCTTGAGCTTCCCTGATTTAATAAGCTTCAAAATAACTAGACCAAAACCTACAATTGTTCCAAGCCTTTGAAAAGACCCTATCAACAAAGGTTAAATGAACCTTACTTTAGCACACACAAGATAATGAGAAGGCAATTATGTTGTATGATGTAGTTAGGAATCTCTTTCATATCTCTGATTCTAATATTTTTATGTGGCATGGTTCATATCTGATTTAAAAATGATAACCAAAGTTCTAATTTCTAAAATACTCAAAAGAATTCCCCCTGTAAGTCACCAGTTGTTGTACCCAACATTCCCCTATTCTTCTTGAAGAAATGGGGACCTACTTTTTGGTGATTTGGCCTTGTATGTTAAGCACTTTTTCTACATAGTTGTGCAAGTTCTATAAAATTGCTCTTTAATATTTACACTTGGAAACACAAACAATGGAATTATACATTTTGGACTAACATACTAATGCCTTTTGGGAGTTTTTTTACTATAAAAGTTTTGGGACTTAGTTTTATTCGGAGAAATTATTTAGGTCTTCTCTTTGGGAACATTGTTCTTCAAAACTTATGTTTGGATTTTATTCATTGAAGGTTTTGTTCAAAATTTATACATTGGGCATTTTGTGGAAAAAATTTATTCGAAAGATATGTTCAAAATTTACTCATCAGGTTTTTTATATCAGACTTTTTGTTTAGAGTTTCCACATTAGACATTTTATTTGAATGATGTTCTGAAGGACTTAATTTTTTTGAGAATCCTTATTTAGACATTTTATTTGGGATTTTTTGTTCAGACCTTTCATCAAAACTTTTGTTTGAGACTTTTTATCAAATAATTTATCTGAAATAGTCATCGTTGGCTTTTTTGTATTCATATATTTTGTTCAAACATTATTTTGATAAATTTGGGTCTTTGAACAGTTTAATCAAGCTTTTTATTTGGATCCTTTAATCAAACATTTTATTGGACTGGTCCCAACATAAAACCCAAATCCTAACTCAAGACTATCGAAATCCCACTAGACTTAGCCAAAAAAAGTGAAACCACTTCCTGACACTTACCAAACAAAATGACCTACCAACTAAACTAATGAGATTTGAACTATTAAATTAAAACAAATGTATGAATGTTGAACACTAAAAATTCATGAAATAGAATTGAACTCAAAATTATATATACATAATGTTTAGCTATCAATGTATTCATTACTCAAAAATTAATTTTAACTTAATTCTATCCTACGAACAAAATCCCTAACTACCTATGAATCCACTACAAGAGAACAACCAGTGAAAAGGAGTTTTTATAGTATAAGGAAATATAATTTGAGCACACCATATAATTTCAATTGCATCATCATCTAAGAGCTTCAAAGGATCACTTCCACCATCCCCATCCTCCATCAAGGATTCAACAAAGTTCATAGACACAGTGTATGATGCAACAATTTTTGACAGTAGGTATGCCAATTACTCAAAATTATGGGAGGATATTGATGTTTTAAATGTATTTTCACATGAATTAAATTTATCACCTATTTAGTATCAACTATTGATATACATACTTGCTCTTAAGAGATAAACACTACACTATGCGGTGGCCAAGCCTAAGGTCATGCCCTGCATTGACCTTTTACGGTACTTGTTCTTTGATAAGAAGATTACATAGGATGCATTTTTATACCATATGGATCACTAGATGGTTTTGGCCTATATCAATAGAGATGGCTTTCAAATGTACCTATCTCTGCTAGTTATAGATGTAATTTTTGATAAACATAAGCTAGTAATATGGAATAAATAGAATTTAATTGATAAATTGTTGAGCTCATGGATTCTTCTTAGGGAAACTATGATCTTAAAAGGAAATTCTCCCACCCCATATTAAAAAATTCAATATGGGGGTATGTATTGGGATGGTTTTTATTAAATATAATGTCTGGCATGCCAAGTATCCATTTTCTCAACCTGGATTAGGTGCTATTACTGGATATGATAATGACTAGTGATGTAACCTTTTCCATGGTCAAAATCATCAATTTCAAGTTGAGGGAACAAGTTATGCACAAATTAAAGAGGCCCAATTCAATGAGCCATTTTTACATGATGTCATATTTATTGGATGCAATAATGGGTACAGTCTATAAAGACCTTGGTGAGCTTTGGAGCCTAGCCACGTATTCTATTAAAAATCACATTTGCTATTACTATCAATTTATGCATATATACACATACACAAAGTACATGACCTAAGTTGCCAAGGACATGTATCCTCAATTATGGTAGGAAATTCATGAGACCCCACTACCTAGAATTATAAAAATCATCATAGATACACTAGTTCCTCAAGGTGATTACTGGTTGTATCTTGATTATATGGTAATCATGGATTTTAGTCATAAATTCCACCCCCTATGCCTCCCCAATTATTTACTAGATAAGCTAGCAGAGCAAGAAATTGCATATCATATTTGGTGGAGTGTTGAGGAGGATTTGATAAAATAGAATAAAGGAACATTATATGGATCACGCATGATCATTGGTAGAATGTTTTACATATAGATGAAGTATTTTAGGGACATTGATAATAAGAAAATGTATTATCGATTGCCTAACTTTCCATATAAGGATTGGGATCCTCATTGTCATATACAAAAACATATTTAGGGATTTATTATTAGATAATAACATGTCCCCTATGATCATGATTTTCTATTCATGAATGAAAATGATGACACCTAGGTCTTAAAAAGGGCAAAAATTGTAGGCTTGGAAGAAGATCATTTGAGCATAATTCAGCAAGAGCCTTTAATTTTTGTACAAGAAATGTATACTAGGTTGCCACCTCCTAAAGGATGGAAAACTTTAGACTTATTGTATAACCAACCCCCACAACAAATAGAGATATAAGGGGAGCCCTCCCAAGACCTTCTATTTCTATTAAAGGTTGTTAAGAAAGAGCCTAGGTTGATTGACACTGATCACAAGGGATCTCCAAGGGATCCAATTGATTTGGATTCCTCTAATGTAGAGTACCAAGATCGCCTAGCTATAGTGCCATTGTAAACACCTATAACTACACCATAATTATAGGAGTCTATAGTACAAGTAGTAATTATAAAGGAATATACTTCCTCATTTTATCAAGTCTCCTCCTCAACCATAAAGACTACTATTTTTTATAAGAGGAAACTAAGGGTTCCCTTCATAGAGAATTAAATATTGGATCAACCATAGGGCCTACCTTTAGTTCCTCAACAAGAAATAGAAACAGAGCAAGAACTAGATGAATAAGAGGATTTGGAAAGATCCAAGGCATTAATACTTATGGATAATAATGAGAAATCACCAAGCACATATGATTTAATAGGTAATAAGGCTCACCCTTCAAACCCTACTTCCCTAGTTTCCTCATATATTCCTAATTTTAGTTCAGTTTAATATTATTTTGAGAACTCCTAAGTTGGAGGATGTTATCACCACCCCTAATGTTTCATTTTCCTCTTCTTATGTATTGTAAATCCCTCTCCACACTCCCAAGATAGAGGAGGATTATTCCACCACCATTGTTTCATTTTCCCCCATAGTTCCATCCACATCCATTGTTGCCATCACTGCTAATATTTCCTCTGAAACTGTTACAGTCCAAACTATGAAGAAGAAAAAAGCCACTAAGAAAATTAAAACAATGCTAGACACTTCCCAACTTCATGTTTCTTTCACATGTATCATTTTTCCAATACCATCCACTAGTTCATCCCAAGAGACTACTCTCATGTCCTCAAGTAAGGGCAAAAGGGGTAAGCAAGTCATTACAATCCATCCACTCCCCAAATATGGAGGTGTGGATTGGTCCAAAATCATTTGGCCCTCCCTTCTTGACATAGTCCTCAAAAGAGATAAAGAGAAACAATCAGTAGAAAATATAGAGTTGGAGGCTATAGCTAAAGATACACAATCAGTAGACCCTACCTAGCTAGTGATTCCACCATGGGCAATTGATCTTAGAGAGAAGGCTTCCCAAATGCCCAATTTCAATATTAAAGATCTCCCATCAATAATAACACTATTTCACAAGCCCTCATGGAGCATTCAAATGGTGAGGAAGAGGAAATTGAAGGATGAAAATGGGATGGAAATTATTCTTGAAGAGAGATAGGAAGTTTATGCCTTGTCGAAAAGATAAAATAGACAACTAGGGAAGTACCCCTATATAGAAGATTTCATGTCACTAACAAAATCCCACAAAGATGTTATGTTATCATTACACGAGGGGAAAAATATGATAAGGCAAGAGATGGAATAAGAACTAGAACAAATTGAGGAACAATAGCAAACCATTTATATTCCAGTAGGAATTAAAGCTAAAGTATAAGAAGTTACAATGCTCTTGAGACACTTGAAGCAATGAGGGCTGATTAGCCCCCCATATATCTCAAACACATTAATTGTTTAAATATTTAAAACAAGATGATAATAAACTAAAATTATTGATTTTTTACATAACTAATAAGGTATATAACCACTTGGATCTAATGACACCATTGGAGGCATCAAATTCCCTCAATTTGGTGGTCATTAGAACATGAGAAGCTAGAGAGTGGGTGATAGTAGTTGGGGTATTGATGCCTAAATATCAAGAGCATGAGATGATCATCTTACAAATTCTATATGAATTGAAATTATCCAAGGCAAGGGATGCAACAAACAAGTTGATAAGCAGAATTAATTTTGACCAACTTATCCAAGAAGTATCTAAAATTTTAAGTAAAGTATATAAGGGTTAGCACTAGAAAATAATGAATTAGAATTGAGTTTTGATAGAAAGAAGGTAACTGAAGTTGAAATTTTCAAGATCAACTTCCAAAATATGGAGGCATAACATGCAAAACTCTTAGATCAAGCTAATAGGGTATATAGACCCTCGCTATTAAATCTAGATATTATAAGGCAACAACATGATATGGGTCACCAATATTATCTTGAGTTGGAGGTGACTAAGAAGAAGAATGAATTGGTTACATATAGTTTAGTGCCAACATAAATAGTGACCACTCCTACTAAATTTAACACATCCATGCAGACATCTACTCAGCCTTAGTTAAAAGGGCTAGTTTTATGCATGTAAATTCAATATAGCAACATTAATTTTGTAATTACAATTTTATTATGTTTCAAACTTGATGTAAAAGTCACCAAATTTGTTTTTTTAAACATGCACACATTGCATGGTATTGTAAAGGTTGACTTTAACTATTGAACAATGTAAGATAACTCTATGTATATAGTACATATCATTTTGAGACTGTAGTTAGAACTGAGGTTCTAACTACGCCATGTAATCACAATTTTTACATGTGCTTGGAGGATGAATTAACCCCTCCCCAAGTCTATTTAAACATACGTAACCCACATTTATAAAGGGTCAAAAAATTTCCATACAGAAGTAGAATCGATTTTTTATTATTAGTGAATGTGTTTGTGTATTTTCTCTCCAAGCTCTATGTAATTAGGCTTATCTTTTTTTTGGTTGTTTGATTAAATAATTATTAGTTTGAAATAGCTATGAGGAAATATTTATTTTTATGATTAATATGATAGTTTTATATGTTCAATAGCTATTGAATAATTAGCAAATTATTTTGATTATTGGCAAGTAAGTTGATTGTTTCATATTTTTAAGAGTGTAGAAGTGTTTTCAATGATATATTTTTTTGTGCATGTGTAACATATATCTCAGATACCTCCCTCATCTAAGTCATAATCTATTGATTAAGGGTGATAAATAGATAATCTAAAAGGATCAACCTTTGACTTAAGCCTTTGAGTTTCCTATATCAAATTATCCTAGACTGTTTGATCATGTCTTTCTATGCGTGTGAAATAATTGCTAACAATAGACATTGGTTTTGAAAACACTTATCCACTTAGAAACCAACATAAGAGGTGATTATTGAAGCCACAGATTCTTTCTTTCCTTTTTTGAATTTATTTTGAGATCTACCGACTCTATATTATCAACCATCCAACCACCAACTCATGCACATGTCTGAGTCATAATCTCCCATATGATTCCTACCCACTCTAGTTTTTTTAAACATGCACATGTTGCATGGTATTTTAAAGGTTAACTTTAAATATTGACAAATGTAAGATAAATCTATGTATAAAGTACATACAGTTTTGAGACTATAGTTAGAATTGAGGTTCTAACTATGCCATGTGATCATAATTTTTGCATGTACTTGGAGGATGAGGTGACCCCTCACCAAGTCTATTTACACATATGTAACCCAAATTTATAAAGGGTCAAAAAAATTCAATATAGAAGCAAAATCAATTTTTGACTATCATTGAATTTGTTTGTGTATTTTCTCTCCAAGCTCTGTGTAATTAGGATTATCTTCTTTTTGGTTGTTTGATTCAATAATTCTTAGTGTGAAACAACTATGAGCAATTATTTCTTGTTATGATTAATATGATAGTTTCAAATTTGAAATAGATATTGAATAATTAGCAAATTATATTCATTATTGGCAAGTAAGCTGATGGTTTCATATTTTTAAGTGTGTAGAGGTGCTTTTAATGATATAGTTTTTTGTGCATGTACAACATCTATCTCAGATACCTATTTAGTCTGAGTCATAATTTTTTTATTAAGGGTGATCAATAGATAATCTAAAAGAAGAAAAATTTTACTTAGGCCTTTGAGTTTCCTATATCAAATTATCCTAAACTACTTAATTGCATCTTTTTGTGTGTGTGCAATAACTACTAATGATAGACATTAGTTCTGAAAGAACTTATCCACTTAGAAACCAACCTGAAAGGTGATTCTTGAAGCCATAGATTCATTCTTTCCTAATCTACCCTTCCCCTCCTTTTTGAGTTTATTTTTAGATCTACCCACTTTAGATTAGCAACCATCTATCCACCAACTCACTTAGATTAAACTTTATTTTAGAAACCATTCATTTATTCATCATTCTTATTAACAACCTGCATGCCCTATCCACCATTCCATCACCTGGTTGTTAAAATTTCATACCTGTAACTCATGACCTAGAGTGGAGTTTACCTTTATTTATATCTTTAAACATTAGAGGCTACCTCATTATGAATTTTTGTGCATAAAAACTACATCAATAGAAGGACCAACATGATACTTGGAGGGTAAAATGTTTGTGTCAAAAGGTATGGTAGTGTTAGTGGTGTTGTTGAGAAGTTGTTCATCAAGTGATGGTGTTTTTGGCTTGGTGATGGGATATTTATGGGTGGGTTTATGTTGATAATTGACTTTATCTACATTCCCATATTGATAATTGGTATAATATTAGTCATAATCAACATCAATTGCACATATATCCTCTTTTTAATGTTGTGTGTTGGAGGTAGAAATTTTTTCAAGGGAAAAGGCTTGGTAACTTGTTTCTTTTGAGAGGCATTAACATAATCATGATGACATATTTTGATCATAGTGTCATGATTGAATGTATCTCCTAACATAAAATAAATATAAAATTTGGTAATCCCACGACATGTTTCATGGGAATGGTTGACATCGTCATGAAACCACAAAAAAATTAAATATCATACCATATAGTTGGATTATTGGTGTAAATCAAACATTTATAAGGGCTAATAATCATTTAATTTTTTGTATAGTTAGGGGTGTATGGGAAGCTTATGGGTTATCCACTTTGGCTACTATTGGTTTTATATGAAGAGGATTATCGATGATTGGATTGGTGGAGTTTTAAAAATATACCTTGATGGTTTAAATTTTGGGCTCAAACTATTTCATGATAAAGTCTTGTCTTTTATCTTGATTAGTGGCATCATTTAGAGTTTAGGGGGGAAATTTTTGAACCTTATATTTAAGGTAAGGTGTTAAGGTAGTTATGAATATTTTAAATAAGTTATCATCCATCATGTTATGATTGGGTTTGTGAGCCAAATATTTCCATCATTAAATAAAATCATGAACTAATTTAGAAGGGGATTGTTTAGCATTAATGAAATGACTAAGACAATTTTTAGGAAGATCATTGTGTTTAAATTCCTTGATTAGAGGATTGACTAAATCCTCATGTTTCCATATATAATTTTGAAGAATTTGGTTATACTATTCTAATACTGATAAGGCTAGCATAGTTCTGAGCAACATTAACAGAGCCAAATACTCAAAATATTTCTAAAACCACTGATTATATTATTTCATACTCTTTAAATCTTATAACATCTGGGACATTACATATATATATAGGAATCGGATTCCTATAATTTCTCCACCATTTTCTAATCCTTAAAATCTCTTTGATTATATAAATTCTATATATGATATATTTATTATAACTTATAAAAATATATTCAAACCTATATCATAATATTATTATATAAAAATATTTTGATTAACAAACAAACTCATTATATTTACCTCTCAATAAATATCAACCTTTAAATACTCAAACTCACTAATGCAAAAGCTAATCCCAACATTCTCCCCCACAGTTTTTACATGGTGTAAAAACATTCACACTCTTATTTGTAGTATGCTCACCCATTATAGCATGCCCTATTTGGCTTATGACCTTGATATAAAGAAAGACTCACTCCTCCCATGGTTTTATAAATTTACTACAAACCTTAACATGAATAGGAACACCATCTACCTCTAATAATTGGCATGAATGGAATTATATGCCACCACATACTCATAGGTTTGCATACTACTAATGAAATCTTGATGCACATGACCAATATTATGCAAAGGAATGCATCTTGCATTTACTTTATGTGACTACAATAGACATGTCACTAAGGGTCATCTACATAAAAAAGTAAGCCAGTCATGGGATCTCTATAGTAGCTACTCTCCTAACTATTGCCAAAACATTGTTCACCTCTTGTGGTTTTTTGGATCTCTACCACAAACCCTTTCAAGATCCATGAACTAAATTACATTTGTGATTGTATCCTTTCACAATGTCTACACATCAGGGAATCATGTTTGGAATTTACACACAAATTACATATCTTGAATAGGCATATTTTTCTATTCTTATTTTGAAAAACACACAATGAAACTTATAAAAATACACCACATAAAATGTCACCACATCATTGGTGTGGTCCCATCATTGGTGATTGATGATAGGTCAATGAAATAGCTCCTTCCTTCATGTATCTTCCAACCTCTAGTATATCACTACTCACTTAATTGGTATGTCGATGTAGCTCAGGTACATGATTTTTTTTTAGGGAAATCCCCCCATAATTTGGATGTAGCATATAAGCAAAAATGTGTTCATGATTCTAAGTCTAAAAAACTTTGACTTTTTTGACATAACTTGATGGACACAAAAGGACTCTAACTCTTGACTCATAAAGGCTCTAGATTTAACTTTTGACATGGAAATAAACCTAAATACAAGATAACTTATTATCATCCTAAATAACCTTTTTTTACTCAACTATTATTGACATAGATTAAATACACCTATGAATAAACTTAAATACCTAAATATTGACATTATCTACCTTATAATGATAAAATAAATAAACTTTTATAATAAACAAACTAAAAATGATGACAAAGCAAATAGCTAAAACTAATAAAAAAATATAAATAGACACAACATGACTATTGACATATTAGCAAATTGTATACATAAAAACTATGAGATATTATTACTATAATCTAATGAGACACCTTTCATGACTTACACAATAAAGGATTCAACTATAACTCTTAGCAGTGTATCAAAAATAGTTGTTAAAGATTAAAACACCACCATATTTGCACATAGGTAGTAGCAAATTTGAATGGTGTCAATACAAAAGGCATAATTCTAACAAGCAGATGACATAAAGAGATTTACAGTCATAAGACTGGCAAAAACATAATATAGGTTGTCCTCACAAATGATACATGTTATATCATAAAACATTGATCATGATGCACAGAGCTATCCAAATTTGTAGGCTTAACAGAACTACACAGAAGATATGTGAAATGTAGATATGCATATGAAGAATAGGTTTTTTTAGTGAAACAAGTATTCATGATGAATATCTAGGAAATATTGAGTAAATACAACCCACAGGTCTAAATATTTAACCAATATATAGTAGATTCTATGAATAGAATAATAAATAAAACTACACACTTTACATGTTCCAAGTCTGGATGAAGAAAGGATCGATACACATGAAGAATCTATTAAATATCATAGGTGGCTTGGTGTGAAGGCTTCTACAAGTAGCGTCAAATCTAGACTAATGGTGAGAAGACCATATACTCTAATGAAAATGTAAAGACTGACATAATCTCTTCTACAATAATTTTATATTTCATCAACAAGGGTGAAAAACAATACAACTACCTCTTCAAGACACTTAATCTTTCATCATCTCCCCTGCTCTGATACTAAGATGATAAGGCTGGTATAGTTCTAAGCAAGATTAATAGAGCTGAATACCCAAAATATTTTTAAAACCACTGATTATATTATTTCATACTCTTTGATTCTTATAACATCTAAGATATTAAACACACACACACACACACACACACACACACACAAGAATATGATTCCTATAATTTCTCTACCATTTTCTCATCCTTAAAATCTCTCTGATTATACAAATTCTATATATGATATATTTGGTATAACTTATAACAATATATTTAAACCTATATCATAATATTGTTATATAATAATATTTTGAATAAAAAACTAATTATATTTACCTTTGAATAAATATCAACCTGTAAATACTCAAACTCACTAATGTAAAATCTAAACCCAACAAATACATCTTCGGTGAATGTTTTGACTAAAATTTTGGTAGCGGTGAAGGTCTTAGTTTGAATCCACTCTTTATAAAGATTACCAAATGTTTTAAGGAAAGATGTAGGGTATTTAGTCCTATCATATTTAATAGTTGGAGAGATATTTCCAATATCAATAGAAATAATGAAGGAGGCTAAAGGTTCATTTTGAATATTTTGGACCATCTTGTTGTACATAATGGGTTGGGGAATGATATTTCTTGTGGCATCTCTAAGAAGTGGAGGGATAAATTTTTTTAATTTTGGGGTAAGAGAATAGGAGGTTGATTAGCCATATTTAATAAATTATGTTGCATTTGCATCATTTGATACGTAATAAATGTTTGCATAATTTTAATTTATTGAACTATTTATACAATAATTTGAGTGGTATCAATTGGTGGATTGGGGTTATTAGTGTTTAAAGGTGGATTGTTAGGATTGGTAGGAATAACATTCCTTGAGTTAGTATTAGGGGATGGGTAGTTGGTGTTTAAAATATTTCCTATAGGGTTATTGGTTAAGCTTGTGTCAATTTCCCCTACAGTGTAATAGGGTGCTTTAGAGATAGAATTATCTTAAGAAGTATGAAATGGATCTGATCCATTAGTGTCATTAGTTGGGGTGATTTGGCTCATATTATATTCCAAATATGAGGGTGAGATAAAGTGCACCAAGAGTGATAATCCTCTTGGGTAGCAAGGGTAAGAAGGAAATAACATCCCATATATCATCTAAATAGATTAAGGTTGTCCAAAGAGATATTGATAAAGGATTTCATGATGCTTGGAATAAGAATTTGAGATTAGAGAATAAAGGTGAAAATTAGGAGAAAATTTATCCATATATAGAATAGTATTGACCAAGAGGTAAAAAATCAACTAGTTCGATAGATTTTGGAGGGAAGGTCAACAAAAAAATTAGGAAAGGACACAATCGAATCAGTTGACTGTGTTAAGTGGGGAAGAACTAGAAACCAACCTATGAGAGATTAGATCAAACAAAATGGTTGTTATATATAAAATAATACTAACAAGCTTGTGACATATTGGGTCATATAGGATGATTATGTTATGTATAAAATAAGACTAACAAATATGTGAGATACAGGGTTAGATAGGATGACTATGTCCTATAGAAATAAAAATTGTAGGAGACACATTCAATTAGGTTGATTATGTTTTAAGGGTAGAGATAAGTTTTGAAAATTATGACTCTAGATGATCTAGTCTTATTTTTTATAGTATTTGAAATAAACACATTGGAAATGGGGTCAGACCAGTCGATTTAGTTGTCGTATAAAGCAAAAACCTTGCACCAACGTTGGATGATACAAGTTTTGTAATATAACATACAGTTATCAAAAAGAGAAAGAAAAAAAAACATAAATGCTAACCTATGTGGTCATTCTTGAATATTTTAAATTATAATTTTTAGAAATAAATGTGATATAGAGTTGGATATAAAAAGGAACTAGAAAGGTAATTTAAGGATGGTTTCAGGTAGTTAAGGTTGAAATGGATTTGTATTGGTGATGGTACTAGCTTGGTATTGGAGATTACTTCCTCACTTCACAGTCTCACATTGATAATGATTTTTGGTACTTGGCCAATATATACCATCAAACACATATTTATACTTAGCCAAAAACTAAGTCAGCTTCCCCCTTGATGATGAAATCCAAGTAGGAGGTAGACCTTAAGTAGAATTTGTTTAATGTTTTTTGATATTATGTGGTTTGGAAGTGTGTGAATAAAATAAAAATAGTGTGAATAAATTGATAAATTAAAACTTATTATTTAGTTTATGTGTATTATTCTAATCAATCAAAAAATGAAAAGTGAATTAATTACTAACAAGATGAGTTAATTCCTTTGTTTGAAGAGTACAGGTTTGATTTAGATGACCAAGTATGCAAATAGTATAGAATAGAATCAATTGGGTTGATTCTATTTGTCAAAGCAAAATCCAAAAAATTTAGTCAAATAAGTCAATTGAGTCTTTTAGGAAAGAAATTAAGCTACAGAATGATGTCAATCTATTCGACCTAGTTCATTGTAGGGTTATAGTTTATAGACTAAAAATTATAAAAAAAGGAACTATAATGAAGAAAACAAATGAATAAGAAGGTGAAAATGAACCTAATGATTCTAAAGATGTTAAAATTGTTATTTTTATATTTTATCATCTAGATGAATATTTTTATCCTACTAATATAGTCAACTAGGTCGATTGAGTTTGAAAACCTATATGTAAAGCAGTGAACTGAGTTGAGCTGATCAATCTAGTTATATGTGGTTGAATAAGACTTACACAAAGAAATATAAAGTTGATCAAAGCTACTGTGTGTTAAACCTACATATAGAATATTAAACTGAGTTGATAGATTTGATCTAGTGATGTAAAAATCAAATAAATAATAAATGAAGGCTTGAAAAAAAACTTGCAAGATTTAGTTCACATTCGGTTTACCAAAATGTATACAAGGGAAGTGAAGATGATCTACAAATCAATCCTAACTTTGATAATATAAATCACACTATCCCTTTTGCTTATTGTTACATTTAGACAATTGGATTCATGACCAATATGGATCGACTAGACCTAACTAAGGGGTCTTTTATGACATAATATCACTAGAGAGGGTTCCAAATCCTCTAGTCAATAAATACCACACAATAACCCTATCTAGTTACTATGTTTTCTTACCAAAGTAAATTAAAATATAATTTAGTGCTCACCAAATCATGTGGCATAAAATAAGGGTAATAAACATAAAAGTAAACATGAAAATAAGAACTCAACTCAAGTCAATGTAGAGGTAATCCTAATGCATGGAGAGAGAAACATATTCATAAGCTAACACATGAAAATCTATCTACTTATTAAAGAGGAGAAAGAGTTAGGAATAGTTACGTTGAAGATGAACCTTTTGAGCCACAATATCTCCCTTGGCCAATGGTGTTTTTCAAGAGATTGTTATGGTTTGTAAGGATACCAAGGATAGGTTAGATCTAGGCTACACGACTTATCCTATACACCCAAAAGACTTTTCCCATAAGACAAAATTCTTCTCTCTAAGTGTAGTATGAAACCCTAAGGAATGGCTCCTCAAGTAGAGTGGTGAATAATCAAATGCATAAATAAAATAAATATCTCTATCTCTCTCTATGAAAATGAAAAAATGATGTGTTTATATAGTTGGATCTAACCCTAAACTCCTCTAAATTTTTAGCTAACAGAGTCAGCCCAATCAACCTTGATATTTAATAAATAAAGTAGTTAGATCATGGACTAGGTCAATTAGGGCTAACATAATCCTGTAACATGTTTATTTTAAAGAACAGTGTCAACCCATGATAACTTTGTTTGGTAAATGATAAAAAGAGGTTTGGCTTAGGTGGGGATTGTTTGAGGCAGTGAATTACTTGGAAGATTGTGTAAGGGAGGTGTCAAAGCTTAGGAAAATGTATATGATAGGTTTGTGTTGGTTTCAAGTGGTAATATAGGGAACAACAATATTTTGAAGCACCAATGGTCTACCCACACCTTTCCCTATATACCCTTTAAGTCATGCACTCAGAGAGATTGAGACTCAATAGGTTCCTGCAAGAGAGAAAGCATCAATAATTGATAAATTTTAAAAATATTGTGTGTATATATATTTGGATTTAAAGTATGAAGTAAGAATGGTTATCTTGAGCATATCATTTTAGATTATAGCCATCTTGAGAAATTTTGAAGTTGTATAATAAATCTTAAATCAGTAAATAAGTTTTTTTTATGTGCATAATATATTTTTTGTTGCATATTATTTTAGGATGAAAATAAAGGTTATTGGTTCTTTTTTCATGCTAATATCTCTACCTACAATGAATATTTTTAACAATGCATGTAAAATTTGGTTTTGATAATGGTAAAGTGGTCAATATTTTTGTTTGTGATTTAAAGGTGTTAAAACTTTCATAAAATTAATTTATACATGTTGATAATAAGGATTTATGGGTTTATACATGGATTCAAACTCCTAATTTTTTTAATCATAATCCTACTCTTGGTATTGTTCCTAACCTTATTTCATCATCCCCTAATAATTTTGCCTTCTCTAGTAGAAAATACATTAGTAGCCCCACATCTCAACCTATATTCACTCACATAATGAATAAAGGTTAATGGAATATCCCTAGTACCAACCCACAATCATATGGGAAAGAACCAATTTTAGTTTGAACAAGATCTTTTGATATGAATGTTTTCCATGATTGTTTAACAAGCTCTTGTTTAAATTATACAACCATCATTGTCTTATAGGAAATTTTGAATGATGATATTACTTTGTTAAGAAACTTATGAATATAATTACTTGTTAAGTCACATTACTTTGATATCATGTGTAGCTTGTAAGTTTCATGGTTATGTTGATTAGTGTTATTAATTTATATTACTTTGTGACCATTAAAGTCTTGTGTTATGACTTAGTTATGAAATCAAAAGTTTTTTTATTTGCATATTATTATTAAGCTTGATTAATTCATGAAAGTGTCTCTACTTATACACATGGTGAAATTTGGCAAGTTCATCATTGGGTAGTTGACCATGTTTAGCATTATTGGTGTTTGGTTTAAACAAGGCAAGGTATAACATTGTGGTTTCCTTTGTTTAATTAATACAACCTGTTTAAATGAACTAACATGATTTTTTACAAGATTTAATATTGTGTCTATGTTTCAACTTGACAAATAACTATGAGCTAAGGTAAGGTCATCACTATAGTCATTTTTGTTCCCACTTGTGTTCATGGATTGAGACATTATGATTATCAAGTTCACCATGTTGTTGTTTTTATGTTTAAGGTTGTCATTAGTAATAAGCCAATTGTGACTTATTGATCCTTCATTGTTCAATATTAAATATTATCCTTATTGATAAAAGTAATTGTGGGATTATATTAATGTTAGAGCAGTGTTGTTGGATGTCTTAATATGTTACAAGATTCAACATCTTTCTATATGATTAAAAGGACTTAAATTGGGTTTTATATGTGTTTGATTTCATTAAGTGGATTTATTTGTCTTGTTATTAAGTTGCATCTTGGATCTTAGCTTAAATACTTAAAATTAAATTAGATTTAACCTTGGCATGATGATGTTATGTCTTATGGGCTAAGTCATGACATTAACACAAAGATCTTTGAAATTTGGTTTCTTAATAATTAAGTGATTATTTGCTAACTCAAGCATACATGGTTTAATTTGGGTAAACCCTACATTGATGGATAAGCTTCTAGAATGCATTCAAAGGAATTTCATGCATTCTTGGAACTCAATGTTTTGTTTGGATTGTTATGCAAAATGTTAGGGTTTGTGGCAGTTCTATTGAGGTGAATTAGGAAATAAACTATAGTTTAGTTGGAATATTGTTGAATAATTTAATAAAGTCCTTATTTTAAGGTATTATCAATGATTACTAGAAAATTATACCTTGAAAGGACTTGCTTCTGTTATAAAAAGGATTTTAAGGCATGAAATTTGATCTTGGCAAGGTAGATGATTGAAGTTGATTTGTAATGGAATGAATCTTGGGAAGAAAGCCAAGGTAAAGGAAAAAAGTTAAATCCTTATTCTAATAGGCAAGTTAAACTTCTTTCTTATCTCATTTTAATTATTTGGCATTATGGAAAGTTATTTGTGGCTCTTTTTTGGGGTGTAAGACCACATATGCATACTTAAGTATCCATATATGATCCTATACCATGTTTTGAGTTGAATGGGTATTTTTGAGGGCCTTATTTATGGGTTTTATCATGACTTGTTTCCTCATGGGCATAGTGGTTAGTTTGATTAGTTATGGTGGCATTATGTTTTGCATGATTTTTATTAAAGGTCAAACCTTAGTTTATAGGGTGAGCTCATTTGTATTCATGTTTATGTTTTTAGCTATACGATAGTGTAGGGTTAGTAATTTTTGGTTTAATAAAAATAATGGAATTTTTTTGTAGTAATGCATTACCCATTTTGGCTAAGACCTGGTTAGAGGCTTTGGGTAGAAATTAAAAAGTTTTATATTTTTTATATAAATAGCCTACTAATCTATGATGGAAATCAAGCATTATGATTACTATGTTACTTCCTAGATACACTTTCATTTGGAATGTTGATTTATTCAATTATGATTATTTTTGGCATAATTATATAATTATGGGTATTGTTTTCACTTATTTTTTCACCCTTGGAGAGGTAGTTCAATCCTTCTCCAAATTGAGTGGAACATGGGATTACCTCTAGGCCTGTGGGTTGCCTATAGTAGAGGTAAACCTCTATATTGAAGGGCTAGCTCCCTATATTTATCTTGATTTCTCATAACCTATATTACTTGCTCATTTGAATGAAAAGGGAGAGAGAATACATAAATTAAACTATCCTAATGAGGTGATGTACCAATTGTAAACTAATGCCTCAAATTACAATAAGTTGTTTACTACCAAAAGCCTTAATTATGCCTCATTCTTTATAATGTTAGAATGATGAAAGCCTCCTTGTTTAGAGAAAATTCTAGAGGATCCTAAGAATATAAATGCATATTCTATTACCTTTTATGGATTTACATCTCTAGGTTCAATTTCATGATCTAAGAGTGAGTGGAAATATCATTTTTGCCTTTTCTCTCTCCTAACTAGGCCTCAATTAAGCCTCTCTACCAAGAGAGTGAAAAATTATCTATAGGATCCCCACACGTGTTAAACCCAAAATAAGCATCTAATTCACTTAGATAACATCCTCCCCTACCTCCATGCCAAGTTTGATGTTTTGGCCCATTGTATAAACTTGTAAAATATCAAAAATTAATGTTTTTATCCTTAATCCATATAGTACCATACCATCTAATGGGATGGGAGGATGGTAAAGGGTGTTTTGAAGATGTTTTGGGTCATTTTGAAGTCCATATCATCCATATAGAGGCATAGAATTTCATTTTTTATGTCCTTAACCTTTGGTGTGTCTAGGGATATGTGTGGCCAACTTCTGGCTTACATACCTCTTTTATATTCTTGTTACATTTCTCTATGTTCTTAGTTAGGTTGGCCTATGGAATAACTATGGATAATTAGAATATATATAGGAGGTAGTGGTTAGAATTTCATCATCATATTAAGTATTCTTCTCTTATTGCATTGTTGTGTAGGTTACCCCTTCAATGTGGCTCTATTATATTATCCAGTATTCTGCTATGTTGTCAATTATTGTTATGTGGTCTCTTATCTTTGCTTATTTTTTATGATATATAATTATTTTTTGTGAAAATATAAGTAATTTCATTACAATTGGTATCAGATATTTGATTTTGGAAAGTTTCCTATGACATTTTTTTGGATCTAGTGAGGCACAACTTCTATGAGCAAAAGGATTGAATAAACATAACTTGTAATCTAGGAAGAATTAATTTTTTCTATCAGTTCAGTATTATTCAAAATGATTTTTTGAAAAATAATATTAAAAAAAAAAAATTGGATAAAAATTTTCCCTTTGCACATTTTTAGTCATTGGATTCATTTTAGTGAGATGATCGCAACAGTGTATTCTACCAATACACTTTTTTGGTGCCAAAATTTTTTACCCTAGTGTGCAAAAGTAGTCATTGAATTTATCTTGATGAGGTGATCATAATGGTACCATCTCTTGGTACACTTTTTTTGAGGCAAAAACCCTACTAGGGTTTTTGTATGGTGGGTCATACTAATTGGGAAATTAAATGGGGGCAAGAAACTCCTAAAACACCTTCTAGGGATGGCATGGAATCTAGAACTTTAGATCTGATGATTTCTCAACTTCAAGATGACATAAAGGGCTTGGTATAGTAGGTTGAATTTTTTTAGTTTAAAATAATGTTTCAAGGATGTGTGGAGAGACTAATAAGGTACACACTCAATTGCATTAGATCACTACACAATTAACTGCCATTTCATCTCAATTATAAACAAATAACCCTTCACTTCATCATTCAGTTCCTCCTCCTTTAAACACTAATAGCTCCAATCCTTGTGTGAAACCAATGTTTCCAAAATTGGGCATGCATAAGTTTGATGTTAAGGATACTCTCACTTGGATTGCCCAAATTGATAATTTATTTGATCTGTACCAAAGTCTTAGTTCTTAGAAGTTGATAGTGAAGTCTATGTATCTGGAACCTGAGCAGTTTATTTGGTATCATTGGTTATGTGCTTAAAATAAAAATAATGGTGCTCATATTACATGGTCTATTTTCACTAATGAGCTTTTGGCTTATTATTAGAATAATGTATTGAGAACTACTTCATCCAATTAGTCAAACTATGTCAAATGAGATCTGTGTAGGATTATATTCATCAATTTTAGAATCTCTCCTTATGGGTGGAAGACATCATTGAGGAAAATTTGACTAATATTTTTCTAGTTGGACTCAAAGATAACATGCAATTGGAGGTTAGGATGTTTAATCCATAATATATATTAGAAGTTATTCCAAGGGCACGTATGGTAGAATAAAAAGAGATGGTCAAACTGTCATGTCCCCTTTTTAGTTGACATGTTTTGATTTGATGGTTAGCCTATTATGCGACCCTCGTACGCTGATAGGATGGATAGAGGGTCATAATGGAGCTTGGCTTGGCTTTGATTTATATAATTTCTACAGTTGGTTTTCATTCAGGCTTTTTCAGACACACTTGGCCTGAGCTCCTATTATTTAGGGATATTTAACATGCAGCAAAGCACCCTTGTTTTGGTATGGTCATGTGTAGAATCACTCCCTGATTCACTAGCTTCAGTCAGTTCGAGGATCTGACATGTATTGAGGGAGATATTAATATTTGATTGATTTAATCAAATATTAATTATTTAGCCTATTTTTAATTATGAAACCCTAACTCTAATTTGAGAAACCCTTATTAGGGCAAGCACATCTTTTTGAAGGTATAAGGGTTTCTCATGGAGGCCATTATTGATTATGATTTGATTATTGACTGTTGATTTTGAAGAATTCTTCTGTGAAGACTGAGCCAAGGGTTCTAGGATTCCATTTGCATTGGATAATGTCCACTCTTTAGTGTGTGTGATTCAGAGGTTGTGAGATATCAGCCGATCTATTGCCAAATTGAGAGATAGCTTCATACAGAAGTTATCATAGAGATTTACAGGGTTGAGAGATAACTTCACACAAAATTTATCACAGATATTCTAGGTATTTATTTCTTTATGTTTTTCTTCAATAATTTATACAGATAGAGATTTCCAGATTAGGGATCTAGAATACAGGCCACAGCATAGTATCTGGCTTCTGTATAGAATCCATACCAATCTACACAATTTTGTACTATTTTGCCATGAGCCAGACAGAGCTGTAGGTAACACAGGAATTGACATCAGCACCCCAGTGATCGACATTCACTAACTAAGGACTGACGTCGGTAGAGAAGCCAGACAATGATCGACGTTGGTAGTATATCGACTGACGATGGTGACTGTGTTGACACAGCAACCCGAGACGGACAAGAACCAAATTTTATTCCTAGATTTGTAAGAGCCTAGGTTTTCAAGACTATATTTTCATATTATTTTTATATGCATAAGAGAGGACTATAATTTTAATCATCTGAATAAGTGATAAGATCTTTGATTTGCTATTGAGAGATTATATTGTGGTTGATTTATTTATTTGAAGATATTTTGCAAAAATCACAATTTGTTCCTATTTCATACAAAATTTTAGAATAATCAAAAAAGCAATTCAGAGCTTTAGTTAAAAATAGGATACCCTAAGAAAGGGACATTACAGTGGTATCAGAGCTAAATCCTGCCATCCTGAGGGTTGGACAATCTTATGCAGCCACAAGAGTTGGGACCACACAGGTACAACACACACAGTAGAGCCTTGCTTGAAGGTACCCAAGTGTTAAAACAACAGCAAATCACCATGAGTGATAGGCGTGAGGGTATCCCACCTCGAGGCCACATGCATAATGATGATCATGACACCAGAGAGTTCTTTTGTGTTATGGTTATAGGCTAGCAATAGATGAATCAAGCAATACAGGCACTCACTACTATGGTAGAGAGGATGAACCCACCTGTTAGATAGAATGGGGAACAAGCAAATAACAGAAGTGCTAATGTTAATCAAAGACCACAGCATACCTATTCTAGAACTGTTGATAGACCTACATGTACTATGTTTGTTCAAGAGGAACCAGAGGTTCTAGCAGAGGAGGCGACAGGAGATTTCATATTTGCAGATGCTCTCATGGCTATGAATGATGAGTGGGATTTATTATCACCTGAGGTTAGGGATATGATGTCCTTTGACCATTTTATTAATCTGAGGAGAGAGCACTACAGATCAGTCAGAAAGGACAGGAGGCCTAGAGGTCAACTCAGTAAGCTAAAGAAGGCTACTGGCAAGCTTTCTTTGACTACTTTTGATGATAGCGGCAAGATGACAGCGCAAGCTTGGGTTCATAAGTTGGACACATTCTTGGTATTGAGGCCAATGACAGAGATAGATGCCATCAAATACACCACTTTGCACTTGAATGGAGTAGCACATGATTGGTGGTACCATGGTATGGTAACACTTCAGCATAACCAGGTGACTGAGTACCAGGACTTCATGGATAGGTTGATTGAGAGGTTTGACAGGAAAGATCCTGAAGTTTACTTTTGAGATCTAGCACAGTTGAAACAAACAAGCAACTTGGAGTCCTTCATTAGTGAGTTTCAGCGATTGGCAGTCATGGTGCCAAACATTTTAGAGCGTGGATTGGTAGTTCTCTTCATAGAGGGATTGACAGAGCCATTGAGAGGTTGGATCAAAGCCTTTGATCCTCCTTCATTATAGGAAGCTATGAAGAAGGCACGAAGTATGGAGATGGCAGCCCCATCCAATAAATATAACTCCAGAGGTACTTCTTCATCTAGGAATCATAAGTGCTCCAACGGAGATAGAGAGAGACTGGATTTTAACATAGATAAATTAGGTGTAAAGAATGATTTAAAGGCCAATCTAGCAGCACCACCTTTGGATCATGAAGTGCTTAATGATCTATGCAGGAAGAAGCTTTGCTTCTACTACAAAGGTCCCTATGATGCCAATCACAATTATCCTTTGAGGCCTAAGGGCAAGGCCAATCGTGTGATGTGGGCTTATTATGAGGATTTGGATTCAGAAGATTTTGAACAACAGAATAGTCCTAAGGGGGCAGAGGTAGAGGCTTCAGAGCCTAAGGCAGAGGTAGAGTTAGAGCTTCACATACAAGAGGCACGCCTATCCAGCATTTAGTCAGATGAGTCATTCAGACTCTGTGGAGTTTTGGCAGGGCAGAAGGTCATCACCCTTCTTGATACAGGAGCCATACATAATTTCATAGATGCTAGATTTGTGGAGAAGCATGGACTCACTACCAAATATTTTGAGGGTATCAGAGTTAAGGTGGCCGACAGTCACACTCTTAGGTGTGAACGGATGATTAGAGACCTCCCATTGCACTTGAACAACTATGAGTTCAAGGCTGATTATTATGTGGTAGACATGGGGGATATAGACTTAGTCTTGGGTATGAAGTGGCTTCATTCATTTAAGGAAGTTACTCTTCATCTCAAGGACATGGAGGTTCATTTTGATGTTGATGGGAAAACACATGTTCTTAAGGCAATACGGGGCAGTAGCTTCAAACATATGTTTTTTCATTGGATGGAGATACTCATACGACATGACATGATAGAGTGTGATGATGAGTGCACATTGGCACCAACACAAGAGAGATATGAGGACGAGTTTGGTCTTGAGGTGAGTTCAGTTCAAGAGTTATCACATGTGGTAGGGACTCAACTTTCTATTATAGTCAGGTCACAGGTTGATGATGATATGACTATTTCTAGCCTTCACAATCTAGATTTAGATATTATTCAGGTAAGGAGTTTACTTGAGTTGCCTGCTAATTTTCATTTATGGATTGGATGTTGGGGTGCTTATCTTAGTACTAGAGATGATGTGATGCCATTAGATGAGAGTTGTGATGGACCTGGCATGGATTTCGTGTTGATTGACAGTGGTGGAGATCATGACTACATTTAGGATCCAGGTGGATTGATTGGTTTCTCATTTAGTGATTGCTTGAGGGCAAGCATTTTTAGGAGGGGTGGATTGTCATGTCCCCTTTTTAGTTGAAATGTTCTGAGTTGATGGTTAGCCTATTATGCGACCCTCGTAGGCTAATAAGATGGATAGAGGGTCATAATGGAGCTTGGCTTGGCTTTAATTTGTAAAATTTCTATAGTTGGTTTTCATTCAGGCTTTTTTAGACACACTTAGCCTGAGCTCCTATTATTTAGGGATATTTGACATGCAGCGGAGCACCCTTGTTTTGGTATGGTCATGTGCAAAATCACTCCTTGATTCACCAGCTTCAGTCAGTTCAAGGATCTGACATGTATTGAGGAAGATATTAATATTTGATTGATTTAATCAAATATTAATTATTTAGCCTATTTTTAATTATGAAACCCTAATTCTAATTTAAGAAACCCTAATTAGGGAAAGCACATCTTTTTGAGGGTATAAGGGTTTCTCATGGAGGCCATTATTGATTATGATTTGATTATTGACTATTGATTTTGAAGAATTCTTCTGTGAAGACTGAGCCAAGGGTTCCAGGATTCCATTTGCATTGGAGAACGTCCACTCTTCAGTGTGTGCGATTTAGAGGTTGTGAGATATCAACCGATCTATTGCCAAATTTAGAGATAGCTTCATATAGAATTTATCACAAAGATTTACAGGGTTGAGAGATAACTTCACACAAAATTTATCATAGATATTCCAGGTATTTATTTCTTTATGTTTTACTTTAATAATTTATACAAATAGAGATTTCTAGATCAGGGATCTAGAATACAGGTCGCAACATAGTACCTAGCTTCTGTACGGAATCCGTACCAATCTACACAATTATGTACTATTCTTCCATGAGTTAGACAGAGCTGTAGGGAACACAGGAACCAACATCGGCACCCCAGTGATCGACATCAACCGACTGAGGACCGATGTCAGCAGAGAAGCCAGACAGTGACTGACATCGGTAGTATATCAACTGAAGAAGGCAACTGTGTGTCGACACAGCAACCTAAGATGGACAAGAACCAAATTTTATTCCCAGATTTGCAAGAGCCCAAGTTTTCAAGATTGTATTTTCATATTCTTTTATATGCATAAGAGAGGACTGTAATTGTAATCATCTGAACAAGTGATAAGATCTTTGATTTGCTATTGAGAGATTATATTGTGGTTGATTTATTTATTTGAAGATATTTTGCAAAAATTGCAATTTGTTCTTATTTCATACAAAATTTTAGAATAATCAAAAAAGCAATTCAGAGTTTTAGTTAAAAACAGGATACCCTAAGAAAGGGACATTACACAAATGGAAAACTTTCATTACTGGTCATGACTTCACCTTTTCAACACCATCATTTCCTCAACCCATCAGATTAACACCTCAACAAATTGAGTAGAACAAATCTAAAGGGTTGTGTTATGGGTGTGATATCAAATGGAACAAAGGACATCATTATGCTAAAAAGAAGTTGTTTTACATTGAAGGTGTTAATGAGGATGCAGATGATGAGGAGATAATTGGTGAGGATACAGAAGGACCTAAAGAGGAATCTGAAGACTCTCAACCTACTATTTCCTATCATTCCCTTTCAACTATTAGTACTCCCCAAACTCTTAATGTGGTGGGTTTCCTTAAGAAATAGAAGGTCATTGTATTGGTTGATTCTGGGAGCACACACAACTTCATCAATAGTAAGTTGGTTGCTCATTTGAACTATTTCATTTATCTTGCTCTAGAATTTTAGGTCATGATTATAGATGGCGGTACCATCAGTTGTTTATAAAAATGCCATAATATTGAGTTTCCCATGAGAAACTACCTATAATATTCTTCTATGTTTGTTATTCCCATGGGTGGAGCCAACTTTGTTTTGGGAGTATAGTGGCTCATCATTTTCAGCACTATTGAGATGAATTTCCAATATGTATTCATGCACTTTCAGTCTAAGGAAAGGACATTTGACCTTAGGGGATTAAGGTATAAATCTCCACAAATTTTTAGCTCCCATCAAATGACCAAGATTCTCCAAAAGGGTGTTAAATGATTTGTGGTTCGCTTATTTTCCATTAAAGTTAAACCAACTTAGCCATCTACAACTTTTGATCTATAACAAGTGATTGACACCAATTATGTTGTTTTTAGTAACATGCTGAAAGGACTTCCACGTAGTCACACATATGATCATATCATAAAACTTACTCCCAGTAGTACACCACCCAACATTAGGCCATATAGCTATCTCAACACCCATAAAAGTGAAATTGAAAAGATGGTATAGGAGATGTTGGATGTAAGAATCATTTACCACAACTCAAAGTGAATATTCTTCTCTAGTTATCATGGTGAGAAAGAAAGATGACACTTGGAGGATGCGCCCCAACTATAGAGAGATAAATAAGTACACTATCAAAGATAAGTTTCTTATTCATATTATTGATGATTTGCTAGATGAATTGAATGGTGCTCTTTATTTTACCAAGTTGGATCTATGTTTTGGTTATCATCAAATCTAGATCTATGATGAAGACATATCCAAAATAGCTTTTAGAACTCATGAGGGCCATTATGAGTTTATGGTTATGCCTTTTTTTCTAACAAATGTATCATTCACCTTTCAAAGTTTGATGAATACTATTTTTAGGCCATTTTGGAGGAAAATTATTTTGGTATTTTTTTATGATATTCTCATTTATAGTAAAAAAAGGGAAGACCATTTGTAGCATGTGAAATAGGTACTCTCAATTCTAGAACAACATTAGTTGTATGATAATATTCCTAATTTAATTTTGAAGCTCATGAGGTTGAGTATTTGGGTCATACGGTTTCACATGAAGGAGTGAAAGTAGATCCTAAAAAAATCCAAGCAATGGTGGACTGGCCAGTTCCTAAGACACTCAAGCAACTAAGGGGATTTCTAGGGCTAACTAGTTATTATCATAGGTTTGTCAAAAATTATGGTAGCATTGCATCCCCACTCACCTCTTTGTTGAAAAAAGGCTCCTTACAGTAGATTGATATAGCTATCAGAGCATTTGAACAATTGAAACTGGTTATGTACACCACTCTATTGTTTGCCACTCTTGATTTTTCTAAGACTTTTATGGTTGAATGTGATGCATCTGGATATGGTATGGGTTTTGTGATCATGAAATAAGGTAGACCACTTGCATTTGAAATTCAACAATTTAAGGGTAAAAATTTGATCAAACCCATCTATGAGAAGGAAATGATGGCCATTCTATATGCAGTCAAACAAAGGAGACCTTAATTGATGGTTCATCACTTTCAAATAAAGAGTGATCATGATAGTCTCAAATATTTTTTGGAACAATGGTTGTCATCAGAAGAACAATAGAAATGGATAAC
Source organism: Torreya grandis (assembly GCA_037957365.1). NCBI lineage: Eukaryota > Viridiplantae > Streptophyta > Pinopsida > Cupressales > Taxaceae > Torreya > Torreya grandis. The sequence goes on from JARHVA010001653.1 coordinate 348,214, forward strand.
TAAGATTTTAGGTTATGATTTTTAAATAGTCTATAAGAAAGGCAAGGAAAATATGGTGGCAAATGCACTATCTAGGAAGGATGAATCAGTTTAGCCATTGTTATGTGCCATGACCATTTGGTAGGTAGATTGGCTAGAGGAAGCAAGATTAGAATGGGTAAATGACATTATTACCCATGATTTGATTCAAAATCTTTAGCAAGGTTTGGATGGATTTAAAAAAATCACATGGAAGGGTAATGTATTATGGTATAAAGATAGATTATGCTTATGTAATAATTCTCTTCTCAAACAAAAAATCCCTCAAGAACTTCATGCAACTCCACTTGGGGGTCATTCAATATTTTTGAAAACCTATCATAGAATCAAGCAGGATTTGTTTTGGGAAGGACTCAAGGGGGATGTCCATAAATATGTGGCTAAATGTATGATTTGTCAATAAAATAAAGGTGAAAGAATCAAAACCCCAAGTCTTTTACAACCTTTATCCATCTTTATCCAACATTAGGAAGAGGTGTCTATGGATTTCATTACAGGGTTAACAAGATCTAATGGTCAAAATTTTATTATGGTTGTTGTGGATCATCTTATTAAGTATGCTCATTTTTTTTCTTTATCATAACCCTTTGTTTCTAGTACAATAGCTTTTAATTTTCTCAATATAGTATAGAAACTGCATGGTACTCCTAAGATCATTGCCAATGATAGAGTTCCCATTTCCACTAGTAATTTTTGGGTACCAATTTGGCTCATAGATCATCCTATCATCCTCAATTAGATGGATAGACTGAGGTAGTCAACAAATGTCTAGAAGGATATCTCCATTATTTTGGTTCTGATAAATAGGATAAATGGGTTCATTGATTACCACTTTTTGAATGGTGGTATAATACTTATGTTCATAGTTCTTCTAAAATGTCTCCCTTTTTGGCCTTGTATGGATACCACCCTCCATCCATCACTTGAACCTTGAAGGTCCATCTTAAGGTCTGTACAGTTGAGGAACATATTCACCATCAATAACAAGTCTTTGAAAGTTTGTGTGAAAATTTAGCCATGGCCTAGAATTGCATGAAGAAGTAGGTAGTCAACATAAGAGTGAGAGGCATTTTGACATTGGTGATTGGATCTTTGTTCACTTGCATCCATATAAATAGATGTCCTTGAAGCAATATATAAAGGATAATAGGCTATCCTCTAAGTATTATGGGCCTTATCAGATCTTACAAAAAATTAGTATTGTGGCCTACAAGTTAGAGTTTCCTTCATCCACTTGTATACATCCAGTATTTCATATATCATTGTTGAAGAAAGTCATTGGATACAGAGTTTAAACTAAAATTGAGTTACCAGAATTGGATGAGTAAGGGAGAGTTATTATTGATCCTGAGGTGATCCTTCAAATGTACACTAAGAAGTTATAGTCTAGAGTGGTTAAGGAGTATCTGATAAAATGGAATAATCTACCATGTGAAGATGCCACCTAGGAGGATGAATCCTTTATGCAAAAACATCCATATTTGATCCAAGAGTATAATGTTATTTTGAAGGGGAGGGGCATGCTACACCTTTAATCTTTGGCATGTTTAGGAATATGTGTGACCAACTTATGGCTTATATACTTATTTTATATTCTTGTTATATTTATCTATGTTCTTAGTTAGGTTCGCCTATGGAATAACCATGGATAAATAGACTGTATATAGGAGGTAGTGGTTAGTATTTGATCATCATATTAAGTATTATGCTTTTATTGCATTATTGTGGAGGTTACCCCCTCGAAGTGGCTCTACTATATTATTCATTATTTTTCTCTATTATCAATTATTTTTGTTTGATCTCTTATTTTTGCTTATTATGTGTGATATATAATTATTCTATGTGAACATCTAAGTGATTTCATTATAGCATTTCTCTCTCATTAGGTTATTTTAGCTCTCCTAGTCAGCCTGAAAATGGTTTAAACTCTTAATGATAGTTCATAAACCTCAGGGCATGAAACTACCAACAAGTTCCATAAAATGTAAGTTTACGAGGGTATTAAACTACCCCTAATAACCCAATATCTCATACATCATGTGTGTTTTGTACAAAGAAAGAGAAACTAGCCTCTTAGGCTAGTAGGAGGCATTATTTAAGGTCTGAGTAAAAATGAGGTCTGTAGGTGCATTTCCTGAGTTTTATTTGATCATACAAGACCTCAATGAGGTCTGAGAAACTTCCCCTAACCTATTTAAATAGATTTCCAACTTTCTTATTTCATCAAACCTCTATTATATCTCAATGTTCTAGGCATAGAGTTTGCACACTAAACTAACTGTCATACCCTATTTCACTGTATTCTTTCATTTCTCTCTCTGTCATATGGTTTATAACCCATGGAGTGTTTTGTATATGTCTCACCATATTCTCAAGGTCATAATTCCATCTCTTTAAGGTTATTTAAGTCTCATTCAACCCAAATAGCCATCTCATCTTCAAGACTGCCTACCTTATTAGACTGTGTAGGGTTTAAAATAGGGTAAGTTTGAGTCTATTGCTTAAGACTGAGGGTTTGAAGAAACAATTCATCATTATCCAATCATTTGTAACCATATTCAACACTTATCTTGATTTTTTCATATCTCTCTATAGTATTTCTTCAATCAAACTTATATTTCTCAAGAATAGGTAGCATATAGGTTTCATGCATTTGGCTATGTGTACATAAAATGACCTTAAGACCCCTATTGGTCACTTCCACTAATTCAAATGAATTAAGAACCTTGATTCCTTTTCTATATATAAAATCATACACAAACACCATTGTGTCAATCTTGAGAGTGTCCTTGAGTCACTTATGCATATCCATAGGTTCTTAACTTCCTGTTAGTGTGCATTTAGAATTAGTTTGCCAACTTGAAGCTTTAGGACCCTACTTGAACATTAAAACTCTTCAAAATTTTATCATTTTTAGACTATATAATAACTCCTTATCAACACTTGGAATTTTTGAACAATTATACCAATCCATTGTTTTAGGTAACTTTTCCAATAGTTTGTAGGTGTTTGTTGAAGGGTCTGAGTCAGTAGTTTAGAGTTGATCTTAGAACTTCATGACCTCAGTCATATTTCTATGAATCTCCCACTAGAATCATAATTTTATGGATGGCTTAGACACTTTCAATGTATTATAATCCAATCTTCAACACCCTTCATTATTTAAGGTCAATTTATCAAATAGGTTAGTTGTGGGTCATTTTTAGAAAGGATTAGGTGCATAGTTGACTGTGTTTGCTCTTTCTCACTACCCTGAGTATCTGAAAGTGGTTATTGTCTATTAAGGGTCTCTTCTCACTTTCTTACCAACTCCATAGAGTATGTATGATCCTTTCAAACCTTTTTGTTTTTACTACCTTCACACACATAATCTTGTATATGATTGTTTAGGGCAGTGACTATGTGTTTTTCTTAGATAGACCTAACAAAACCTCAATCTTCTTCAATGGCTATATCTCATTATTATTGATGTCTAAGAAATATTCTATCATTCCCTAAAGCTCCAAAACATTACCAACCTCACTTTTTGAGATAAGTTCTCTCTCTTAAATGTAGGTGGCAATTTTAATGGACTATGTATGTGAGTCTTGAGTTAGCCTTAATCTTCAAGGTAAAACTTCATAACTTTTAGTGACTCTTCCCTGTTATTGTTAATGTCTCAAGACCTTTTTCAAAGCCCTGAAGACCTTCAAAACTTATGAACAACGTTGTTCAAAGGCACTTTCTAATACTAGTTTTTAAGTGACTGCATAAGAATTTTGAGTGTGTATATGGCCTGTTAGAGTATCAGAATCAATATTAAAACTTATCCATTAGATTTTATCTATAATCAAGAGTCTTAAAACATTATTAATGCTCTAAATTATAAGTTCTAGTATCATTATTAAGGTAACTTCACTTAACAGGTTGTAGGTGGTATTTTTAGGGTAGTTTTGAGTTTGATTTAGAGTTAACCCTTCTCACTGTATCATGGAATCTCAAATTAGTCAAACCCATTGTGGGGATTACTTATCACTTCATAACAAATCTATAATCATCTTCAAATAATATTCAAATCCCTACCTTCACTATCTACACACATACAGTCTTTAGGTGACTATCTTAGGCTAGTTAACTTGTATGTTAACTTCACTTGGATTAAAATGCTTTGAGATATTCATTGGTCTTATTGACCTATGCTTGGACCATCACCATGTTATCATGCTTAATACATCCAACCTAAATGTTAACACCATTGATTTATCATAGTTTTAGACCTACAAGTGGTTGAAGATGATTGTTTAGTAACCTTTGAAGTTTTGTAACCTTGGAGAGTGTAGCATAGTCATTAGGGATGAAAGATAATTTTTTACCTTGCATCAACACATAAAAAATGAATAAAAACTTTCAAACTCCTGTAAATGCACATGCAAACACTCAACACACTCTATTATACATAACACAGTCCAAGATTGAATAAAGATATGACCATGCTTGTGACTTGTACAAAATAATCAGTTGATTAGAAGACCATGAATGGATTTAGAAGATAATATAGGAATATGGATAACCATTCAGGTATATTAGACCACTTAGATAACCTCTACAACATAGAAAAGTTACCAGTCACTTACAAACTACTCAAGAACCACTTTTCATGCTAAGAGGACATCCACACATGCCACCATTATGATTGAATGTGTATGATACATCTACATACATATTATAACTTATTATAAATAATTTAAAGTAGCCATGAATTCATAATTTATTCTAGAGTTACACCAAACTCAGGCTATGGGGATTTAAGCTCTCAAAAAGTATTTTGGGATCTTAGCGACTGTTCATAAATCTAAGATAACTAACCTAATTACCAATTCCAAAAATTTAAATCCCATATGGGTCCCAAACTTTGGAAAAAATATTAGCCTCCAACTTTACCTATATTACATGTACCATCTTCTTGAAATTGGCCTTCACTAGCTTGTGAATGGAGCAATGGAGGAGAGAAGTGATTTTATACAACTTTTGGATCTAAAACTTCCTTCCAAGATTTATTCTAACCTTTGTATTTCTAATTAATTGTTTAATCTATTTTCACTTACAAGTGACTTCAAGAGTCTGTATAACTTCTTCTAACTCCTCAAACTAGCATTGATATCCAAGAAATTGAATTTTCTCTGACATGCTGATAGGTGTAATAGTTATGTAACTAATCTAAGATATTTATAATGTTTCTTTTATATATTTTTAATTTAGGGTACTTTTAAAAACACAAATATTATCTAAAATCACCTTTTTCACACATTTTCAACACCTTAGAGTTAGCAAATGATCCTCAAACTTTCCAAACCTTCATGAAATGTTATGAAAAGGTGTTTAATAAATTATATGAAATTAATCAACCCCTAATCACCTATGACACAACTTGATCATGACTTATTTCCTCATGACATGCCTAAATCACTATATGGCCAAAACATCACTTTACATTAACTTCTCCAAACTAACCTTAAACCATGCTAACAAGGTTAAATGAAGACTCTATGGACCATATAGGGTATGACATGACCATATTACAAGTTTAAATTTATAGGGGGATGATAAATTTAACTTGGGGTCAAATTTGGTCAATAGGTACTACATAAGCTAAATGGTAAGAAATACATTGGTGCTTTTATGGTTGTATATTACTATTGTGTCTTATTTTAGTATGCAAATGACTTAATTTTTCCTTCAATGAGTTGATTATATTTATCAATTGTATTAGTAGTACCTTTTTACTTATTATATGGTTACAATAGATTTAATCTAAGTGGATTATAATTGTATAATTTTATGGTATTGTTAAACTGGGTTATATGATATTACTAACTCTTTCAATTTACACATTTGGATGGAGTAATGTTGACTATTATTTTTTAGTATATACTTGGATGAAATTATATGCCATAACTCTAGATGTTGGAGTAGGCTTGAATTTCAAAAGAATCTTATATTATTTCATGAGACACTTTTGTATGTTGTATGTCGATTGTTCTTGCATAAGTTAAAACTTATATCTCACCAAGCATGATGTTATTTCTTGATGATTAGATTAAATTTTATTAAGAGTTATTTTTTTTTTTTGAGTTATTATTTTATCTTGAACTTAACATTGATATGCCATGATCAGTGCATGTTTTCTTAATAAAGTATATATTATTTTATTGTTCATGGTATGGTTATTCTTGAAGGATCGATGTTCCATTAAATGGTTGTAGCTTATCTTGGAAAGTAAGGTGTTTTGTAGTGGTAACTAACTATTATTAAATGAGTATTATTTTCCTTTGGGATAACTTGAGTATGGTTGTAGTTTTTAGTTATTTTCAGAATGATGTGAACATTAAGTTAATTATGGATATTTGAAAGTAGTGTTATGTGATTGTTGTGCTCGTAATGGATGATGTGTATTTGTTGGATTGTGATTTTCCTTGTATTGGTATAAGGTTGTATCTAAATATAGTTTATAGCTAAAGATAACCTAGTAAAGTGGTTGTAGATATTTGGTAAGTAGCTAATTGGATAAGTGGTTGTAGTTTTCCATTTGAAATTCTTTGGAATTACTTATTAATTCAAAATCATTATGTTATGAGTAAAATAATTTGTTAATTAGATTAGGTATGAGAAAAGTTACTCATAAATATCTATTGTGTGGTATTGGTTTATGAAACTTATTATTATGTTGTTTAAATTAGTTTTCTAGATTGTTTATCATGAACTTTTCCAGTTTAGCACTAAACTATCTTGTTGAAACATTTTAGGGTAGGTGGATCTTGAAAGTTTGAGTTGCCATTATTCTGAGCTATTGTTTTTCCTTTTCATTTCTTGTCTTGATGTATTGATTTATATTGCTCTTGCAGATGATTTGGGAATTTGGGTTCTTGAGTAACTATGATATAAATTCTTAAATTATTTAGTGATTGTCATTATCTTGTATGCAACACTATTCTTCATTGGTTGAGTTATCATTGACATTGTAATGGTGCATAGATTAAAATTCCAATCTTATCCATTGGAATCATTAATTTTATACATTTTAATGGTGCATATATTATATATAATAGTAAGATGGTTGGGTGACTATGCTATAAAGGTATTCTGTACATTGTTAGCTGCCAATTTTTATCAAACTATGACAACATTGAAATTTTTATAATTCTAATACATTTCTCAATCTCTTACCCTTCTTTCTATTAGTTTATAGTATGAAAGCTACTTTTGTGTTGATTCTGAATGTATCTTGGAGTGGCCTCAATTATGAATTCCTTGTAAATGGGTTATCTCTCTATCGAGAGTAACATGGTTTATTAATGGTAAATTTATCTTTATTATTTTCAATTTGTCATGTCATTGGATGGTATTTAATGCTTTTTATAAATTTTAGGATAATGTGGCCTATGCATATAGGAAGATACATGTAAAATATCTTGCCTAATTTGGATAATTATTATTGTATGCTATTTAGTTATGGTATAAAGAATATGATTGTATTTTTTACTTTTCCTATTGATGATTTAGGTATAAAATATTGTGATGTTTATTTAAATATTGTGCATGAATATCCTTGGTGTAATATTCTTAAATTAATCTTAAATATATCCTTCAAAGGAAAAATCCTAATGGAATTCTATTTGGGATCCTACTAATTGGATACACTTGGAGTTATGCGTATTCTTATACAGGTAATGTTTGGACTTAGTTATGCCTTTATTCATGTTTCATGTGGAAATCATATTCAATCATCTAGTATTTATTTTTATGCGATGTGGTTTTTAAATTTGTTCATCCCTAGACTTAGTTTGAAGTGAACTTTAGAAAGGATAGTAGTCCTTAAAGTAAGTTTAGTAGAATTAAATGTTTTCCCTAACTTTTAAAATATTTATTTTAAACTCTCTTTTGGGATTATTCATGGTTGTCCTCAACATGCATGAATCATTGTTGCTTAAGAGGATAATGAAGTAAATCCTACTTTGGTTTTAATGTCAAATAAGAATTGGCATGATAATTATAAGGTTATACTTTGATCTTGGTTTTGTATTTTCTTGAAGGGTTATAAAGTTTCCCTTATGCATAAAATGTGTAGAAAGGAAATGTTAAATCAAAACATTAGCCCTTTGAATGAACAAGTAAATAGTGAGTTTGTGAGGATTTTGAGAAACACTCTCTATGATACTTCACAAAGCATTATTCACAGTGGTTATTGAGTGTGTTTAAGTCTTACACATGTGAATAAAATTAAGTGAAGGGATGTTAATTATGGTAACTTTATTGTATAGGAATCTTGATTGGTTGTGACCTATTATATCAAACTATGTCAAGCCTAAGAACATGTTCCTTATGTCTATAGAAACTCAATATTGAGTAGATATGGATTTTTAGTAATGTATTGAAATGAAACTTAGATTATATATTTATATATTTTAGTGATAGTTAATGTTTTATTAATGGATTACTTAAACACTCACTTTATTGTCCTTCAACACTCTTCCATGCAGGATAAGTTAAGTTTCATGAGTTAAAGACAAAGTGTAGTATTTTATCCTTCATTCTTAAGTGTTGAGGTAAGGTTAAAAATTTAAGTATAAGTTGAAATATTCAATTGAAAGGTTGAGTTATATCATTGTTTGGTAGTATGCATATAAATATGATAGTGGATTAGAGTAATCTTCATCCTCTAAATGACTATTAGGGACATCTTTTAAGTTATTAAAGTAACTTTATCTTTTAGGGCTAATCTATGTTTCAAAAAGTTATTTTGCCCATTGTTAGTCTTTGAATAAATATGTAATTGGATGGTAGTGAACCATTATTATTTTAATCCAATGAAATTAATGGAAGGAGATCCTTTAGTGTTTATACACTTAATTCATATATTTTATACTGTGAACCACTTACATCTCATTTAAACTAGCCATTTTGGCCCTTTTAAACTATGCTTCACCTGAGTATAGCAAAGCCTTGCTCATTTGCATACCATGGATCAATAAAGACTACTCATTTTTACCTCTTATATGACTTTTCATATTGTGTTCACTTGAATTATTTATCTCTCTTAGTGATAACTATTGTTTCCTTAGCATTATTGTCTTATTCTCATACCTAGTTATAATTTGAAAGCTTCTTCTTGCAAGTCATGTGAAGTGCTCTAGTGAAGTGTCAAGGTTGAGTGAGTTAGTCCATTCACTAGTGTCATTCAAGGCCTCTTGTCTAGTCCTCTTAGCCTAAACATTCATCACAACCTCATGATGAAATACTTATGCGAGAAGATTCATATTAGAGAAGTGTATTTTTAATTAATCACTTGGTCTCATGTGTGACATGCAATTGGTTGATATCCATCAATAAATTTGGTGTATCACCTCCTTTAGGATAGTTTTCTTTCATTTTTCTCTCTTTTTTCCCTTACAAGCATACGTGTAGTAGTGATCTACGAGTGGCACATCAAGGGAGCTAGCCCTATCTAGATATTCACCTCATTCTTAGGCTACCCATAGCCTAGAGGTGTTTCAATTATGCCAATTGGATGAGGAGAGCTGAGACATCTCCTCAAAGGGTGAAAATCCAAGTGACAACAAAAGTTTAAGGTGGGTAAACTCCTAGACCCTTAATCTATCAATTGTGTTTAGATTCTAATGATTTGTGAAATATCATTTATATCTTTATGAGATTTATAACACAAGGTGAAAGTAGTGTTGATCATAACTCCATCTTGTGGTTAAAATAAGTGGATGCACTTGAAATTTGAGTGGCGTGGGTAAATAAGGAGGTAAATCTATATAGACTCAATTTTTTTGGTCAATTTTATAGATGTTACATTGGTATTAGAGCCTAAGTTGCAATCTAGAGATATTTAGGAAGAGAAAGTTATGATTTATTATTCATTAAATTAAAATTAAGAATGATTCACTTGAGTTGAACTAGAGTATGATTTTAATAAAGGTTTTAGTCTCTCTTGAGTTGAATTGGTTAGCACATTGTTTCATGACTCTAAAATACTAAAAACTAATAAGTTTTCATTTAGAATGGAAACACATTTGATAAGTATGTTAATATTCACACAAAGCCTTTGTTAAGTCCACCCTTCCCAAAGTTATAATGTGTCAAGATAAGTATCACTAGTCTACCATTGGCTTGTATGAGCAAGCCAATATAGGGAAAAGTGGTAAAATCCTTGTTGTTAAAAACAATGGAAGGATATCGAATATCCTTTAATGATTATTATGGATGATTCATCATATGATGCCTAGGGTATGAAATCCTTGAGAGGTCCAAGGGTGTGACTCTAAACTAGAATTCCACATGGGGTAAACAAGGATAACTTGCTTGGGTAGGTCAATGAAGTGTTTTGGATATTTGTTTGTGAAGTAAATAGTAAGATTCTTGATCAATGGGGTATTAAATGGTCATTATGACCTATTACCAGTCTAGTAGATGTTAGCATTATACTCTATCAAAACCAACTCTTTCTTTTTAAAATAGTTTTGTTCTACTAAGTTCATCAAAGATAATTATGTTCATATCACTATGGTTGTTGGTTTCAGTCAAACATTTATATTTCTAAAAAAAAGTATGGAGCTAAACACTTCAGTTTATGGAGATGCTTTCAACATCATCAAGGCTAGTATAGCCATAAGATTTGAGGTATTTCAAACATGAATTTAAGACATCTTTTATTTTTTATCAAACTATTATTAAATAATAAAGGATGATCCCTTAGCTCCTTAATAATAGTTATAATCATGTTACTATTTATTTTGGTTGTGTATCTATTTTATTTACTAAATAGTTTAAGTAGATCATGATGTTGCTACAAAAATAATAATGCTTATTTAGCATTATAGTTGTGTTATTAAAAAATAAACCTATAATAAATAATTATCCCATACCTTATGCCATGGATTTGGCCAGAATATGGTTGTCATAGTGGTTAATTCTCAACTTAATCTTGTTAAAGACACCATTATGGTTTCTGATCAGTTCTGCATTTAAAAGTTTGAAAAGTGTACTAACTATAGATTAGTATGATAGTCTATTTATTATGAATTAAACGTTATGATCTGATTTACATTTTAATTGTTGATAGAATCTTAAATTCAGTAATTATTAAGATGGTATAACACTCTTATGATAGATGGTATTATGTTGAAAAAAATAATTATGTAAGTATAAAATGCCCATTGTTGGGTAAAGTTGTTTCCAAAGCTAACTTTCCCTTAGATGGCATAAAGGTAAGCTCTTATGAAATAATAATTGACTATTATGTATACATGGATATATATACTTATTTGGTTTTATGTGTCAATTCAGTTTACTGTTAGCAAATGTGCTAAATTTTGGAGATGAGATAAGATGAGTGTTTATGAAACACTACTTGGTGCTATATGATGGACTTTTATGAAAAACTAGAAGGGTTTTACTTGTTAAAACACATGTATGTGTTGGATGGTAAGTGTAAATATATTTAAAAGTAAGTAATACATTATTTTACTTGGAATTAGTATTATATAATGAATATTATGATTTCTCTCAAATCATGTTATGAATGTTATACTAATATTATACTTAGAAGGAGCAACATGAAGCCCTGATCATTTAGTACAAAATCTTAGGTACCTTCTTTAATATTGATGAAATGTTAGGTAAATTCCCTTAGATGGCGGATAAAATATGGTGGGATTGGTTTCCCTAGATCATAATGAGCTCACAAGCTAATGGAGAGCATGTTAAAAACCTTGGGGTTGCACATGATTACCTAGAATGGATTTTCCAATGTTCAGTTTGGTTGGTGTGGGACATTGTACTAACTCATGAACGGTAAATTTTTTGGAAGAAAAGTAACCATAGATTCATGGACTATTGTATTTACCAATATTATGTGATGAGTGTTGTTGATTTTATGCGTGAGGCTTTACAAAAATTGTGGACAATGCAACATCAAATCTGAAAAGTATGCTAAAATTCAAATTTTTTTAGGCTATTACAACTATTTCCATGAAAATTATAGATTTATATGATGACATCTCCTTTAAATAAGAGGAATTAATAACATGAAAGATGTTTCATTGTAAAACTTCTAGTCCTGATTTCATTGGTTCAATTAAAATTCTATAGATGTCTCTAGTTGTATAAGCTAGTGTTGGTGCTTAAAATAGGTATGTCTGGAAGAAAAAGAAGCCAACTACCTGAAATTATCTCCTTAGGCATTGGGATGATTCCTTTTTGAGGGAGGGAGTATGCCATATCCCCAGTTCCAACCCATAATTAGATGAGAAAGAATCAGTTTTAATTTGAACAAGATCTTTGGATAGGACTATTTTTCCATGATTGATTAACTCATTTCTTGTTTAAGTTATGCATCCATCATTGACTTTCATTCAATTATGCATGTCCTTGAAAAACTTATCAATAATGAATTGATAAGTCACATTGATTTGATATCTTGCATATCCTATAAGTTTCATGGTTACGATGATTAGTGTTAGCAAATTATATTATTCATAATCATTAAAGTCTTAGGCTAGGACTTGATTTCAAATGCAAAAGGTTTGTTATTTTCATATTATTATTAATATTTATTTTATAGTGATAGTCGGCTCCTTATTGGTTCTTTATTTATTGGATTTAGTTAATTTTATTTCACTTCTTAGTTTTCTTAGATTAATTTATTAAAGTTTATTAGTTTACTTCAGTCTTAGATTCTTATATTTATTTTATACTTAGTTTCTTATTTGTTTCTTCTTTTTTTTTCAAATAACATTATGTTCCTAATTGTAATCAATAACCTTTTAGTTACTAATAGTAATATTAACTCTTACCTTAGTATTAACCTTATCTAGATTAACTTTAATATTCACTTTTAATTTTGTTTTAGGTGGTTTTTTGTTTTATTATTAGTAGTTGTAGCTTAGACTAATGTTGAACTTGGTTAATTTTTATTTATTTGGCTTCCATGTCCATTACTTCTCTCTTTCCTTTGGTTTATTGTGTTAATTTTCTTTCAATTTTTTTTAATAATGTGATAGCGTTGAGAGAAATTGACTATGAAATGTTTTTATTACTGATTTTAAACTTATAGTGAATCAAATATCTTTCCTTCAAGAGATTACCTCTTCCATAGGCTTTACTCTTTTGAATAAGTTAGATAATATGTTTGAATCTAATTTATAATTGATATACATTTTGAAGTAAATAATTAAATTATCTAAATAATGAGGTTTGAGTTATATTTTTGATTAAACATGTATATTCCCAAAATTATTTAAAAATATTCATCATGCCTTAATGGATAACTTTAGTATAATAAGTTCATACTATTAAACCAATTTGATTCCATCTTAATAGTCATAATAGGCAAATGGGTTGATTCAGTGATTTGACATTTTTCACTCTCAACAAGAGGAAAGGAGGAAGACCTTGAGAAGAGTACAAGTGTTCTTGTGCACAACATGGAGGATTTAGCAAAGAAATTAGTTATTGAGATTGCAACTAAGAATTATCAAGATCGCAACTAAGAATTATCAAGATCAGCAAGATCTAAGGTGAATCACATATGCCCATGGATGTAGAGGTAGAACTATTACCATCAGAGGAAAGGTACCCTTTGGGAGGTATGAGTATGGATAACTAGAAGGGGGTGAAAGCTAAGCCATATGAGGCACCTATCTGAAGCAAAGGCAAAGGAAGGAGGATAGGTCAGCTTGAAGTTGAACCCAAGTTATCTTGGAGACAACAGAGAAGAGTGAAAGGAGATTGATCATGAAAAAGAGGAGGGGAAAGAGATTGAGATAGGCCATTCAAAAAGCACAAAGGAAGTTTTTGTGCTGAAAAGAGAATCACTCATAGGAGAGAAGGTGATGAGGTGCATGCAAAGTCTCATTAGAAATAGTTGCAAGATAGTATAAGTGCCCCTAGAGGGAGAAGGGAAGTATGGAGATGCATGATAAAAGAGAGGTATTCATCATGTAAGTGATGAAGGAATGGATCTCGTTTAAACCAAGCAGAGAGGATCTGTTGAAGAGAGTAGATCACAATCAACCCAAATTTGATATGGAGGATGTGATTTCATTATGTAAAAATCAAGGATCCCACTAGAGAAGGAGAAGCATCATCCCAAATTTGATCTAGAGAACACAAGTTATGGTTATGCAAAAGTAGGTGGAAAGTTTAATGTCAACCAAGGGTAGGATCAGAGAGAGCCTAGAGTCAAGGTAGAAATGGCAACTTAAGTGGATAATACTTTGAGTGCATAGAATAAAGGGTGTGATATCAGGGAGAGAGAATGGGAATCAATGGATCCCATGAAGACTTGAAATACTACGCATAACATCAAATAAGAGGAGAATAAAATAAGGTGGTAGATGGTTTGTGCTAACATACCCATGATAGGAAGATGGAAGAAAAGGTGTAAGCATATCTGCTTACCCTGATGGGTCGAATGAGAAGCACTTAACTTGAAATGAAGTACAACTAGAAAAAGCAAATAGGTGCTACAAAATAAGTTTGTTGCCTTGTGTGTAACCAAGATTTTTTATGCATAAAAATCAAGAGGGAAATGACCATAAATTCAAAGGCATGTTCTAAAATGGGTTAGAACAAACACCATCTAATTAAATCTCTATGTAAGAACTTTGCATAAGTATTAATTAAGTCTAGAGGAGTCTTCCCTTGAAAGGCACGGGGATGGAAAATGGGGTGGAAGAGAATTTTTGAAAGTCATCTTATAGTAAAAGAGTCATCTCAAAAATGGATGTTTATAAGAGGGGAACATAAATAAAATGGGTTTAATAATGCATATAAATAAAAGGTTCAGATGGGAATGCATGAGAATTTGTACCTGAGCACACAAAGGGGATATAGGGGAAGCATTTGAGAGTAGTAGTGCATGGGAAGTGAAGATCCACCAATGATAAGATGAAAGAGGAAACAAGGATAGGAGATAACATGTGAGAAAAGAAATAAGTAATGAGTACATAAGGGGGAGTTGTGCACATCAATGTGGAGACATGTTGATAACTCTTGACAAAGGTAGATATATAGTGATTGACATAATTCCACCACATAGAAGAAGGAAATGGAGAGAAAAGGGTGTAATAGAGGGGTATTGAAGTTAGGTGGAGGAAGGCAATTCATAATCCAAAAAGGATCCAGAGGAGGAAGAGTTGGGCAAGCCTGCTTAGGCAACACAATAGGTTAAGAGAAGCACCATGGCCATGATAACCAACTTAAAGGGTTGTTATACCACTCAATTTTAATTATAAGTAGGGGCTTACCTTTTAAATTACCTGGGGATTTAGATATAGAAACATCCCATGTAAATCCATAATCTTACATCACCCAAGAACATAGTCAATTAGTGGTTGAATAAGGACCAACTCTGTTGGTGCATGATCATATGGTGCAACATATTGGAGACTTTTGAATGAACAAACCCACTTGCATAAAGGATAAATTGTCGAGTTGCACATAAATTTGGAAACCGATAGGTTAAGGAGGGAGATAAACTCATCCAATAAGAAGAGGAAGGGAGAGGGCCTGAAGGTCCTTCCCCAAGTCCTTAATTTGGTTTGGCTAGCATTGGGCCTAGACAGTGAAAGGGTTACAAGTATTTGGGACACTGAGACAACACACGCATGTGGGTGATGGAAAATAGGATAATTGGAGAGTAGTGTGTAGAATGACTTGTACAAAAACACATGAAGGAGTTAGACCTCTAAGAGATGCAAAGCACATAAATAATGCATAAGAGTTAAGGAAATTACAATGGTGAGAATCACCTAAGGTATGGAAACATAGAAGTTATGTGTAGATCGTCAGAATTTGGATACAAAGAAATAGCTAGATGACCAACTAGCTATAATTACTAATAACTGGCCCTTCATAGGTTGGGATGAACACTATAGATGACACGATGGAAAAGGACAATGAGATCTATCGACACAAATATGATATGATAACTATTATAAATGCACAACTCAAAGTCTGTAAAAGGTTAAGACTACCCCTAAGATAGGCTTGTAGGTTCGTGTCAAGCATTACCAATTACATTTGTCCATTTATTTGTTGACATAACTTTGATCAAATGATGGATGGCTATAAAAGGAGAGGTTGGGCCAACATTTGAAAAAACTTGGAAGGCTAAGGATTTTCAGAAATGTTGAGACCAGAGGGGGAGACTATATCAAAATGAAGAGGTAGAGAGAGAAAGAGAGAGAGATTTGAGAGATCTAATGCATGTGCCTTAGTGTAAAGAGAGCTATTACGATCTCATTATTTTAAGAGGAGGGGGAGTTATGTGCCCCATTGCAAAAATTAGGAAGATAAGAATATCCTGCAAATATGTTTTGATAATGAAATATTTTTTGTGATATGATGTGTGGCTTTGATGGTTGCATGGTTGAAGGCATCCCTTTATTGGGAACCCTAACCATGGCTACATCATTTAAGCAAGACTATAACTCTAACAATAATATCTTAACCCAAACTCCTCCTTTTACTACTTAAGAGCATAAATGCAAGCACAACCAAATTAGATGAGTGTCGTGATATGTTTAGAATAATAATATGACCCTTATATATTTGGCTCCAAACCCATAATTAACCCTAAACTCTAAGCCAATAGTATTGGCCAAGCTGATATAGTACAACTATTAGGGACATGACTTAAAGTTGTATCAACAATACAGTACATGAAACACATACGTGAAACATATTATATCGGGATGGTTGATATAATAGGAATATAGGGTGGTTAGCAAAACTAGATGGAAAGCAAACAAATAGGTAAAGATAGAAAGAGACTCAGAGGAGTTCAAATGTATAATAATGAAGATATGATAGAATAGTACGTAAGCATATCTCATGAAGTACCATGAGCCAATCCCACCCCATTCCTTATGCACTCCTTAAGCTATTCATTAAGGGAGGTTGATGCACCAACAAACCCCTATAAGAGAAACTATCAATAAAATGATAAAAGTAAAAAATATCATTTGTATACTCGAGTAACTTATGATTATTATTATTGTTTTTATTTTTAAGATGTAATAGTTTTTTTTTTTTTTTTTTTAACAATGGAAGGGGGAATAATTAAGAAAAAAAATGTTTCATAAATATAATGAAAATATTTATATTTCATAAAATTATATCACTTGTTTGACACATTATCTTGCACAACCTCCTTCATCCCAACTGTCACTCAACCTCACCATGTACCAATGTATTAGAAAGAAAAAATATATATATATTTTTTTGTTTCTTGAATATTCCTTTTATGAAATATTTTAAAATTAACCAAATTTTAATCTAAAAAATATAAAATTGTTTAAAAATATCTTTTAAATATTTGTAAATTTACACACACACACACACACACACTCACGATTTCAGAATGTATAAAATCTAGAATAAAAACCATCTACTTAACCCTCACAACAATCCACTCATAAATATATATAGATGGAGAAATTAATCTTCTCCCTCTATGGGAGAGAAGGTCTTCCAAAGTCCATTGTTAACCATCATCAATGGCGTCTACTGTATCCATCTTCAAACACTATGCCTTCATCTTTCTTCTTTTTTAAATTTAGTTGTTGGACTACTATTGGGAATGGTGACAGAGTTTTGAAAACTATGTCCCTTCGTAATTTTATTAAAAATACCTACATTATTAGTACACAACCTGACACTCAATGCCCTAACATAATAAGTTACCCAATGAAGCTCCTCTTCTCTAAGAGGGAGGGGAGAAATAGATTCTTTCTGTAGAGTAGAGCGCAGATCAATGCCTAAATTATAAGAATAAAATTTCCCATGATTTTGCCACACAAAGTCAGCATTAGGGGAGCCATCCTTATTTATCCATATTTGTAAGGGTTTGAAATTAGAAGGGGCTTGAAAAGAACAAATAGTTATTTGACGATCAATCTGATTGCATCAAAAGTATTTGAGCTAGAAACCCTTGTAGTTGATAAATTGAATTCATGAGCCAAGAGAAACATGCTCTGAATCAAATGGGTGAGAGGCTTGGATAGATCCAATAATCCATATATGCACACAAACCTATTGGCCATTGAATCTACATCAATCTTAACAAATTATCCCACCTTATTGACCAACATTTTGATTTGTTCAGGGTACCTCATCCCCAGGTGAAGATTATACAATTTGATCCACATAGAAGTGGTTATGATTTCAGTAATTAAAGGATAAAAGAATGAAGACCAAAGACAGAAAAAGATGTGTTTTCCAAAAAACCAAGGCCTAGAAGACCTCGTAAAATCCTTATAAGCAATAGACTAGAAAATAATTAAGGAAAAAACATTTGTTCAACAAGGAGAAGGGCTCAACAACATTGGTTGAACTAGATTTAGTCGAGCTTATAAGTTTAACAATATTCATCTTAACCTTAATACATTTACCAATCAAAATTTTATCGTTATAGTCTATTTCCATAGGAAAAAGAGAGATCAGATATTTCTAATTCTAACAAATCTCACTATCATAAAAGACACGATAATATCACTCACATAAAAACCTATATCTTTTACTATAATAATTTATAAACAGACAATCCCATGTTGTTGTTGAGGAGAATGCAACTCCTTAAGGGAAACTCAATCCCCACCAAAAATGGCAGTGCCATCAAAAGAAGAAACAGCATATAAATTTTTTTTAAAAACCAAAATTAATGAGACAAAGCAACCAAGAAAAAGAGATTTGAAGGATTATCTTTGTTTATATCATCACAAACATCATGGAGTTAGTAGGGAGCATTTTCTCTGATTCTCTTGCCTTGATATCTTCAACATTACAAGTACCAACTATTTTTTATTCTTTTGCGGGGGGTCACATATATATCCATCTTCCTCGCTTGATTTTCCTCCACCTTCCATGGAACTGTTACAAACTTTATTTTTTCCATGCAACCAACCTTTATCATTTTCACGAGTTAAACTTTTACATCTACCGAAATGTGAGCCACAAAGAAGGAAGAGGGCTTCTCCTCACTCTTTTTCCACTACCATCGTCCAAACCACTCCCTCCATTCTCTACCCGTTTGAATTTCTCTTTGATTTCGATATGGCTACTTACATGTTTGGAAGGACTTTTAAGGACTAAGGATTAATTCATTTACTCATAAAGAAGGTGGGGCCGCCATGCGAGAGGGAGAGGGGGCATATCACATTAGCAGTAGCAGTTTTCCTATCATTTTAACCACAATTTTAAAAACAGCTGCCCACTGCCCGCTGATTGGATTTGCAGAGAAGGTCAATTCACAGTTTTTTGGTTGAAGCGACATTCATCTTATCCATATGCTACTAAAAGTTTAAAGATGAACATAAGTTAGTCAAAAAAATGTTCCCTCTCATGGAAATGGAATGTTTGTGATTGTCGCCACTGTCACTTCCACTGTCTCTAAAGTTTCATAAACAATAATGCATGAAAGTACAAGTATAACGAAGTCATAGTAAGGTGATATGGTTCAATATATAATTGCATAAAATTAAATTGATATGCGTTGTTTTTTCCTTCACATTTCAATGCTCACAGCACAACAGTACAACAGCACACCGGACCCTCTTTTGTCTATTTTATTTATTTTGGATCAATAAACTGGACACTATTTATTTATTTTATTTTATTAATTTATTTTGGGTCAATAAACGCTGCGTGAAACCTGCACTGGTTTCGCCGATTCCCAAATAACATTTTTTAAATATTTGTTAGTTGGGATGTGAAGACTCAATGTAATTTATTAAACTCATAATAATTGTATGAGGGATTTTTGGATTTTAAAAGTTTTGTCAATTAAAAAGAAAAGTTAAATATTATTTGAATAATAATTAAAAAGATTAAAATATTATTTAAGTAATAATTAAAGAAATTAAAATATTATTTAAACAAGGGTATTGAGTATCAAGTTTTCGTGGGGTGTTAGACATTGAAAAAGAAATAGTAAAGAGGGCAGTATTAGTTATTTAGTTGTAGAAAATGTACATACTTTAAGATTATTTTATAGATAGAAGCAGGGGATAGCTATAAGAGACATATAGAGTAAGCATGCAAATTGACTGGGATGATATCGATATAGGCAACCACAATAATGCTCTTTCCCCCTGTTGTCACAAATGTTTGAAACCCAACAGCGATGAGCTACCCTGGGCCTCAGGGTCCCTCATATTTAACCCCAAAGTTGTGGTTGCACTCACAAATAGCAATTTTGGTTTCCCCATTGTAGAGCTAGAAAACAGAATATTTATCAAAGCCAAGGTGAAATCATAAAAACCCACTAAACAAAGCACTGAGATTTTAGAAGGGTTTAAGTTTATCTCAGATATGTGTTTTTAAAATAGTATAATGATGTCTTTGTTTCTACTATGTATAACTCTCTCTGTGGCCCATAGAAAATTATGAAATTTACATATTCAATTTTCTATGAAGACTGCAACAAAGAGGTTTGTAGAAGTTGTCAGTAAACTTTTATCTCCTTCAGAATTCTTACTTGTATGTCGTTGCAAGAATTCGCAGTATAGAACCACTCAATGTATAGTAGGATAAGTCACTGGAATTCATGTGAGAATTGATTAGAAAATAAAAATCGCATGGGTAACAGATGCAATGTAGAAAAGTTTGAAATAAGTTGACAAGTGGAGAATCATACAACTTTCCTATGAGGATTCTATCTTTTATAGAGAAATGATAGCCACTTTAACTCTGATCAATGATGTGACCAAGGGAAGAAAGAAAAAAAATGAAATTCAACATCATAGATCAAATGATACTTACAGGCACTTTAAGTTCTTTAGCTGACCTAATGAACTTGGAATGAAACCACTAAATTGATTTGCAGAAAAATCAAGGGTTTCAAGCCTTCACAACTTCCCTAACTCCACTGGAATTTGTCCATAAATCTCATTATTCTGTAATACCCTGTCAAGGCACATCCATTAATGAAAATTAAATTTTGATGCAGATTCCTGAAAAACCTTTGGCATGTCATAAAATAACACAAAGTTAAGGTTATAGTGGTATCGAACTCTGTTTATTTATTACCATGTTTAGAGAAGTCAAAATGATGCCCCCTACTTTGTGGGAGAGGAAAATACATGTACTAAAAGAAAGAAAATGTTATGATACATGGATTATATCTTTACTTACAATTCCTATAAAATATTCTACAATGATGATTTTCCGTCTCTATTATCAGGAAAACATAATCAAATGAGAAGTTTTAAAAGTGTGTCTAAGAAACTGATAGAATTTAAGTTCTTGAATAAAAAGTATATATTGTCCTCTATATGAAATGCTTCTTATCTTCTTCTATGACTACTACGTCCCATTTGTTAAAATCCTCAAAGGTAGCCATTTTGCACACTTGTTTGAGAAAAAAAATTGTTCTATATGACTAGGGGTGAAGAGAATGATTCAAAATGTCATTAGAAGGCATTAGAAGATAAAACACAAAGGAAAACGGAGTCAAATTTTCAAATATAAAACTAGGTCAACTGAGAAAATCATACGCATTATGCCCCAGCCTCTATTGAATGGAATATTTGTAGTCAAAATGGTGTTATGAATTATCTCAATGGGTTGTAGCATAATAAGCTCAAGAAGTAGAGGCCTATACTTCCAACTTTAATGCCAAAGGTCTTTAATAGATATAAAATGACAATGTTCAAATGCCATGGCAATCCAATTAGTGAGCTATATAACACAAGTGTCATCTAAAATAATGTTCCTTAATCCTAATAATAGTCACAATACTCTTCCCCGCTCCTCTAGAATGGAAGAGTTGCAACCAACATCCTCTAACCATTATGGGCTACTGCATAGTGATCTTAAGAAGTTAAAAATAATGATTTTGACTTTTAATGCCAAACGTTCAATAGATATAACATCACAAGTTTAAAATGCCTTAACAATACTTTTTTTAAGCCATGTAAGACAATTGTTGTCTAAAATAATTTGTTAATCATGCTCACAATATTTTATTAGTGTAGGTTTTTATTTTTCCCTATTTATTAATTATGGAAATTGTATTTCTTGTGCATACATGGAGTTTTCTTACATTTGTGGGATAGGCTAGCTTATGTGGAGGTGTGTGTCATAGATTTGTCATAGGTGTCATAAGAATGTCATAAGTAACTCCCTTGATGGGAGTTACTTCTCTATTCTTAGCACATTGTCACCACCTTTCATGGAGGAGTTACAGTCTATTCTTGGGGTGCCTTGTCCACCTTTTGTGGAGGAGTTACTTACGTACTCTCCTATATGTATTCCTCACTTTGGCCATCTCATGTTAATCAGATTTTGGTTTTCTCCATTTTGTCTTGTGCAATTTATCTTCTTGTGTTATTTTCAAATTGCTTTAGCATCTATGTGGTGTGCACTTGTTTCATCTTATGTGATCACGTCTCCATTGCACTCGCGTTATCCGGATTCTGGCAACAACTCCAATATGGTATCAGAGCAAGAACGGTAATCGTGTGTCTGGTTATGCTTTTAGTTCATTTTGAAATCAAGAGGAGTGGAGTTCTCTTTGTTTTTTTTTATTTTCTAGATTTGATCTAAAATTTAAAAAAAATCATTTCTGGTATCATTTCTTGCATCTTGGAATCCTTGGCCTTTGGGTGTCTTCGTTGTCTTCACTTCAGGGGCTGCTTTAGCAGTTTGCTTGGGTGCCATTATTGCACTCAAAAATAGAGGAAGGAGTAGTACAGGGAGTAGAGGGAGGAGCAGCAACTCCAAACAACAAGGCACCTCCTTTCTACAGCCATGTCATCCTTTGTACGGGTCCAAAACAGATCATACGACACGCACTTCTATTGTTATCCTACCAGCTTCTGTGCCTAGCTTCTGATCTACAAGTTTGTGCCAACTTCTACAACGCCTTCAGCCTCTGTCCTTCCATCACGCCAGTCTCTAGCAAGGCACCTTCAGTTCTGCCACCAAGCAGGTCGTATGACACGTCCAGCAGGTCTACACATTTGTCTTTTGTCTTTTCTGTAGATAAATTCTGGACTGTGCCCTTTTAGGCGCCCCTTCCTTACTTGGCGTCCCATGTGGACCCTTAGATGCTTGGCCAGCTTTTCAATTCTATCTTTACTTTAATTTTTTAGTTAAAATTGACTTGATAAAACAAAAATCAATCAATTTGACTGAATATTCAGTTTTATAGACAGTTTTGTAATTTGGGGGTTTTCATTTTAAACTTGTATCTTCGCCTATCGAAGACGAAGGGTGAGGCCCAAGTTGGCGGGAGGTGAATTCCCCCTCATACAAACCTCCTTTGAATTCTTCATTTCATACTGAATCTAACAAGTGGTTGGAAGGCCACTTTCTCTCTCAAAATAGGCATTTTTTAATGTTTAGTGCTTTTATTTGCAAAAACACTAGTTTACGAGAAAATTGAACCTTTAATATCTTACAAATGGTAGCTCAAATTTAGGTGTCATTTTTTAAAAAAGTGTTTCTAATTCAATTCTCCATAGTGTAGGCTTGTTATTTGTCAAAAATGCACTAGTTTATAAAGTGCCAAAAATTTGGGTCTCTCGGGATGCATTTTCGGCTGAGTCTGACGTCCTGTTTGCTTTAACCTTGCACTGATTGCTCTAAGACGCATTCTTAGCTGATTCTGAGGTATTTTAAGCATGCACTTGCATATTTGGGGGGGGGGGGGGCTCAATATTTCAGGGGGGGTGTGATTGCTTTTCACAACTTGCATATCTTTGCTTTCCTTCTCCTTTCTGCATAATTTCACAACTTGCAATCAAGACAACTTCACCTAAATTTAGCTAAAAATGGATTCTTTTCAACTTAAACCCCTAACACCCTTCAACTATCATGAATGGAAGGTTAAAATGTCAATCATTCTTAGAAGCAAAGGGTTGTATAGGATCACCATGGGTATTGAAGTAGAACCCAACACTGATGCTAAAAAGGTCAAGTGGTACAACCGTAGTGATGAATCCTATGAATTACTGAGCTTGTTTATGTCTCCAAAAATTATCTTCCATTTAGAATCCTCTCAGACTCCCAATGACATATGGGACACCTTAGAAATGTTATTTGGGAAGCCTGATGAGATGAGAGGTCATAAGCTCGAAAATGAACTCATATGTCTAAGTCCTAGCAACTTTAACATCCTAAAACACTTCTTCATTAAGTTTAAGGCCCTTAGATTGCAACTGAAATAATTTGGGATAGACAATAAAGATGATCAACTCATACTTTCTATTCTCGCAAAGTTAGGTCCAAGCTATTCAGTCTTTGTCTCCACTTTCCATGCCACAAAAAGTGCCCTTGGCACTACATAGAAAATACCTTCTTTGGATTCATTCATTGCTAACTTAACTAGGGAGCAAGATAAGCTAATTCAAATGGGCACAGTGAAATCTACTCAACCCCAAGCTTTGATAGCTAGAAATGGTAAGGACAAGACTTCAACAAAGGAGAAGAAGAAAGAAAACACCAATCATGCCAAAAACAACACTGAGACTTCCTCTTCCAATGCTAAACCTAAGAAGGAGAAGGTTAAGTGTGCCTATTGTAAAATTACAGGGCATGATGAACATAATTACATGAAAAAACAAATAGATCACCTAACTCATCTTCTAGAGAAGAACAACATAGGTGTTCCTAAGTCCATCAAGCAGAATTCATCTACCCAAGATTCTACTAAGGCAAAAGGCAAGGGTAAAGAGAAAGAAAAGGGCAAGGCCCTTGTAGCTACAGTAGCTTCTACATCTTCATGGGTCATTAACTCGGGTGCTTCTCACCACATGGGCTCTTCACTAGTTGAGTTTTCATCTTTAGAGCCTTGTAGCATGACTTCATTTAGTTTGGGTGAAGACACATCAGTTTTCGTTGCAGGGAGAGGGTCAATTGAAATGGAAGGAGGAACATTCAAAAATGTTCTAAGTGTTCCTTCTCTTTCAACCAATCTCCTATTAGTGTACCAAATCACTCACATTGGTCGGGGTATGAGCAATGAGTTTTCACCAGATTTAGTGGCTATTAGGGAGTTGCATAGTGATACTACAGTGGCAGTGGGTAGGGTAGATCACCAAGCCAGGTTATACACCTCACATTTTACATCAAATTCTTCTCCAATAGCATTGTTGACTCATTTAGATGGAGTTAGCAAATTGTGGCATGATTAGTTTGGCTACCTTAACTACCGCTACCTTGAGCAACTTTGCAAAAATGACATGGTCATTGGCTTGCCTTGTGTCCAATTCTCAAAAGGACTTTGCGAGGGGTGCTCCCTTGGGAAGCATCTCAAAGCAAAATTTGACAAAGGCAAAGCTTGGAGGGCTTCACAACATTTGGAGTTAGTCCACAGTGATGTATCGGGACCCTTTCCCAAACCATCTTTCACAAAGGCCAAGTACATCCTCACTTTCATTGATGATTTCTCTAGGTACACTTGGATATATTTTCTCAAACAAAAGCCTGAAGTGTTTGAAAATTTTCTAGACTTCAAGGCTCTTATTGAGAAATCGATTGAGAAATCCATCAAGGTTCTTCAAACTGATAATGGAGGGGAGTATGTCATCATCAAGTTTGAGCAAATTTGCGCCACAGAGGGAATTGATTTGCAGTGTATAGTCACTTATAGTCCTTCACAGAATGGGGTTGCAGAATGAAAAAATAGGTTCTTGAAAGAGATGGGTAGCTGTATGATTCACTCCAAACCTTTAGCACCACAGTACTAGGCTAAAGCCATCAATTATTCTTGTTACATTCAAAACAGGGTTCCTCACAAAGCTTTGAAAGGGATAACACCCTTTGAGGCTTGGCATAAAAGGAAACCTGATGTTGAGCACCTTAGAGTTTTTAGATCCCCAGCCATGGCCTCCATTCCAAAGAAGAAATGCAAAGCTATGGAATGTCAGTCCAAGTCTTGCATCTTTGTAGGATATTCAGATGGTATTAAGGGATATCACCTTCTAGATCCAGTCACTCATGATTTGTTCATCGAGAGAAGTATCCATTTTTAGGAGAGTCCTAGAGATTCAACACTTGATACTTCTTCTCCCTCATCGGATCTACTTCTTCATGATGATTCCTCATCAGATTCAAATCAGCCACAACAAGTTCTTGAGCTAGAGACATATTCTTCTTCGAGTTCAGATAGCAAGGATAGTGATGTAGAGTCATCCACCTCTAGTCAGTCAGAGGATGAGGAGATAGCACCTGACTCGCCCACTTCTAGGCCACTTTGGGCTAGACAGACACTTGAGAGTGCTGGCACTTGGGCAGGAGATCCTGTAGATGACAGACATACTAGGGGTATTTTTAGAGAGATCCACATGCCTTCTTTGCTACAATTTTGGATCCATAGACTTTTTAAGAGGCATCGGGGGTACCTGAGTGGGATAGTGCTATGGAAGAAGAATATTCTTCCTTAATCAAAAATCACACTGGGACTTGACTTCATTTCTTAAGGGAAGAAAAATGGTTTGATGTAGGTGGATATATTGGACCAAGTTTGCAGCAGATGGGTCAGTTGATAAGTACAAGGTGCAATTGGTCACCAAGGGTTTCTCACAAGTGGCAGGCATTGACTACTCAGAGATATTTACACCCGTTACAAAGATGACTTCTATCTGACTCACCTTGGCTATTGTCGTAGCACATGGTTGGGATGTGCACCAGTTGGATGTGAAGAGTGCCTTTCTTCACGGAGACCTAGAGGAGGAGATCAACATGGAGCAGCCACTAGGATTTGTTCAAGATTCTTCCTTAGTATGTAGACTTAGGAAATCTATCTATGGCCTCAAATAAGCCCCTTGAGATTGGTATGCCAAGATGGATTCTTTCCTTCTCACAGCAAGTTTCACTAGGTGCCATTCTAATCCCAATGTCTACTTCTTGCGGCAGGATGATTCATTCTTGATTTTGGTTCTATATGTTGATGACCGTTTGATCACCGGGAGTTCTTCATCGACTATTGCAGTGGTGAAGGCATCTCTTTAGGATAGATTTGACATGATAGACTTGATTTTGTTACACTACTTCCTTGGCATCGATATCTCACAATCAAATTTAGGGATTTCTCTTGCATAGCCTAAGTATGCTCTTGACTTATTGGCTCAGTTTCACATGGTTGATTGCAAGCCATCTCTGACTCCCTTTCTATCAGGAGTCAAGCTTGAGGCTGATTGTTCTTCACCATTGGTTGATGCCACTCGATATCGACAACTTCTTGGTAGTCTCATCTACTTGACTCACACTAGGCCTGACATATCATATACAGTGGGACTTGTCTTTAGATTCATGCAAGAACCTCATGAGTTGCATTGGAAAGTAGCTAAGAGGATCTTGCATTACATACAGGGTTCACATAGATATGAGATTCATTACAGATTTGGCATAGAGGTTGACTTGGTTGGATATACAGATTTAGACTGGGCTGACGATTCATGACTTGCAAGTCCACTTTTGGTTACAATTTCTCTCTAGGTTCTAGTCTTATCAGTTGGTCTAGCAAGAAGTAGAATGTTATTACTATATCATCCATAGAGGTAGAGTACAAGGGAGCTATTAATACAGCTATTGAGGCTATTTGGCTTCAGGGGATACTTTTTGAGTTTGGTATTCCTATTAGGCAGCCCACCATCTTTTATTGTGACAACTAGAGTACCATTCAAATTTGTAGGAATTCAGTTCAGCACCAGCAGACCAAGTACATAGAGATTCACATGTATTTCATTCGGGAGCTTATTCATAGTCAGGTCATTGACTTGATATTTTTCCAGTCTTTGGAGCAGGTTGCAGACATCTTCACCAAACCTTTCACTGAGAGAAAATTCATTCATCTACGAGCTCTTTTTGGGGTGTCCACATCTGCAACAGCATCATCTTCAAGGGGGGGCCACTAGCCTCTTCTTTCTTTTATGTCTCTCTTTTTTTTTTGGGGGGGGGGGGGGGGGGGGAGTTTTTTCCTACGGGTTTTCTCCTTTTCTCTATCTTATGGGAGATTGCATTTGTACATGGGTACCTCATCAAGCCTCATTGTCGGGACCCATTTTATATTTCCACACTGCCCATCTAAGCTACGCTTATGGGGGGTATTAGTGTAAGTTTTTATTTTTCCCTATTTATTAATTAGGAAAATTGTATTTCTTGTGCATACATGGAGTTTTTCTACATTTGTGGGATAGGCTAGCTTATGTGGAGGTGTGTGTCATAGATGTGTCATAGGTGTCATAAGAATGTCATAAGTAACTCCCTTGATGGGAGTTACTTCTCTATTCTTAGCACCTTGTCACCACCTTTCATCGAGGAGTTACAGTCTATTCTTGGGTTGCCTTGTCCACCTTTTGTGGAGGAGTTACTTACATACTCTCCTATATGTATTCCTCACTTTGGCCATCTCATGTTAATCAGATTTTGGTTTTCTCCATTTTGTCTTGTGCAATTTATCTTGTGTTATTTTTAAATTGATTTAGCATCTATGTGGTGTGCACTTGTTTCATCTTGTGTGATCACATCTCCATTGCACTCGCATTATTCGGATTCTGGCAACAACTCTGATATATTTTTCCTAGGTGACTAAGTACTCTGGAGAAGCAGAGTTGTGGCCGAGTTTTTACTCCAAGTGTGAAGTCTATTGTTAACCTTTAACTTGCCATGTTGTTATCAAATCCAAGTCACATAGACCATGCTTCTTAGCCATAAAAAAAATTCAATAAATATATTAAATAACTGAATACCTTTGTATTGATGATGTCAAATTGTGTATGTTTATGTTTGTCTATTAAGTGGGTTTGCCATGAAATGATAGTATCTTCTTTTTATGAAAATTTGGATAGTTTTCAACTTCATTTTACTCACAGACTTTTAGAGGCATTCATACTATTATCCTTTGTCATAGCTGCATCCAACCCCTATGGTTTTGGTCTAATTCTCAAATATATTTAATCAAATTGCTTGGAAATAACTAGATTCTTTATCCATAAAAACTAGTGTTAAATCCATATTAAAAAGATATGTCATGGATTATAGACAATTATTTATTGATAATGAATTGTTTATTTCTGTTGAAGTGGCTTCAATCTATTACCCACAAGAGTAAATCAAAATACTTTAGAAATGATAGTAACGACAGTTACAAAACAAATACAAAATATCTCCTAAAACCTTTACAAAACAATGGAAACAAAAAAACATAACATATCGAAGGAGCCGTAGCATACTCTTTTGTATTTAGGGTTTAATTGTAATAGAGTGGAAATACAGAATCAATCAACAAGTGAGTTGCAATCTTCCTCTAAATATATTCATAATTCATTCATCAAGAAGAGCATTTTACTTACAAGCACTGAAAATTTGTCTAGTTTCCAATGCTTGGAGAAAGAGTTCCAAAGAAACTCTCGTTAGACATTACCCTGCCATTGACCCAAAATTGGCATGAGCTCTTCTTACAGCAACCTTGGTTTCAGTAACCATAAAATCAAAACAACAAAAACATCTTACAATACAACACTGAGCACACCTTGTAATGACAATACAAGAACTCTTTTTCTTACAACAACCTTGGTTTCAATACCCACAAAGCTTAAATAGAAAAATAACACATACTCACATTGTCATGATCGATCCATCATGTGAACAACTGACAGTGCTCCAATTGCAAGGGTCCATAAAGTTTATGTCCCACTCCTTCAATACATTGTTTAGGTCCTTTAGTTCACCCCTAATGGTCATCAAAGCAATCACTACGATAAAAATGATGTAGGAACATTTTTTACAATGTTTACCAAACATAGGGACATAACCCTCAATCTCAGATGAAAAGTAACTATAGAATGAACCCACTTTATTTAACCCATTTAATAGTATTAATCCTTTTAATGCTATAGCCAAGAATAGCCTTATTATACACAGTAGCTCCCTTGCTGCCTTCCTCTCTAAGGTGGCTATTGTAGATGGACCAAGAGTTTATGAAAATGGTGTTGGTTGCATAAGGATATTTATTCTCTCCCTTGATGTGATCATGACTGGCTGATAATTATAGATATTTTTAGCTTACATCTTTTCATACCACATTTGATTTGAAATAGTGGTTAAGCTCCCTATACACCTTGAAGAGTGTTGAAATCTTCGCTTGAAGGCAAGTGCTTATGGTTGCATAAAAGATAATGGCCATCTTGTTAATCCCCCTAGATGACTGAATAAAGTTGAATAGGGTAAAATAAGCATGTATACATTAATTTCTACATGATAATTCTCATGGTCATAGCAAGCTTCTTTAATAACAATGCTTAAAACCTGATATCCTACCAGCTTAAATGTTGATACTCGATTTGGGAGAAACCTCACCTGCAGCAGAGAAAAGAACTATAGAAATGAATTGAGTATTAACATAAATGCAAAAAGTGGTTAATGTCTATATGTAGCTCTATCATAAGGAGATATGTGGGAAGCCATAGAGATAATTGTAGTGGACTTCCATGTGGGTGTCTTGAAATTCAGCATAAACTATAAGGATCACAGGTATAAGAGCAAAAATAAACAACCTTCCCTTGCTTAGAGTGAACATTGCTCTACAGTGTCTCCACAAAGAAGCCTAAAATAGTTACCAAATTTCATACTCATAAATGTTAGTTGAAGCTAGACTTCTTGGCTAAGATCTTACAAAGAAGAACATATTTGAACACATCAATGATACCTGTACTCAACAACTACCAATAACTCCACTTCCCTTTCCCTCCAACAAAAAACCACCACCACTATGAGACCATTCATTATTGCTTACATTTTATTCATAGCTCACTACCTCGATACAGATGAAATCCCTCATAACATGCAATTTCTTTGGATCAATCACAACTCTTAAAATAACATATTTTATTTGCTTTATTAAATAACCTGCAGTTTCACTATGCAAAAACAAGGACATAATTTCCAACACACAAATCAACGTGATTCTAATGGACAAGGGAGCAAAGATTAATTACCAGTTAATGCAAAGGAAAGGCAATAGTCCCTCCCTTCAAGACTAATAATAATTCATAAAATTTTATAAAAATCATTTAAATAACGAATAAAATATTATATCAATATTCAATTATAATTACTGATGATGTATGCACTTAAATTTGTGTTCAATAATTATAGTTTTAACCAATTATTTAAAATCTTGATTTTCTATATAATAGTATTACACCTCATAAACTTTTCTATATCTTTATGACCAATTAATCACTCTATTAACCTACTAACCAACCTATTTAACCACTAATCATATTACATTAACTACCCACTAGAACACTTGCAAATTTATAATTCCTATTCATTCAGCTACTCCCTAGCCAACCTACCACCCTAGCCTCTCCTACATCCTTATAAACCCTAAACATCATTTAATCCCCATCTAATCCTCCATGATCTCCTAAACTAACCAAGAAACCTCTACAACTAGAGAAGCTCCTCTAAGATTCTAGAAGTATTTAAACTAGAGACTTCTAAATAATTTAAAATTCTCTAAAAATTCCTTCCACCATCTTATAAAAGCCATGCTTGGGCCATGGCCAAACTAACTTAAAAATTTCATAAGCCATCATCATACTCTCATACTCAACAATCCTAAATCATCCTCATACTTTTGTCAATCCATTCAACTATCTAAGGAAGCCATTAGAGTCATTTTGAATCCACAAG
Source organism: Torreya grandis (assembly GCA_037957365.1). Lineage (NCBI taxonomy): Eukaryota > Viridiplantae > Streptophyta > Pinopsida > Cupressales > Taxaceae > Torreya > Torreya grandis. Next base: position 379,942 of record JARHVA010001653.1, read on the forward strand.
CAACCAATCCATATTCAATCAATTTTACATTGGAATCAGTTTGAATATCTTGGAGAGAAGCCATAAGGTACAAGGTGATGCTAAGACTTCATTCTTATTTTTTGATTGTTCTTTTATTTCCCTCCTTTTGATGTTATTATGTTGTTGGGTTTAAAATCAATTTTACATTGGAATCGGTTTGAATATCTTGGAGAGAAGCCATAAGGGACAAGGTGATGCTAAGACTTCATTCTTATTTGTTGATTGTTCTTTTATTTCCCTCCTTTTGATGTTATTATGTTGTTTTGTTTAACTTATTAAATATGGTAGTTTTGATTAATAACTCAAAAATACAATCATACATTGTCGACCAAAGTGAGAGAATTATTTTTATTTAACTATCTTGCATGTTAAAAGTATTTTGACAGCTTGTAGGACTGACTAGATGAAGAACACACTTTGAATTTGATCAAATTTTTTGTTATAAGTGCAATCACTAAGAGGGGGGAGGGATGAATCAATGTCCTTAATAATCTTTTATTTTCACTTCATCATTCATTAATTACCATTCATCAAGCAATATCAACCCAATGTAGATAAGAATGAAGAAAGCATTTAATCAACCAAAGTAATGCATAAACAACCATAACATATCATATAAGTGGGAAACCCTTTAGTTGAGCACCAACCCAGCAAGGAGCACCAATAGCTAATTCACCAATCACCCACTTGGCTTTAGCAAGCACCAACTTGCTAGGAGGCACCAACTTCCTTGTTGATCAAGTACCCACTCAAAAAAAACTATGATGACTCAACATCCACTTAGCCACCAATGATTTTTACACCTTTTCCATGATGCTTATCAACACTTGATGATGGTCTTCTTCTGCTCTCTCTCTTTCTTATGCTCTCTATGACAACAATGTCATACTTAATCTTCTATCTACTCTCTCTACATATCAACTATCTCATCATGGACTCATAAACATATTCAGGTCTCTAATGCACCTCTGCTCATCTATGACAACCTCATAAACTTCTATTCTACTCCTCTCCTCATGAAGGTTCTCTTAATCGCAATCTTCCCTCATGGTCTGCTCCTTGACACTCATGATCACATTCAAAACTACATCTCACTCAAACAAATTTGTCATTGTTCAATAATCCCTCTATCACCTTGATTAGTTCACATCATTTACATATCTCTTGTTAGATATTCATGAGACCCCTTTGATGGTTCACATGACCTCCTCCTACTCCTCTTTGTGCTCTTTTATTCGCTTTCACACATACTTGTCTAACACTCAAATAGGTCTAATTAGCCTTGCTTTTATACAAGTCACTTGCTCTCACACACCTCGATTAGCCATGCACATTTTCATACTTGGATTACCCTTAAAATAGGTCATATAACACGTTATAAAAATCAACTAATACATTAGGTCGACCATAACTTAACAAGCTATATTCATTCTTCAGGTCTCATGGAGAACTATTGGGAATTCTTAATCACACATTACACTTGTCTTTCTTGAAACACTTACAAAATCCACATACAATAGGAACACATAATATTCAATTTAAATATATCTTAGACAACTTCACTTTAGGTCCACAATACCTTTTAGGTCCAACCACCACTTGAATCTTTTCTCAAAACACTATTCATAATATGCTTGTGCATACATATAAAATATGTTTTGAATAATGGAAGTATAAACTTAATTTTGTCAAACAAACATGGAAAAAAATCACATATACAAAAGCCTCATGACCTTAGGTTCACCAAAAACTTCATTATATGCTTAAACTCAAGGTATATAGGCTCAAAATCTTCTCTACAAGATGCTTACTCTAAACTACCAGCTAGCTTCAAAATACAGTCAAGAAAACATTAACTTCTGACACTTGATTGAACATAATCAAGGGATTTAAATTCATGAACATGATCTTATAACATACTTATAACAACCTCAAATAAATGGATCATAATCTCTAATGGAAACTATTGGTCTTGTATACTAATCTATTGATTTTCTCTCTCACAAACTTCACTCAGCCATATAAGCCATTTTGGCTTCAATGTTTCAACCTCTTACACTAAATTTCAAGATTATTAAAATGATGGATATGTAATTCAAGTCCCAGAAAACATCATATGCATTATATATATTTACTTATGGAAAAGAGCCACCAACTCATCATTGCAACTTGCTATATGCCCATTAAACCTTAGCATACAACATTCATGTTTACATATAGTTCATTGTCAAGATTGTTAGACCAAAAAACCATTAAAATCTTGTGATGTCTTTATTATGTTTCATTATGGAATAACATCCACTTAATTATGAGCCACATATCAACCATATTCTCATGGATAATATTTCTTTATTATTCATATTGGTCCTATAGACCAATTTGTCTTTCCATATGTCTTTGTTCTATATCAGGCCTTTAGACACAACCCTATGCTTATACTTACATTACACACTTTTCAATTATGATCTCCACTTTAGAACACTATTAAAACAATCCATATGATGTCTTCTAAGATCCATAAGCTATTACAAGTCCATCTTCTTCATGAAACCATCTACTAAGATTTGTTGTCATATTAAGTCCTAAAACCCTCATATTTATTCTAGTCTATGTTTTATTAGTTATTTGTCACCTAAAATGATCATGTATAACATAATTACAGTGAAATATAGACCTTAATATTATTTCTAAACATTTAAAGTACTCACATTTGCTTATTAATAACAATAGGCAACTCTAAAACCAAATCTTGTCTATCATTATGCAAACCTTCAAGGTACAATTATGTTATTTGGTGTTTTTTTACTTAAAAACATGTTCCAAAATATTAATAAATGTATTAAATGGATATTATAAGAGTTAAAAACATTACCCAATTCTTAAAACAATAATCCAAACACTCCAAATAAGTTATAAATCTATTATACTCAAACTGGGTTTATTGATTTTTATCACAGTTTGCAATAGTCAACTTGGATAAGCAATGAATTCATTTTTATGAACTTTCATAGAGAAATTCCATGCCAAAATTATCAATATCTTAGTCTCTACATGCATTTATTTGCTCACTATTTTCTTTGGTTTTTACCATAGTCAACACCTTTGACTTTGACTTGTAATAAAGGCAGTTTTACAGACATTTATGACAAGATACCACTTGGAGTTTGTTCCTCTCACTTTCTAAAAAAATATTCCATTTTACACCATACCAAAAAATCTCAATAGATTGGCTTCTGTAAATAATTATTTTCTCACTGGTCTCTTTTACAAGCATACTCAGTTTCAACTCCAACGGTCATGTATTTGAAAACCAATAGCTATTTCTTGAGACGTAAATTTGATGGGCTTTGGCATGTATCTAGTCTACAGACCAACTTGGGAAGCTTATAACTTAAGATAGAAAACTTTTCAAGACATTAAATTTGGAGGGCATGTTCTTGGCACATATGACATCATCTTTATGTCACCCTTTGACCACATTTGACTTTTTAGGTACATATAATAAATATATAAACTGACTGGTTCATTCATACCTTGATGACATGCAGTGATGGTCTAGTTCTTATAAGATAGGAATGTGTAGTTTCATCTCTCCAAAGGAAAAAATGGATCTTCCATAATCTCACCACAGTATCTATGAACCCCTCACAACATCCTCTTGGTCCTCCATGTTCTAAACTCATGCCATACATCCTCTATTCCATAAAACGGACCTCTTTATCACTAATGCATCATGACATCATGAGCCTTAGACATCAATGACAAATATAACATTAATGACCATTCTCAACAATCTCCCCCTTTGTCATTGATGGAAAAATCACTCTCAAAATGTCTTTTTACTAATATGAATTCCTCCTTCATTTTGATCTTTCTCCCCCTTTGACATTAATGACAAAAGGTTTTCCACAAGCTGCCATTTGATCCTTGGACTTGATATTAACAAACCATGGCCACACATACCTAAATTATCATATATAGGCTCCCTTATCACCATGATTATCTCCATCTACTTGTTCTTGACATGTCTAATATTGAGTTTAAAATATACTAACTGTCAACCAAACTGGTGTAGACCTTGATCCACTAGCTCACCATAGCATCATACCTCTTTCTTTTGATTAATGAGCCTTATACCTCCATGCATCTTGACTACCATATATTTTTTTGTGACATCATTACCCACACATGAGATACCTTTTATGACTGATAAACACTTGCACTCATATTTATCTCATAGTTACCTTAGGTCTTCTCATCACAGTATTTGACTATCATCTTGAATCTTGGAGATAAAACCATGTCTACCTAATGTTTGAACCATCATCCCATCATATTATCTATTTTAGACCTCTTTACAAACAAAGGGACTCCCCCTTAGTCTTCACAACATATTCACTCACCATTTGGACTTTCAAAACATCTCCAACAGACTCACACAATCAATCATATTATGCATACATCCATGGAACATATGAACCATTACATACCTTTATACATCTTGAATGCATCTCATCTGCAAACATAAGGATGGATAATATCCATCTTCATTTCCTTGCTCAAGTTCCACCATACTTCTATCATGTTCAAACACTGTCAAGTATTCTTCATATGTCTTATCAACAAATCATGTTACTTCATTAGTTCAAGTAGGGTTTAGAGGTGGTCTAGTTGTATACTAGGTCTATAGGTCTTATCCATGTATTCTTACCTTGAGACTTACTTGAGTGATCTAAAGCCTCATAAGCATTCTCAAACAACCTCATATAACCTCTTATTTAGAGCTTTAATAGAACATCTTTATAGCTCAATAGAGCATCTTTGGAGCTACTAACGTAGATCTTCAAAGCTCAACTAAGGATATTCATATCTCACTATGTTCTATGCCAAGTCCTTAAAACTCTCATGAGTGATCTAATGCCTCTTATGTATGCTCAAGTAACATCATATAGCCTCTTCTTTAGAGCTTCAACAAAACATCTTTGTAGCTTGACAGAGCATCTTTAGAGCTGCTTATGCAAATCTTTAGAGTGCGGCTAGGCATATTTAGAGCATGACTGGATAGGTATTTAGAGCTTCATCAAAATGTCTTCAGAGCTTTGTCAGAATGTCTTCAAAGTTACACGGGTGGATCTTTAGAGCTTTTATGGAATGTCTTCAGAGCTTTCTCAAAACATATTCAAAACTACTTGGGTGGATCTTCAGACCTTCAAATTTCATATCTAGGGCTCTTTCATATTCCCCCTAATGCATACCAAATTTAAAATCTTAATTATTTTTATGCATGGTAGATCCTTCACAAACTAACCCTCCAATTAGACCTAATTAGGTCTCCATATCACTTTTTATATTTATTATAATGGATCCATACCTATATGGAATCTATGATCCACAAAGTCTCATTCAATGCTATGATATCAACATTTCATAGCTACTCACCAAATTTTGTTACTCAACTCCATGTATAATTTGATTGATAGCCTTCATACTTGCTTCTATTTGCTAAGAAGTGTCTCCATGAAGCATAACAGAGACACCCCATCCATAGGGCATTATAATAACATAAATTCAAAATATTCTCAGATCTCCATACTCTCACAAGACTGGATATTATTTAATTTCCTTCTAAGCTTGAATTTTGACTTGGCTTCTTCATCATCCTTCTAAGCTGATAAAGAATACTCTTGACATTATTTCAAATCTGACTTATGCTCTATAGTATCAAATAACCCACCTTGGTTTATGAGTTGATCATTAATCACCTTATCATCCTTCTTCTACTCAATCTAAGCTGATACTAAACACTCATGGAATTATACCCTAACAATTAGCTCACCTTGATCCATGGGTTGATTATGACTAGTTATTACCTTATTTGGCCTCCATAACCACATTTTATTATGTTTTGAGGATTTATTCAATCTAATCTTACAAAATCTTATAATATGACCAACACATTGACATTCACATAAAATAACCTTACTCTTGTTAGACATACCTCTTGATTGATGTGGTCTATAATCTCTTCTTTGCCAATTTCTTCCTTTGCCATAAACCCATGAAAACTCATTCTTGGGTGGCATCCTTCTACAGTCCTTTGTTTTATGTCCATACTAATAATAAGCAAAACATTTACCATTAAAATCATTGAAATACCTCATGGCATTAGGTTGTCTAACATAATTTATCTTCATTTTGAGGTTGACCCTATTGTTCATATTAACATTCTCCTTGATCAAATTTTGATCTACTTTGAAACCAAGACATGCCTTATGATTGGTAGACCTCTGACCACTTAAAATTTTATCTAGATCCTTAGTTCTCTTTACAAACTTATTATAGGTCTTCATCTTACTCACTTTTTTTATAATATTCTCATGTTCAACCTTCAAATAATATATCTTTGTCTTTAATTGGTCATACTCAGCTTCCTCTGATATAAACTTTGTATTGACATCCTCTAGCTAATTCTTGAGACCCTTGATAGTCTTATTTTGATGCTTTAAATCATCAAGGGTAATTATGAACTTAGCTTCAAGGTCTACTTCAGCTTCTCCTTCTTCACTATCATAGTATACTTCTTCATCATACATGTTATACTTTTCTTGTTTATCACAAGACATGTGTGCTTCTTAGGATCACCTTCAAGCCATTAGACTTATCTTCAAAATGACTAAGCTTTGACACCAATTGTTGGAAGCAAAATCATTGTAATGGCATAGAGAGGGGGGTTGAATTAGTGTCCTTAATACTCTTTTATTTTGAATTCACCATTCATTCATTACCATTCATCAAGCAATATCAACCTAATGTACATAAACATGAATAAAGTATTTAATCAACCAAAGTGATGCATAAATAACCATAACACATCATATATATTGGGAAACCCTCATGGGGGATAAAGCCCACTAAAACAAAGCCTAGAAAAATAGTCCTATAAATAAATGAATCAATCTTTATCTAAACACCAACCCAACAAGGAAAACCCACCCCTAATTCACCAAGCACCCACTTGGCTTTAGCATGCACCAACTTGCTATGAGGCACCAACCCTCTTATTGATCAAGAACCCACTTTAATCAACATTATGATGACTTATCACCAATCAACCATAAATGATTTGTACACCTTTTTCTTGATGCTTATCAACACCTGATGATGGTATTATGTTGCTCTCTCTCTTTCTTCTACTCTTTATGGCATCAATGTCATACACAATATTCTAGTTACTCTTTCTACACATCATCTATCTTTTCATGGCCTTATCAACATATTAAAGTCTCTAATACACCTATTCTCATCTATGACAATATCATAGACTTATCTTAATCATAATCTACCCTCGTGGTCTGCTCCTTAACACTCATGATCACATTCAAAACTATCTCTCACTCAAGCAAATCTATCATTGCTCAATAAGTCATATATCACCTTAGTTAGTTTACATAGGCATTGATATTCATATGTAGAACTCCTATTAGATATTCATGATACCCCTATGATGGTCCACATGACATCCTCCTTCTCCTCTTTGTGCTCTTTTATTGGTTTGCACACATACTTATCTAACATTCAAATAAGCCTAATTAACCTTGCTTTTATATAAGTCACTTGCTCTCACACACCTTGGTCGGCCATACACATTTGCATACTTGGATTAAAATTAAAATAGGTCATATAACTTTTTATGAACATGAATCAACTAATACATTAGGTTGGCCATAACTTAATAGGATATATTCCTTCTTTAGGTCTAATGGAGACCTATTAGGCCTTCTTAGTCACATGTTACACTTATCTTTCTTGAAATTATTCCAAACTCCACATACAATAGGAACACCTCATATTAAATTAAAATAAACCTTAGACAACTTCAATTTAGGTATGAAACACCTTTTAGTTCCAACCACCACTTTAACCTTTTCTCAAACACTGTACACAATAGGTCTATGCATACATAAAAAATCTAGTTTGAACAATTAAAGCATAAACTCAATTTTGATTAAAAAAACCATGGAAAAAAATCACATATACAAAATACTCATGACCTTAGGGTCATCAAAAACTTAATTAGATGCTTAAACTAAAGGTATATAGGCTCAAAATATACTCTTCGAGATGCTTACTCTAAACTGCCAATTGGCTTCAAAAGATAGTCAAGGAAACATGAACTTCTGACACCTGACTAAACATACTCAAGGTATTTCAATGTATTACCATGATATTATAACTATAGATATAGATTAAAAATATGATTAGGTCAAGCATTAGTCATGAAAACTAAGAAAAATGCATAAATAACTAACATGCTAATCCAACCTATTCAATAGGTGTGCAAATGACAATTAAGAGAAAATGAAAAAAAGCAAACACAAATTACCTTCCCAAGATCATCTCATCACCCAAATGTGGCTCAAAGCATAATTTTACCCTTGATTTGGTGCTCAAGTCTTCAACAATGGTGCAAGGCCAAGTTCCTCCACCATCTCAAGAACATAAACTAAACTTGGCTTATGATATAAAAATCAATACTATGCCTATCAATAAAGCTATCCTATTATAAATAAAGCATTATCAAACTACACTCAAATGGTTTTTAGAGAGAATTCTACATTATAAGGTTACACAAATGAAGCTTAATCAAAGTGATCTTTTCCCTCCTATTTATATATTTTCCAAATTGATCAAGATCAACCATGATTGTCCATCTCAAAATCAAGATGTGTGACCATGAATTAATCTAATTACGTAAATAAAATCCATAAATACCCTCATCAATATTTGGAAGGAAGGGGCATTAAAGAGGCATGGAAAGCCATAATCCTAATATTTGTTATATTTATGGCTTATGGATGCCACCCCACAAATGACCTCATTTGATGATGCAGTTGATATGAATCAATTTATAATAAATAAATATTTAATAACTTCCTTGGAATTATTAATTAATCTCATAATTTGGTTTAATTTTCCTAAGTAAGATTAATCAAAATTTAAGCAATTCTTTAGAAATTGGTTACACTTTATTAATAAAATTGGTCCAAAAGCCATATTGTTGGGTCATAATTTTATTGGAGAGGAATTAGAAGGTGATGTTAATTGTGTACAGAATGTCATCCCATTTAGGACATTATTGACACAAAATCACACATGTGCATGTCATGTGTTTCTAAATTAGAAGAAAATAGTGATCTAGATCACCAAAATGTGTTTTTGTGATTGAATTGAAATGATTTGATCAAAGTTAATAATCACATAAAATGCATTACCCCATTTAGGGATACATTAGCCTAAATTGGAATTTATATATGATAATATCAAATAATTTAACACATTTAAGTGATTTTGGCCTAAATTGTGCATTTTCACAAATTTCAAATAAGATTCATAATTTCAACACAATGGTGTTAGGAATTGGATGTCTACATTTTCCCCTATTTGAGAAGGTGTAGCGAAATGTTCAATGAAGAAACACATTTTCAAATAAAAGAGTCTTCAAGAATAAATTGGAGATGACCCATGATGCCCCCTTGAGAGGACATACTAGGATGAAAGAAAAGAATGGGCTCTTGAAAAGAGAGAATATGAGATTAACTCGTGGAATAGATTAAATCCAGATGAGCTAATACTTGCATGCATTGATTCCATCAATAATCAAAATATAATTAGAATATAATGGATGCCAAGAATGGGGGGGAATGGAAAGGATACAATCCAAAAATATAAGTGACACACTTTGAACACACCCAAAGTGATAGTGCAAGTTGCGTGCTTATGAAATGATCAATCCTGAAATAAGTTACACAATAAAATATTGCCAAAATGAGGGAAAAAGTCCATAGATCTTGGAATTAGAATAAAAGGAGAAGCATGTCTCCAAAAAAACAAAATAATAATGTGCTCCTTTAGAGCAAATTTGGTCATTTGATAAAGCAATTTTGCCCCTATAGGGATGATTTAGATTTGTGACTAGTTCAAATGTTGTTCCCCTATAGGGCAAATTGGTAAGTAAAATCTCAAGGATATAACCTATTACATAGATTAAAGATGAGTGGGTGCAAACATAGATGTGATGGTGTAATGGCTACAAAATCCATAAAAAAATAGGCATACAAAGATACACAAAATGATAAAAGATATGAACAGAAGAATGAAGGTGACCGAACTGACTCGAGATACATCATGTATCCAAGCGCTACCTACATAGTCCAAATGGATCTCAAGCTAATGTAGTTCACCCAAAAGTGAAAGATAATGAAATGAGGGATGAAGAAAACTGACCATTGTTTGATTAGACTTGTGATGTATGCTTAGAGATGCACATCTTGTATAGATTCAAATGTAGAATAAACCATTGGTACCTAGTTTAATTGGTGTTATTGAGAGTTGTTCACCAGAGCTGCATCAATGTTAAGACTTAGATCCAAATCACATAGTTCTTTCTATAGCAAAATGAAATTATGCATCATAATTATAAATAACTTATAATGACATGGCATTTCACTAGCGCTGAGCTGGTTCAAATGTGAATGTTTATAACTAAGGATAATGATAATAATTACCAATACCAGAGTTATAACCATTTATATTTAAACAAAAAAATAAAACATAAATGAACCTAGCTCAAAACCAAGATATGAACAATCAAGATTTAAGTAGGAACAAAAATGTTTAAAAACAAATCAAGAACAATTTAATAACATGAGGTCAAGATATGAATAATCAAGATCTATGTGGCCCATCAAGATGTAATTGGAAAAATAAAATAAAAGAGCAAGACCAAAAAACAAAACAAAATACCAACAAGAAACAATCAAAAGAAAAAAAAAATAAACGAAGGGACAAGAAAGCAAAACAAAACATAAATAAAGATCAAATAAAAACACACAAACAAGAATTAGTCAAAATGTTAGTGTGGTTTAAAAAATATTGGTCATGTACGTGTAGTAAAGGCATTACTTTTTAAAACAACTTAACAAGAATAAGGACAAAAAATTCCCCCCAAGTGATAGGGAAACAACATAGAAGAAAAATGGAAGAAGAAGAAGAAAAGAAAAGGGATGGTCAAGCTGACTCCAGATGTATAAGATAAGTAGACATTACCTACATAGTTCCATAGATACATGGTCCAACATAAAATTTAGGCCAAATGTAGATCTCTCAAGAAGTGGGATAGAAGAAAGAGTGATGACTAGAAAACATGATTAATGTTATAGAAGAAAAAGGAAAATGGGAACAGTCTTGAAAAATAATAAACCAGTGGGATAAATGAGAATAGTCTAGCAAAATGGTAAGCATGTTAGATAATTACTTTCAAAATGGAAAGAACGTGGAAATGAAAATATAAAAAAGCATAAGATAATGTTTTTGTGCTTTTATGGATTCTTTTATAATGTTTTTGGTGTTTTTGGGATAAAATATATACAAAATGTTTAAGAGAACTACCTAACTGAGAATATTCACATCCACAGGTAAGAATTCAAACAAAAACTTAAGCTAGATGCAATGACACTTACTCTCAAATCAATGAGAGTGAGATCTTGTTAAGGCAAAAATGCGTACCAATCAACAACAAAATAATAGAATAGTACGTAGCATGAGATTACCCTGAAGAACCATCCAGTAGGTAGATCTCGAGATGAAGATGAATTCATGTGTACTTATCTATAAAGAAGATACAAAATACCATCCATATTGAACTTCTTTGTATAAATGGCATTGAATATGTCCATAATGCCTATGAGTCATAATCAAGATCATAATTGGTTAAGGGATAAAAGTGTTTATGTTACAACAACCCAAGACATGAAAAGAATGTGGTCCTCATAGAGAATGGTCTAGAATGAATAGGGTACAAAAGAGGATGGTCTAGGGTGGGATAAAATGTGTTTAGAGTACCAATGGTCCAAATCTTTCACTATCTAGAGTCGTGAAAATAATATGGTTCTTGAAAGAATGGTCCAAGGTAGGTCAAAATACAAAGAATATGGTCCAACATGGGATGGTCCAAGATATAATGGTAGGATAAAATACTTTAACACAAGTTGCCCCTAAGTAAGGGGGATTTTAGATAATGGTTCAAATGGTTATCAAGTGTAGAACCTCTTAAGGTACATAATTTTCACGGGTTCTATAAGTTCTTTACCATTTGGAGTAGCCAATTGATATGCCCTTGATACATAGTTTCCCATTATAACATATGGCCCCAGCCAATTAGGTTAAAACTTACCTTTTTTTAGTGTTCAAAATTTATGTTATTATGGTTATCTTTCAAAATCAAATCATTGATCTCAAAATCTTAAGGGAGAATTCCCTTATTGTAGCTATTTCAAAAAAAAATACTTATGTTCTTTATAAGAAAGAGAAAAGAAACGTGAGAAGGGTATGATAAAAAAAACTTGATATATTGTGCGTACATTGATTTAGATGAATTTAGATACTCCTCTTTTTCTTGGGAAGAATGACCTCTAGATAAGCAATCACTCAAATAAATGGTTGATTAGTTAGATAGTAGGGTGGATTGCTTAGCAAGCTACATCCAAGAAACACAAGCTTCCTTGGAGAATGTCAATACACACTTTTAAACAAATCAAGTTATGAAAGATAAGTACTTGCATAAAAAATAGAAGATAATAAAATCAAATACAAGAAGTTTTTGATGAAATAATGGGTGAATTTTACTAATTTTTAATAATAATTAGGTCAATATTAATGCTAAATAGGTTATGTATGGTTTAGAAAATAAGGTAGGATTCTATAGTCAAATAGAGAGTTTGAAAGTTAGATTTGGTTGAGGTATATAAGGTGGAAATAACTTGTTATTATTTTGTCACATAGTGATAGTCAGTGATTGGGGTGACCATCAGTGATTAAGGTAACCATTGATGGTTAAGGTAACTATTAACAATTGGGACAAACCATCAGTGGTTAGAGTAACCATCGATGGTTACGGTGGGTTGGGTCTAGTCAAGAAAAGGCTATTTGGATGATGTCATAGAATGAAATTTTGAGAGATACTTTTGGGCTAGGTTGATTGCAAAATAGAAACAAAGTAACTAAATGATTGACAATATATACTTAGCTTATTGGTTATTGACTTGATGAATGGTTGAGGTGGTTGGCTAACAAACACATTGATGGAGTCTGGGCAAATTTTGATAGGGTAATGGTACTTGGTTGTTAGTCAATGGATAGCAGCACTTTGGATCTATATCACACTTTTTGGTTCACTGGATCATTGGTAGAATGCTTGCAAAAGAAAGTATTGATGCAAAAATCTCTAGCTCTAGATGTTGATCACTTGATTTTGGATCTAGATTCACCCTCTCCTCCTCTCTCTTTATAGGAAGGAGTGGTACAACAATACTTTAAAAAAAGGTCTAACTTGTCTAAATTTATCTCTCACATGCATTAGCTTGCACACAATTTAAACAAGCTAAATATAAAAAATCAAGTTAGAGTGATATAGTAGTTTAGTGGTTTAGAAAGTGGAAACATGACCATCAGTGGTCACGAGTCAAAGTTTAGGTTAGATTAAAAGGTGGGTTAGCTAGTAGGTCAATTCTAACTTGAGTTAGGTTTGGTTTGTGGTCAAAAGGTCAGGGTTGATCTTAATGTGGTCTAAGGGTGTTTCGACACTTAAAACCATAGTGTGTGGTTTTTAAGTGTCTATATTTTACCCCTTTTTGTTATGTATTTTATATCATCAAGAAGAAAAACAAAAATACAGTGCAGGTCATAGCTTTGGTTGCCCTGATCATGGGGGGAGGTGTTTCCCCTTAAAGTGAGAGTCGATGAATTGAAATAGAATTAGGTGTAGGTTTGATAAGTGATGAAGTTGGTGATAGAGGTGGGTGATAGGTTAGGCACTAAAGTACAAGCATGTGTATAGAGTGTGATAGCTAAGATCACATAGTGATTAAGTTACCATAGTTGGTAAAGTTTAAGGTCGGTACTAGAAGGATAAGTGATAAGTAAACCATGTGACCGTATGTGATGATTGGGTTACACTCATAAACTCAAGTCTCCTAGAGAAGGTCAATGTTTTTATGGGTATCCAAAGTAGAAAATGCTCTCATGAAGACACAAATTGGTCGGGTGTGTGCAAGGTAATGTAAGTTCAAAAAATTATTCAACGTGGTAAGTAGTTGGTGTGGTCAAAAGGACCAAAGCAGGGTCATCATAAAGAATTTGGTAGTCAAGCTAAAGTGGCTAGTGTTGAGGTAACATGGTGGTTGGAAAGGTTGAAAAATAAGTCAATCTTTGATTGGTTGAGTGCTAAGATTGGTTTGGTGAAAAAATGTTTCTAGAAACATTGTTAGGTTTTTAGGAGAAAACTTAAACACACTGACTATTGACAATCAATGTTGATCATCGATGATCACCCTGATCATTGATGCTCAAGTATCAGCCTCAAAAGGGTAGAAATAAAAAGTGATTCCATGAGTCAATTTCACTCATTTGAAAAAATTGACTTTTGGCATCTGAGTCTTGGTGTTTATGAGGAACTTTGAAGGCATTGCTATCAGTTAATTGGTTGAGTTTGATTGAGTGGGATAGAGGTTGGATCGATGAGGATGAAAGGTAGGTAAGGTAGGACACATAGCTAGGTCATGGGTTCTAGGATTCCTCCTCGATGATGGTCAAAGAATGAGGTAGGTACCATGTTTCATTGGTAGATTATGTAAATGCATTTGAATTTAAATTTGGTTATTTAGTGAGTATTTTTTGGTTTGGTTTCATTTTGACCTAGTTTTAGGGTTTGTGCTTGATTTGAGGTTAGATTTAGAATTTAGGAAGGGTAGGATGGTTAGGGGAGGGTAAAATAGGTGTTAGGTAGGAATTTATAGGGTGATTATGGTGTGTGGGTGGTTATTTTGGGAGGGTAGGGTTTAGGTATTTTGTCAGCGGTCACTCATAGTGACCATCGATAGTCATACCTAACTATCGATAATTGATGACCATTAGTAGTTGGTTGCCTAAGCATCGGTGGTCACCATGACCATTGACAGTTCAGTAAATGATGATACATTTTTTAAAGGTTAGGTTGAATGGTTATTGAGTTTGAAATGTCAAATGTTTTGAATGTTTAGTTAAAAGTGATGTCAAGGGTAATGTATTGAGGTTAATGGTCAAATGATACTTGTGGATAGGTAATAGTTTTGAGATTAGTTAAGGTGCATGCTTAGTAGGTAATATTGTAGGTAGAAAGTGGATTATTTAGGGTGTAGTTAAGATAGGTTTAGAGTTTGGATTTGGAGATAAGATGTAGGTATAGGTTGTAGTAGGAATAGAAGGTGTGTGTAAGAGGTTAAGTTCATAGGCATAAATAGTATAGTTCACTAAGTTTGTTTTATATCGAACATTACATGCACAGGAGCAGATCTAGATGTGAGATTGGGTACCTCAAATCTTTACCAAAATTCATCAAAGGATGATTGTCATAGATTGGGATTATATAGAGAAGGTGGGGCTTGGTGCAATGTTGCATTACCAGCACGTACCATAGGATGTGGTGATGATCATGGTGCTCATTGAGAGATGGGATCCCACCATGAACACATTTATGCTACCTACATGTGAGATGACCATCTTACCTAAGGATGTCCATAGGATTACATGGCTACCTATACAGGGTGAGCTAATTTATCATATTGAGGAGGAGAGAGATAATTTTATGGAGATGACCTCAAGTTTATGAGGTGGCATGTAGGAGTCTTTACCTATACTCCACTATACTAGAGGGTCAGAGATGATAGGTGATTGATGGTGGTGGTGGTGGTGGTGGTATCATGCTTTGTTATACTAGATTTAAGTAGTGAGAGGTTCCCTTATTTGTTATTGGGGGTTCTAATTGAGATGTTATTGGGATACATAGTGTTTGGTTGGGTACATGTGCTACTAATTCAGATATATAGTGAGTTGTGGGGGTTTAGAGTTCACAAGAGGTATGGTATTAACATGGGATTTGTTCTACACTATTAGGCTTATGAGCACATCTGAGTACTGAGGCCACTAGGGCTGTCATGGGAGGGGTATACTCAGATTGACTTCCAAGTTAGATTCATGTGATGGAGATCTAATTTTTCCATTTTAGGTCTAGGTGGAGGGGTTCATGACATTAATTGGTTGAGGTGCACTAAATGCTTTGGTTGTTGGAGATGTGAATTGGAGACCCTATGTTAGGTTTTTAGAGTGGGATCGCTATAGGAGATAGGCACTATTATTACAGAGCGATCAGTGGATCTTTGATTGGAGGGATGTTGAGATAGAGATCATTCATTTTGATAGCATGTAGAGATAGTTTATCTTAGTGTAGGATGTCCCAAGTTCACTCTCTAGATATAAGCAGGAGGATGCAGAGTTCTTACTACCTGAGCCACAGTTGATTCAGGTCTTTATTGACCATGGGGAGCTACTAGCTAGGGCCAAGATAAATGATGTAGGTTTTGTAGATGGGTACCCTACATGGTAGCAAGCACTATATGCTATAGTTAATATTGGTGGTGATGGTGGTGTTTGACAGGATATGGATGTTGACCCAACTAGTGGAGGTGGTCAATTGGTGTAGATATAGGGTATTGCCCCATATATGTAGTCAGTGATTGGTTAAAGGGACTAGGCATGAGTGACATTAGGTATAGCATAGGCTTTCATGATAGTGTTATAGGCATTGTTAGTGGTAGTTTAGAGTCATCTAGCCACCATTATAGGTGAGAGAGACTAACCTAGGTCTCAACTATTTTTGGTGACATAGGAGAAATATTCTCTCTGATAGGTAGGAGGTGGAGTAATAGTAGCAGTAACACTAGTAGGGACTATCCCTATGCATATATACATATAGACTATAGAGGATCTATGATATTATGAGGCCATAGTCTTTAGGCATTATCCAAATGAGCTACAATGGAGAGAGTATAGGGTTGGGATTGTAGGTGGTGCAGTTACAATGACACCAAGTCAATGAGCCATATCTGTAGGTGGCTAGGTAGGTACAAGAGGATAAGTTCTAAGGGGTAGTGGTGCATTAGGAGGTAGTGATGCCTCAAGTTCTTATTTTTTTAATGAGATAGTATACTTATCATTTACATGTTTTTTGATACTGCCCTGTAAGTTGATATAGTGAGATGTATATTTTGAGAGAGAGATCTATATTATTCTACATGATGATGATTATGGTTATAGACTTATGATTTATAGATATGATCCTCATTTATGGTTTGTGGTTGATGTATATGATGTTTATGTTGATTATTTTTTATTATGGTTATGCTTATGATGATGTGAATATGGACTCACTTAACTAGGCATGTGATGATATGTCTCTTTATTCATGTTTATGATAATTTTTAGTTATGGATTTGATGTTATCTCATGTGATTATGATAAAAATGTGATGTTTGTTGATGACTAGGATGATGTTCATGACATTCATGATTATGGTGCTTGATGATGTTGTGTATGGAGGTGATGATTCAATTTCATGTTTGAGATGATCATGTTTACGATATTGATATGATTATTATGTTCATTCTAAAATTTAATGAGTATATGCTTCCTCATTTAGATTTAGATGTATGGTGAAAATGTTTTATTATTGTTTATTCATAGATGTTAATATGATGTTGATGGTTATGATTATGTTCATGTATATGGTTTATGCTAACTATGTCTATTTTTGTTCATGGTGTAATGATGATGTTGTGATGTTCACATTATGATTTTGTTGTGGATTTTGATGATGATAGTATGTGATGTGGTTATGATTATGGTCATTTATTTTAAAGTGAAGCACTTAAAGTAAGTTAAATAACAAAACTAGATGTGAGAAAGAGAAGATAATCATGAGGCAAACATCAAAGTGAATATATAAACCAGTTATGAGAGAATAAGAAGAGGGCATGATGCTTCTTCTTTAGAAAGGACCAAAACAAGACCAAAGTTGGATGGGCTTAAGGAACATAATCCCTTCGAATGCTTCACATTAGCATTCATTAGTTGGTTAAAAAGGTGTCTTGATCACATTATGTCAAGTAAGATCATAAATCCCTTTGCTTATAGTGTATAAAGGGGAGATGTATGAAGATGGAAGCTTCATGTGAAACTAGCATGCCTCTCTTGGAGTTTACCAAAGAGTTAGTTTAAACAAGTCTATGTCATATAAGGTGTAGACTGATCGATGTGGAATTTTACTTATGAGATTCGATTGTGACTTTCAAAATTACTTTGATTTTTATTTTGTTGATGTTTGATGTTTGGTAATTGGTCTTTTGCTATTTTTTTATTATTAGGGAGGGTTAGGGAAGCTAATTGATGAAAGAAGCTTCTAATAAATTGCTATGATTTGATAAATGCTTTACTTAGCCATACTTCAAGGGAGTGGTCTAAGTTTGTGTGCTTTGTTTAATTCTTTTGATAGTTGTCCTTAAAGGGAGAAGTCTACCTTATTTTTAACAATTGTGATATGTTTGTGGTAGTTGTCCTTCAAGGGAGTAGTTTTTGGATGCTAGGAAGGACCCATGATTGTTTTTGGTTATGACTTTGCTTTTGATTTTGTTTGATATAGACTTGTTGATATAGGCTCAAAGGGTCTCCTTTTATGAAGGCAAAGCTAAAATCACAAGAAGATAGACTAGGTTTGAAAGAGGTTTAGGTGACAACCACGGGAATCCATCCTAGGAAAGGGGTAGAAAGTACCATGAGAATAATGCCATGGGTAGAGCCATGGTACCTATCATTCAATATTAGGCTATGATTATGATAGATAATCACATAATCTAGATTTGATCAGTTGCCCCTAAAATAGTGATATGAATGTGGTTAGAAAATAAGGGATGAGCTTAAGTTAAACAAAAGGTGAGTTTGATCCTTTTTAACGAAAGAAAAGACATAGATGCAAAGCACTGAGGGGCTTAGTATCTAGTTTTCCCTTAAGAGAGGATAACCAATAATCTCTTGATCTATACTTATGCATTATGATATAAGGTTCAAGCCAATTGAAAGAAAATTTACCTCACTTTATTTTATCCATGTTGGGGACATGTTGGTTTTCCTTTAGGAAAAGTTCTCCAATATTGAATTATCACACTTTAAGGTGTTTGTTATAATATTTTTTGATGTGCTCTTCATAGACATGAAGATGGATAAGGGTGTATAAATGACTCTCGTCAAGTAGCTCAAGATGGACTAAACAATGTTGATGATAATCACTTTCAGAGATGAGATCTTGCAAGGATATGTGAAGAGAAGGAATTTGGACTTTAAGATGCAAGATAACCTCTAATCCAAGAATAATAAAGAAATGGGTAGCACCCATATGGGTTTAAATGATAGCACAACATGCCCATAAGGTAAAGGGGATGTGTAAATATCAATCTTGATTAAATGCATTGACTATTTTAGTTAGCATGTTATTGAGATTTTTTTTGTAGGCTTCTACCTATCCATTATCTTGAGGATGATAGGGTGATGAGAAAATTAAATTTATACTGAATGCATCACAAAGACCTTAGGCTTTTTTTTATAAAGGATTTGCCATTGTTGATGATTATTTTATGAGGAACACCAAAATGATAGATGATGTGATGATTAAGAAAGTCAACAATCTTTTTTTCTTTGGTTGAGACAAAAGGAATAACCTCTACCAATTTGGTAAAATATTCAGTTGAAGTGGTGATATAATGATGTTTGTATGAAGAATGGGGGTTAATTTCACCAATAAGGTCAAAACCCCATTGTGAGAAGGACCAAAAATCTATAGATACACAAAGACTATGGCTAGGTGTGTGATGTAAATTAGAATGTTATTGACATTTAACACATTTTTCCACATAATCACATCAATCTTGGTTAAGGGTAGTCCATTATTAGCCAAGGTGAAGGATGTGTTTAGTGATGGATATGCACTAAAGTGTCCCCCACAGATCCCATCATGTGTTTCTTTGATAGCATGAAGGGCTTCATGACCACATAGGCCTTGGAAGAGGAGACCATCAAAGCCATGTTTAAAAATAATTCCCCTTAGTATGTTATAATATGAGGTACTCTAGATAAACATTCTATGATAATTCATGGAAATACTGAAAGGAATGATGGCAAGGTTAAGATATTTGAAGGTCTATTGAGACCAAAGATCGGGTAGGGCCTCCTCCACATTAAAGAGGGTGGGAGAGTTTGATTTGATGTAAGAGGGATTGATAAGTTGATGGATGATGAAATATAACTTAGAGTTAGAGGGTATAGATAGGATCTGAGAGGTAAGGAAAGACATCATATCAATAAACTTATTCATAGATCATAGGGTGGTTTGGAGATGGTAGTGTTTAAATGAGGCCAAGAGTATGTCAACTGATTATTTTTACCATTGTAAAACATCATTCTTACATTGGTAAGAGCCATTGATTTTATTGACCACTAGTTGAGATTCACCAAAGATGTTGATCATTTTGTCTCCCAAGGCTAATGTACTTTGAAGGCCTATTACTAAGGTCTCATACTCAACCATATTGTTGGTACATTCAAAATATAGCTTAAAGGATAAAAGAATAGGTTCACCATGAAGGGGGATAAGGATAATTATGCCCCCCCCACCATGTTGACACTTTGATCCATTAAATAACATGGTTACTTGATAAGTGAAGTCTACCTGAGAGAGGGTTGCAATAGACTCATCAAGAAAATCAAAAAGATCAGGGTGATTATCTGCTAGGGGTATGTCAGCCAATTGGTTGGTAATGACTTTCCTTTTAATTAACTTATAATGAAGAAAATTAAGGTCAAAAACAGCCATACATTGGTTTAGTATGGCTTGGAGTGCATATACTTGAGTGGGTCAATATTTAATATGACATAGGTTTTGTGGTTAGGAAAGTAGTAGCAAAACTTGGTGGCCATGAAGACTAAAGCTAAGTAAAGCTTCTTGGTATAGGTGTATCGATTCTCATACTTTATAAGTGTGCGACTAATGTAGTAGATATCTTGATCATTATGTTATTCATCTTGATGAGTAATCATTGCTCCTAAGGAATGATTAGTTGTGAAGATATAAAGGTAGAAAGGTTGATCATCTTTGGGAGGAGTGAGTATAGGTAGAGATAAAAGTTATTATTTGAGTGAATCAAAGGCATTTTGATAGTTTTTATTCACTTAAAAGATACATCCTTCTTTAGAAGGTGATGAAAGGGTTAACAGTAGTTTAAGAGTTGGGAGATAAAGTGATGAATAGATTAAAGCTTCTCGTGTAAGCTATAAAGTTACTTAAGGTGGGTTAGAGGTGGAATGTCATGGATTACTTTGATTTTGGCTAGATCAACTTTGATTCCCCAAAAGGAGATGATAAAACCAAGGAGATTTCTTGATAAGACCCCAAAAATGCACTTCTTAGGGTTAAGGTGGACATGGTAATGAATGAGTCACTCAAAGATAATCTTGAGGATGACAAATGATCTTTACGATATTTGGATTTCCCAAGAAGGTCATCAACATAGTCTTCAATGATTTTATGGATTAGGTCATGGAAGATGTAGGTCATAGTGTGTTGGTAGGTCGCATTAACATTCTTTAGGCCAAAAGGCATGACCCTATACCAAAAGGTTCCTCATGGGGTGATAAAGGTAGTTTTGTGTTGATCTTCAGGGGAGATTGAGATCTAATTATAACTTGAAAATTTTTCTATAAGAGATAACATCTCATGGATGGCTGTAAGATCAACTAGTTGGTTAACACTTGGTAGAGGAAAGTCATATTTTGGGTAAGCAAGGTTGAGGTCATAAAAGTCCACATAAATACATAGTTTCCCTGTGGCTTTGGTGATGGGTATAAAATTTAAGACCCATTGGGGTTATTTAATGGGTTGCATGAAATTGATGGATAAGAGATGTTGGAGCTCTTCTTTAACAAGAAGGGTTATGTGAGGGTGCATTTTCTAAAGTTTTTGTCTCACGAGCTTGGCATCATGGTTGGTGACTATTTTGTGGGTAGCGATAGAGGGGATAATTCTTAGCATGTCATTTTAATACCAAGTAAATGCTATGATATGATCTTGTAGGAAGGAAGGGAAGTTCCAGAGCTCCTTAAAATTCAATGATTAGTGAATTTTGACAATGTGGGGGTCATTCAAAGTACCTAAGTTGATATCCATGGTGGATTCATTCAACATGGTTGAAGTCCATGAAGGTAGGGATTTATGGATAGAATAATATGGCACACCAAGATAGGTGAGAATAGAATGATCATCCTAACACTAAAAGGTATTAATGGTAGGAGATTCATCTCCTATAATTTTAGGATGGGTCAGAGGGATGGTTATGGTTACTCTATTCTTTTAATAAGTTTGGGGTTCAAGGCTGATCATGTTGATGAAAAAAATTAGGTGGATGATATTAGAATCCTCAACTGTTAATGGTGGAGTAGATGGTGAGGATGGGATTTCCTCATCAATGATAGTAATAGGCATGGGTTGGTTTTTTTAGGTGGGGTGAAATTGAGGCCATGTTTGTGTGAGGTTTTTAGGTTTTTATTGGAAGTAAATCATGTGGCCTATGTTCATATTGACTTAGGACAAATCCCTTCCAAGCACACTTGTAGAGGTATTTTTTGGAAAATTATGGTTTGTCTAGATAGGATAAGTTGGAGGTGAATGGTCAAGGTGAAAAAGAGGTGGTAGAAGTGCCAAGGGGTTTATCAAGTCCCCCATAGAAAAAGTTGGTTAGATGAGTTGAAGGTCTAAAAGGAACAATAGTTCTAATATTAGATTCATAACCAAGTTGGTGGTCAAGTTTCCCATATTTTTGGGGAGTAAGGAAAGCATCAAGGGTTAGAAGGTGATATTTCCCCAATGAAAGATGTTGGATGGTTGATTTCAAAGGGTCCATTGTGAGGATTTGGGTAGAAAGAATGGATAAAGTGGTGGATGCTTCATTGGTAGAATAAGATGGGGTTTCATCTTTTATTGATGAGGGCTGGTTGGATGGGGGAAGGAGAACATAATTGGGTTGATACATCATGTTACATGATGTGAAGGGGCTCAGGTCAGCTTGTATGTTAATAACTTGACCTTTGTGCTCAAATGTGATGCACCAATTTGGGGTAGATAGTACACAACCCATGGAATGAATCTAGGGTTGTCCTAGTAAGATGTTGTACTAGAATTCACCTTAAACTACATGGAAGATCTCAAGAATTGTGTGGGATCCTAGGCGAATGTGAAGGATAACAATTCTTAAAGTCATGTTCATGGTATCATGGAATGATCAAAGCACCACCATGGTTTCCAACATGATGTTCTCGAGTAATTTTAGTTGGTTGTAAGCATGGGAGGAGATGATGTTGATACTAGCCCCCCCATTAATCATAACCCTCTTGATGTAGGTTTGGTTGATATACATGGTAATGAAAAGAGGAGGATATGGGTCATCTATATGGATGGAAGGTATTTTTTAAAATCCTTGAAGGTAACAAGGTTGGAAATGTGTAGAGATTGAACAAAATATACTAAAGGTTAAGGGTCTTCCGACCTAACCTATATAGACTACAATGCTTTTATCATTGCTTGGTGATGGTGTGGGGAGGTGTTGATCAATTTATAAAAAATCATCTTCATCTATATTTGGTAAAGTTATTTCAGAACTACACATTAGATTGATTCAGATGGGCTGGATTGAAGGGTCGAAGATGGACACCTTGGGTTTGGTAGAAGGTGGTTGGTGTTGGCTAGGTGGTTAGGTGGAGGAAGAGGGATATGTCCATGGAATGGATAAATTTTTATTCCCCTTATCCTTTGTTTAGGCCTATGATTGTGTGACCACATGGATGATATGGATTGGGGGAGGAGTTAGGCTAGGTGATTTCTTCGATTCCTCTTCACTCTGAGGTGAGAGTGGGGGTATGGGTAGGTATTGGTCAATGATTTGTGGTTCTTGGGTTAGTGGTGGGATTAGAGTAGGCTCATTAGATAATAAGTCATCCTCATGATAAAGTTGATGGGATAATGCTTGGAGAGCCTTACAGTTCTCTGTGTCATGCCCTAGTGTCATATGGTATGAACATACTAGTTTGTCATTGTACTAAGATGATTTAGGACTCTATGGGTCAAATGTTCTGATAAGTGGTAAGGTTAAGTGAGATGCTTACAATAACCTCTAAAGGATGGTTGATTAGGACTCTATTAAAGGTGGAAAGGGCATGAGATTCTTAGGTTTAATGGTTTGGGTAGGATCCCTTTTAGGAGTAGGCTCGATGGTGGTAGTCCTGGGTGAGGGAGCTTTCTTGGTGGATGTTTTTGGCATGGATGGCTTGGAGGTGGATGAATTAGAGGTAGAAGGTGTTGGGTTAGATATTTAAGGGATAGGTAATTTGGTTGTAGGAGGTGTGGTGAAAATGGGTGAGGATGAAATTAGGAGTGATGGTGTAACCAATAGTGGTGGTTGGGTTTAAGATTTGCTTGGTGTGGCTAGTTTCCTTATTAAGGTAGAGGGGTGAGGTCCCAAATTAAAGGGAAAAGTAGATAGCGGAGGTAAATTTTTGGTTTATGGGATCTTGGTTGGTTTATCTCTCTTGGTTGATTTAGTTAGGGGTTTGTTGTGTGGTCTTGGTGGGTTTAAATCCACCTTTACCAAAGGGTGAGTAAGGTTTTGAGTATGAAACATGTTAAGATTCATAGTAGGCTTGGTTAGAATGATGAGAGGTGACTTGGATACTTCAATTAGGGTACATTGATGTGATTTATTTATGGTTTGGATAGTAGAGACGTTTAATGGTTTAGGTGTGATGGTGGTGGGTTTTCCATTAGAGATTATAGGTTGGTTTGATAATGGTGTGGTTGGGGGTTCTTACCTATTCAGGTAAGGAAGTTTGAGATGGTGCCAAAATGTGGCACGATCCATGTCTAGTTGGGATAGGAATCTTATGTTTTTGACTAGTCAAGAAAAAGGTTTGTATACAAGTTTGATCCCCTCAGCGTTGGTCTTAAAGGATAAGCTTGTGGGTAGAGAAAGGGGAGTGGGTAGCTCATCCTTCACCTCAATCAAAGGTTCTAAGGCTTGGGAAGATAGTTCCTTGATGTGAGGAGTAGAAATAATGATTTATTCCTTAGGGATGCTTTCCAAAGGGAGAGTGGATTATTTTATGATGGTAGAAAAGGGTGTGGTGGGAATGGTGGCCTCCTCCCCTATGTCCTCCAAAGGGGTTGGATTTTCCACTATCTTGACAAATGGAAGAGGGTAAAAATGTATCTCCATTGTTTTGACTTTGAAAGGAGAGGTTGATGACTCCACTACCTCAAAAAGTAGAGGGGATGGTAGGGTAGATTGGGTAGTGGTCTCCTCAATAATGAGTTTTCTAAGCACCACATTAATAGTGTGTACCTCATGGGAGGGTTCTATTTTGTTTTCATTGTTGGTAGATGGAGAATGGTTGGCAAATAGTTATCTAAATATGTTGAGTGATTGGTTTGGAGGTGCGTTGGGGTTATCCAATGTAAGCTCTCCCTTATCAATGAGATTTTGGATGATGCTCTTGAAGGTGTTGCACCTACTAACATCATGTTCAATGACATGATGGAAGGCACACAATTTATTCTCTTTATACCAAGCAAGTGCACGATGAGAAGAGTCAAATTGTTGTGGAGGTTTGATAGGAGGAAGTTGGATAATGTTGGATTTTAACAATTTCTCTAATACCAATGCATATAACTCCCTTAGTAGAGTAAATTATCTTTGGTTGTTGTAGTTTAGATTTCTAGTATTTTGATTGGAGGAGTTGGATGAGTTATATTGGTTGACAATGGGTGGAGGGGTGTTCTTAATGACAATCACATTCATGGTTCCCTTATTCTTGGAATTAGTGTTGGTTTGGTTATTGGGTTTGTAGGATGAGGTCTTACTTGATTTGAATGTGGAGTTCTTACTTTTAAACTTTAATTTTCCCTCATTAATGGTGTTATTTTCTAGTTTATGGGCCATGGTAAAATCCTCATCAAAGGTACTAAATCTCTAAACTCATAAGTAGAAGAAATGTGTTTGCACATGCCCAGGAAAAAATATCAATCAACTTGGGTTGGGATATAGAGAAATAGAGTTGGTTGATGAGAATTCTCTAATAGGCCACAAAGTTAGAGATAGACCCATCATCAAAATATTAGATGGATTATAGATTGATGATGGAAACCTTCCTAGAGATGTTTATAGAAAAGTGGTCTAGGAAGGTTTGGGCAAGTTGGTCGAAAGAGAAGAGGGAGTGCCTAAGAATAACACTATACCAATCTAGTGTGGGAAATAATAGAGACATGGGGAAGATATGAAGAAGGAGAACATCATCATAGGTGATCAAGTAACATGAGTGCCTAAATGCTCTCAAATGTTTTTGGGGATCTTCCTTGCTATGAAATTCAAAAAAAATTGGAATCTCCCATTAAGGTAGATAAGGTCAGATAAGGATAAATGGTTAAATAGGTTTATTATAGATTTGGTCATATGATAAGAGGATCAGGGTGCCATAGATAGATGGCTCTAAGGTGGTCATTTTGTCTGTTAATAGTTTTACAAAATATATTTGTGGTTATGTGCCCTCATAGTGATAAGGTAAGTTTTGTTGGGTCTGGTTAAGTGCAACTTGAAGATAACCACTACAAGGTTGGGAAGTTGTCACATATTGGTATACATATGGGAGTGGTTGAGAGGGTGCTAGGTATAGGTAAGTATATGTAGAAGGTTGGGTGGAGGATAGGGCCATATATCCTTATGGGTTTAGGACATAGATTAGGTTGGGTGCAATCAGTACTTGTTGAGAAGTTTGTATGGGTTAAATGGGATGTATGGTTAAGCTGGTAGGTTAGTGATAGGTGGTGATATTGGTATTGATGGGCACAAGGGTGGAATGTATAAGAACCACCAAGCTCTAGAGTGGAGTGGAGGTAGGTGGGTTGGAAATAAGAGGGAAAGTAGCAACACTGGTAGAAGGTAATCCTATTGTAATAGGGGTATGGGTGGCCATAATTTGGGTAGATCCTATGTTATAGGAGTTGTTAGTTATGGTAGATGGTGTTTGGTTGTTGATTGGTTGGGTAGATTACTTTTGGACAATGGTGTAAGTGGGATGGTTGGTGGAAGATGAGGTTTGGGTAGCCAAAGGTTTGATGAGAGTGGGTGCACTAGAGGTGGTTCCCATAAGGTGGAATGGCATCCCATAGGGAAGATTAGTAGGTGGAATTGAAGCATAGATATAGTGAGAGATGGTGTTGAGGTATGTTGAATATCGATAGGGTTGTTATACAAGAAGGTGGTGAAATATGTATCTCTTTGGGTAATCATCTAAGGGATGTTAGGATTGTTATAAGGGTGGGGGAGCCATCTACATTTGAGATGTAATCCATGGATGAAGAGAAAGATCAATATGGATGATTAAGAGATGGATCCTAGTTTACTTGGTTACTTAGTTGTTGCCTAGTTAAAACCATGCAAAGAGGGGAAAGAAAAATATACAAGCAATCTCACAACTCAAATAGAGAGAAGAAAAGAAAAATTAAAGGAAAAGAAACACATACTCAAGTACATTAATCTTAAGATTTCTTTTAGTCTCTCTTTTGGCTTATGCCTTAATCTTTAAGAACTATGTGACTAAACTTGGCTTGTAGAACGGGTACTAGAAAATAAGTTTATGGTTGGTTTTAGGTTGTGTTCAGACTCTTAAAAGGATTTGTATTGGAAATCAATATGTGGTTTGATATTGGGGCCTACCCCCTCACTTCACACACCATAACAATAAGGGTGTCAGGTGCTTAGCCAAGATATACTAATTTTTAGAGATTATACTCAACCAAAGAGTTGAGTTGGTTCTCTCTTTGGTGATGAAATATAAGTAAGATAGCCAGGAAAGGTGATCACTAGGTAATGAAATCCTAGTCAGGTCTTATGTCAATGTTTGATGATTATTAGATGTAAGTGGTTTGGTCTTATGTTTGTGACAAGAGTGAAACTATGGTTGATTAATTTTCTTTAATTAAGCTATGTGACCTAAAATAATCAAGCAAGCAATGGATGCAATCAATTTTAATCCCAAAAATAAATTTTGATTTTGTTGTATGAACAAAAAGGTAAGAAGAAGAAGCACCTAGATGCAACCATGAACCTAAGAAAAGACTCAAGGGTCCCATCGGGTGTGCCAAAATATTTTATTATGTTCTTTATAAGAAAGAGAAAAGGAAATTGAGAAGGGTATGGTAGAAAAACATGATATGATTGATCGATATGAATGTAGATACTCCTCTTTGGCTTGGGAGGAATGACCTATAGATAAGAAAGCACTCATATAAATGGTTGATTAGTTAAATAATAGGGTGGATTGCCTAGCAAGCTAGATCTAAGAAACATGAGCTTCCTTAGAGGCTATCAATCCACACTTTTAAACAATCAAGTTCTAAAAGATAAAGTACTTACATAAATAATAGAAGATATTGAAATCAAATGCAAGAAGTGTTTGATGAAAGAATGGGTGAATTTGATTAATTTGTAGCAATAAATTGGTCAATATTAATGTTAAATATGTTAGGTATGGTTCAAAAAATAGGACAAGCTTATGTGGTCAGGTAGATGGTCTGAAAGTTGGATTTGGCTAAGGTTTGGTAGGTGGAAATAGCTTCTTATTATTTTGTCACATAGTGATCATCAGTAGTTGGGGCAACTATCAATGGTTAAGGTAATTGTCTATAGTTGAGGTAACCATCAAAGGTTGGAGTGATCATCAGTAGTTATGATGGGTTGGGTTTGGCCAAGAAAAGGCTATTTGGATGAGGTCATCAAACAAAATTTTGAGAGATGGGTTTGGGTTGGGTTGATTGCAAAATAGAAATAAAGTAACTGAATAATTGAAAATAGATACTTAGCTTGCTAGTTGTTGACTTGATGAATGGTTGAGGTGGTTAGCTAGCAAACTCATTGATGGAGTCTAGGGAAATTTTGGCAGAGGAATGGTACTTCATTGTTGACTGATGGATAGCAGCACTTTAGATCTTTATCACACTTGTTGGTTCACTAGATCACTAAAAGAATTCCTACAAAAGAAAATTCTAATGTAAGAAGCTATGATTCTAGATGTTAATCACTTGATTCTAGATCTGGATTTACCCTCTCCTCATATCTCTTTATAAGAAGGAAGGAGAGGTGTAACAATACATTAGAAAAAGGTCTAACTTGATATCTAAATTTAACTCTCATATACATTAGCTCACACATGATTTAGATGAGCTAAATATAAAAATCAAGTCAGAGTGATGTGGTAGTTTAGTGGTTCAAGCGATGGAAACCTGACCATCGGTGGTCAAGCTTGACTATCAATGGTCAAGGTAAAAGTTAGTGATCAAGGGCCAAAGGTTAGGTTGGGTTAAAAGGTGGGTTAGCTAGTATGTCAATTCTAACTTGAGTTAGGTTTGGTTTATGGTTAAAAGGGGTTGGTCTTGAGGTGGTCTAGGGGTGTATCAACACTTGGAACTATAATGTGTGGTTTTATGGTGCATACAATAGCTTCTCCATAATCTATTCTAATAGGCATGCAAGTTTTCAAGGGCATCTAAATGCTTACCATCAAAAAGTTCTAGTTCTTGCAACCTTAAGACTCAATATTCTTCATCATCTTTAGTATCCTCTAAAGATACAATTAAGGTAGCTCAATCTCAATCAGGATAATAGCTTCCATGCCATAAATAATGGAGTATAGAATGGCTCTTATAGGGGTTTGATGACTATTTTTGTAAGACTAAAGGGAAAGAAAGATTTACAAGTGTTAATTATGTCTAGCATCATTGACAATCTTCTTTAAAATGACTATAATGGTTTTGTTTGATGCATTGGCTTATCCATTACCTTATGGGTTATATGGTGTGGATTTTTTGTTCTTGATTTTGAATTTTTCACAAAAGTCTTTAACATCTCTATTTATAAAGGATTCATCTTTATTAGATATAATGTGAGTTGGAATGCCATATCGATAGATGATATGGTAATGAATGAATATGAATATCTACTTCTCAATGACATAAGTGAGAGGAGTGGCCTTAATCCACTTAGTAAAATATGTTTATGGCCATCTAAATATTTTGGGTTCATTTTCTCGATGAGATCGAGGCCCTAAGTAGAGAACAACCATGGTGTTGTGATCAAATTTAGTGGCAAGAAAGGTGCATGTATTAGATTTCTATGTTGTTGATAAAGAATGCACTTCCTCAAATAATTTCAAGCATCTATCTCCATTTTTGGCCAATAATAACCTATTTTGAGGATATTTTTAGCTAAGAATACACTATTGGTGTGGACCCCAAATGTTCCTTCATGAACCTCCTTAAGCACTGGCTTGGATTCTCCCAAAGATAAACAACAAAGTAGTGTTCCATCATAGAATTTGTGGTAAAGCATTTTTTTTAAAGGTATAATGGGCTAGATGGTGAAGGGATAGTTTCTACTGATTGTTGGATAAGCCAGGTGGGAAAATGTGACCATAAAATTAATTATAAAAATCTTGATACCAAGGCAGTTTAGGTGGGGGATTGGGACCAACAATGGTGCATACCTTTTATGAATCTACCATAATATATGAATGTTATAGAAGATTTTAAATTATAAATTTATACTCTTTAGCACGTCCATCAATCTATATCATGGACCCAATTATTTCCATTGCATCAGTAGATTTGTTGTTGGCCCTTGGTACTTGTTCAAACTATAGAGATTTAAAATGAACTTTGAGATTATCCATGATTTTCTTGTAAGGTACAAGCTTATCATCTTGATACTAATTAGTGGTCTGATTGATGATTAATTGGGAATCACCATAAACTATTAAATGCTAAATGTCTCACCATACTACAAGATGAAGTCCTACAATAATTGCCTCATACTAGACCATATTATTGGTACAATTAAAATTTATGTGGAACACCTTGACAGTCAAATCTCTTTGTGGTGTAATAATCAATATGCCAACTCTATATCCATGAAAAGTGAAGGAACCATCAAAATATAGCTTCTTGTAATCACCCTAAATTGGTCAAACAAACACACATATTATGTCTTTTCATGATATTTTCATAGGAGACTCCAATTAGAGAATATGAGCTTTATTCACATTTAGCCAGGTCTTCTTGTCTATCTTATCTTGGTCTTACTACATTCCCTAGACGTCTCTTTTCCTATTCCCATTCATCCATAGCTTACCATGTTTGACCCTTTCAGGCCTAAAGACCACTTTTAGACCCTAACCCATCCCCCCAAGTCCCAAACCCCCTGGACAACAGTGCCCAAATATGGACTATAATGCTGAAACCTAGGGTGTCCAATTTTTGGTGCTATTGCCCAAGCCCAATTTTGGTTTTAACAGTCAGTATTTTCCATAGGATAAGTATCACCCCTTTTATTTACTTTGTTCCTAAGTTTCCCAATGTCAACTAAATATGAATAAAGCTCTCAAATTCAAAATAATGAGTCTCTTATATAAATGACTACACAAGGCATTTTGTAGCTAATACTTACTACTTTGGCACATTAGAAATAATAAAAATTAGTCAATAATACAGCTTAGTTTCTCTACATCACACTTATATTTGCATTCTTGATCAAGGAAGGGCCTAAGTGAAATTCATTCTTACATCAATTATGCACATTGACTATGCACATTCCCTAAGGGAGAACAACAACAAATTTGAAACCCCAAATTGAGGGTTAATGTAGGTAAAAATTAGAATAGTAGGGGTTCTTAATTATGTGATCATTCTTCCCCTAACTAATTTTTTCCCCCTTTTACTTTTGATCTATTTGTTATTTCCATGTGTGTAAACAAGTACAGGTAATAAAGATGGAAACAAACCTACAACAAGTTTGAGTGACTCTTAAGAGCTAAAATTTGGTATGTAGGGTCTCCCAAAATAGAAAAATAGAACCCAAAAAGATTAGAAATCTTAGAATCATAGGATTACAGTGCCAAAACTAGGACTACAATGTTAGACATTTAGATGTCTCATTTCTAGCACTCTTATCCAAGTAAAAAATATACTTTTAGGTCATGTTTCTGATAGTTTGCCCAATGAGATCAACAAATATCAACCTTTGAATCTTCCATCTCAGTCTAGAATCAGTTAAGTTTTACTCTCTATCCCTTTGTTTATTATTTTTAGAAATTAATTAAGCACTTCCAGATTCAATAAATCAATAGGTTAATTAAGGCACATTTTATTTACTAATTTTCCCTTTAATCTAGAACCCTTTAATATTTAGGAAATTAACCCATATAGTTTCCCAAATTCAATAAAGCATTTGGTGAACCTGATTTACTTCAAATTCTCACACAAAAACCCTAGAAACCCTAGGGCTAATTATTTCTAATTTTTAGCAATATTTTCCTAATTTTTCCTAAATTTAAAAATTAAAAAACTAAAAATTAATTGAGATATTTTCAATAACTTCACTAAAACCCTATATTTGAAAACTAGGTCATCCAACAATAAGCCTACCTCTTTGCCAATTTTAGACAATTATTTTAGAATTTTTGTAAAATAATTACCTTGTCAAAATATATTTCAAATTTTCAAAATCATTAGCTTCTTGTGCAAAAATTTAATTTCCAAAATTTTAATTTTTGTATAAATTATAGTGTAATTATTCCATTTCAAAATAATTTTTATAATTTAAAATTATTGCATCATTTTCAAAAATTCTAAAACCCTAGCTAAAAACCCTAGATTCCCAAACTAGGTCCTCAAACCTTAAATTACCCTCCCTTAAAAAATTTAGAAAAATAATTTAAATTTATTGCAAATTGTTTGGGTTAGCAAAATTAATTTTCAAAATTAAATGTTAGTAGTTCTTTGTGCATTTATTTTCTTCATAGTATTTTTCAAACTTATCTTTGGTGATAAAATGGCCACAAAGGCACTTCATCCTTCTCATCCCATAGATAAATTTCTTAATTTTTCTCACAATTATGATAATGAATGAACCAATTTACAAAATTACACACTAGATAAAAATGTGGAGAATTATTTTATATCTAATGAGGATAATTACTATTATTGTAATGAAGAATATTACCATGCATACAAAAGTGATAGTGAAGAATATATAGATACATCTTCTCCTCTAAAACCTATCTCTTTTTTTCCTTCTTCTCAAAATAATACTTTTTCTAAATGGGAAAAATACTTCTCACATCATTCTCCTAGGCACAATGCACACAATGCACAAAGTAATCATGCACTTTCAAATGAAAATCTCATTGGTAATGATTTACTTCCATATGAACCTAATCTCTCTCTATATTTTTCTACTGCTATGTTTAAAATACAACAATATAAATGCAATAAAATCAAATTACCAAAGCATAGTTCAAATGATGCATTATGTGTTCCTAACTCTAGTTTTTCAAAAGAATGTTCAAATGATAACTCTTCTACTCTTATTTCTCATGTTGCAAATGAATAAAATTTATATATTCCATCCATGGATAGTGTAAATACACATGATATTCCAAATTCCAATGATAACTTATTGCATATTAGAAAGGAATCAAATCTTTCTCTTTCACCTCTCCCTAGCAATGGTGGAAGTGATTATGAATACAATAGTGAACATGTAAATGAGTGTGAAAATGAAAGAGAATATGAAAATGATACTTCAAATTATTCTATTTCAAATGAAAAAAATAAATAGTGTGGTAATGCATGGAATAATGATGACTACTATGCATATAGTGAAGAAGAAATGACATCTCATACTTCTAACTATTCTCTCACTCCTCTTAAGTCGCATGCATGCCAAAATCTTTATTCTAAATCTACAACTAATTCTAATTCCAATCACGACCATGTTATTTAAATAGCACATCTACTACTAATATAGAATGTGATTCACTAAAACATAAAGATACCAATGAATCCCCCAAACCACCCCTCACTACAGTAGAACCCAATTCTCACCCATCATGCAAAGAGAATGGTAGCCCACATCCCTCTCACAAGGTCCAAGATACCATTACTCCCAAGGTCAAAATGAGCACACCACCTCTTTATGATCCAATTACTAAATGTGGCATTCTTATGGCTACAATTAATAATCAAATTCAATGATTAAATGAACCATTTCAAGATAGTAATGTACCATCCCAAGAGATCATCTCTTTGATGCATGCAGTTGGTGAATTACAACACCAAGTACATCTCCTTACAATAGAAAAAAAATCTTATAAATCTTAGATGGATGCCAATGATCTGTATGGTAACCCTATTCCAAAAACATTCATAAAAGTGGCATTGCCTAAACATCTCCAAACACCATCATTACCTCACTTTGATGGAACTGGAGATCCATTCACACACCTTTAGGTCTTTCAAAAAGCTTTACCACCTCAGACAAGTCCTTTGATTCTACTCAAGTTGTTTCAATAGACATTAGTGGGGGAAGCATAGAATTGGTTCTTTTATTTACTCCCCATTGCTTCATTACACACATATGATGCCCTAGAGGAGGCTTTTCTTAGGAACTACAATATAAATATAGGCCCTCATGTTACATATGAGAAACTTGCCATACTACATCAAAATTCATCAGAGCCAGTAAGCGAGTACATCTTAAGATTTAAGGCTCATTTGTTAATATTAATATACAAACCATCAGATCTATAGGTTCAACATATCTTCATCAAGGGCCTTTGTTATCCTCTCTCAAGCATTTACTATATCAGACAGATCCTTGTTTCAAACATTTATGTTACATATTTATAGCTTTGGAAAAGAAATTAGGATTGATTGATGTAGATTCAATTGATTAGATTAGTCTAGATTTCATAGCAGCATCTTTAGATACAACTCATACTACTTAGCATCCACCTTGTCTTAGACAAGATCAGATACCACAACCAAAAAAGTAAATGGTCAAGAACAAAGAACAAGTTTCTAGAATACCACCCACAATATGCAATATAGATAATTACCAACCAACACCACTACAATTTGATTTAAAGTGAGATAGCACATCTATCATATTATCAACACTACTAGCTAGGAGGTTAATCACATTACCTTCTATTCATTGGTGAGATACACATCTTTTACATAGATATCCATATCAACACTTTTTTAAATATCATTATATTTGTGGACACAATGTGGATACCTATTTTGGACTTTGAGATTGCATTTATTGGTGTGTTGAT
The DNA here is from genome assembly GCA_037957365.1 of Torreya grandis. Taxonomy (NCBI): domain Eukaryota; kingdom Viridiplantae; phylum Streptophyta; class Pinopsida; order Cupressales; family Taxaceae; genus Torreya; species Torreya grandis. Next base: position 415,153 of record JARHVA010001653.1, read on the forward strand.
AATGGTATTATAACATTCACATAGGGGGCATAGAGATATCCTTCATCATGGAACCCTAGACCTTATTCCTCCATGACTGAGTCATCCTAGGACATTCCTTTACAAGAATCATTGGTCACTCATCATGTGAGTCATGTGGTTCCTATGATAGAATCTCATAGGAGATTTCCTATTCTAATTATTTAAAAAATTTAGAAGCCAGTTCAGAGAAAATAACCTACATATAGCACTATTATCCAAGAAAAACATAGTGCAATTCCATATACTTATCCAACACCATCACAGGAATGATAAAAAAGTATAGCTTCAGAGGTAGAATTTTTAGGTCCTATTTCATGTAGCAATCCATTATATTTGAGATCAAATGAGCATTCTCTACAACATAAAGTTTCAACAACATATCCAGTCAGATTACATTTTCCAAAGTTATCATAGCTCATTATAGTTAGTGCATCACATACAACATTAGCTTCAGGATAGGGTCTTACAAAGCATGAGTAATATGGGCACTTGTTCATTTGGCCAATAGGGTTCAGATAGTGTTATAACATAGTGTGATATATCATGCATTCATTTCAACATTAATTTATAAATTCACTTAGTAGGGAAATGATGGAGCTAAAGGTCTAGCTAACCTTTGTATTCTTGATCCACTCATGGGAAGGTAATACACACACAGTGCTATCTTACTTTTCCCTCCTACTAACAACTAACATTCCTAATTCTAGATAGACATCCCTAGATAGAACCAACCTATCGTAGTCTAGATCTTACCAAATCAATTGATAAAAACCTTTTTTCTAATCTCTAATTAATTCAACTTATTTAAACAAGTTAACAATTTGAGAATCCAAACCTTACTTATATCCTACTTACAAACCAATTCATTTTACCAAATCAATTTTACCAATTACAAAAACCAATAAGATTGTCACTTATATATGATTACAAATCAAACAATTACATCCAAACATATCCTAAATATCATCTTACCAAATATATCAACACAATCAAATCATATATCCTACATACCATTCACCAAGCATATACAACTTTAACATCAAATCAATTATTCCAAACTACAACATTACAAGACCAATATAATCTAGATTCCATAACATGCATACACATGAGCTTCAAAATCAAACCAGTATCTATATAAAACATAAGTTTTCAAAACATATACATCATGTCAAGGTCAATCAATCATGGATACGTCTCATGCCCTCAGTCTCCATCTCACTCTGTCCTCCAGTACTCATCCCATAATCCTATCTAGCACTTGATGACTCTCTGCCTCCTCAAGCTCCTGAATGACTCTTACACTAATTATCTCACTCCAACAAAAATCCATACACCTCACACAAGTTTGCATGTCATTATTGAAGATCCATATAATCATTTAAAATCTTGGAGTTCACCACTCCATAATCCAGAGGAGGCATCCTGTGCCTATCTCACTTAGCCCTAAGCTCATCTTTCTCTACTATTACCTTAACATAGGTAGTTGTAGCTATAGCATCTTGGTCAAACAAGTGAGAATAAACACCAATCATAACCATAGCTCTCTTTATTAAACCCTCCTCCAAAACATCATCAAGAACATGTCGTATAAGCTCACATAGTGTAGACTCAATAATAGTCTCCTAGAACACATCATCCCCACCACTAACATTAGCACATGCCTCACCCTGCATACTCATCACCTCACCTAAGTGCAATAATATTAAGCTCTATTAGTCATATATAATCTATAAATAACAACAACATACATAAATATATAGGCCACATTACAACCACTCACCTCCCACCCTTTGAATCGTCTTAGGTTTCTCATATTTAGGAACATATGGCACACTAGCTAGATGTAGTGGAGCCCATTGATGCCTCAACCACCACACCATATATGCCTTGGTGCACCCCACATCATCTACATCAAAAACATCTATAATATCATCTCACACATCCAATGTAAATGGTGCCAACTCTACCTCAGTCGATCTGAGATGAGCTCCTCCTCTCACTGGTACCCATGTACTCCTCAACCATATCCATGCTATAGGAAGAACATCTTGTCTAACTCTAAACTACCTATTCATGCATTTATACTAAAAATTCTCATAAAATCTAAACCAATGATCATGTAACCAACAACTCACTCTCATGTACCATAGCTACTCTCCATCCTCTAGCTATCTAATAAATCCTTTATAGGGCCTCCATCTGATGTCATCAACCACCAATATATCTAGAAACTACCTATAATAATCTATCCCAAGGGATCAAATATCTAACTCACTAGTCCAACACTCATAAAATGGCTATGGATATGTCTAACCCACCCTCTGTAATCTAATCAGTCACACAACCGCTATATGCCCATAAGCCTAGCAATGCAACAAAGTGGATACAACCACACCATCGCTAAAAGACTCCTACGTAAATCTATATAAATGAGTGAGCATAGTCCTCCCCCACAAAAACATGGTATCATACATCTAAATACTCTGAACCACTCTGTGCATCCTATAAGCAATAGATACTCCACTGCCATCCACAGTAATAAAAGAAGCCAATAATATAGCCAACCACTTTCACAGGCATAAAACACTCGACTACATAATAGCTGATAGTAATATATCACTATTACTACCCTTATAGTGTAGTTTTTTGAGTATCCTTGAAAAGTATTTAGATGCATAATCAATGGCATCCACACCCATGTCATCCCACAATGACACTCATCACCCACTGATCAACAAATGTAAAATTTGAAACACATCCTCTAGAGTCACAATAATCTCCCCTATCAGAAGCTAGAATGTACATGTATCAACATTCCACCTCTCACATAAGGTGATGATCAAATATCTATCCCACCATATTGTACCAAGATCACATACATGACCTATCCCATCCCTATCCATAATAACATGCTCATCAGTAGATAATGATAATAATCTCAGAGCCTCCATAACCTAGCCTTTATGAAACTCTCTCATCCATACCTCACCTTGAAAACACTAGCAAGCAGACTATATGTCAAACAACCATGCTAAGGATAAACAACTAAGAAATAAAAAAGTAAGAACAACTCAAAAATTGAAAAAGCCATCCACATTAGACAATAATGTTGTAGGACACTAGTTCTAGAACCTAGACAACAACGCTACATCTTGGATGATAGCATTGACTCTAGGACAACACTAGAACTAGTTAAAGAATTTTTCAACTACTTTAAAATGACTCAAAATAACTAAAAAGTGCCAAAATAAAGCCTTAGATATGAACAAAAGTCAAAAAATATCGTTACTCACTAGGGAAACCTCTTTGTCAGCTTGAATCAGTACTACCAACTACTCATAATGAGTCATGATGAGTTCTCATCTCCTTAGCATCTTCTCACTCCATAGCTCTAATCTCAAACTAGTCAATACACAAGTTAATCACGATTTAATCAAATCTTCCCTATATCAAACCACTTTCTCAATCCAAGAAAAATTCTACTTACCCATAACTTGAGCTCTGTAGTTGTGTTTTACAAACCATTTTGTTCTTTTGAATCATGATAATGACACCTTCAACATAAATTAGGACTCATTCTCTTACTACATTATTTTTCTACCATGGCACACATGTTTTTACACCTATCTGGTACCTAGATTGGTCCTCACCAAGTAAACATCCATTCAAAACATTTAAACAACCTAGCCTATTCAATCAAATCACTCTTTCATCACATTTAATATATTTTTACCTCATTTACCTACCATGGCATGACAAGTTCTATATATATATGTTAAACCTAGATACAAGCTTTGATCCTAATCAACCAAAGATACCTTTCACTCCTAATAATTTAATTTCACCAATTCAAAAATTGCCTTTCAATCTATTTGATACATGCCAACCATGTTTCTATACATTCTGCCACTAGTTCTTAGTTTTGGCTCAACCTCCTCTATCACAGATCTCATCCCTTCCCCAAAAGTGGGGCATCATTCATAATATCCCTATTCTTATAGTTTATCCAACATAGATATCTAGTACACCATGGTTCTCACACATTTAACAATCAAATTATCATATTCAACTCAGATCAATCAAGATTGCATAAATGGTTCAGACTCTAGGGGTTACTTAGCATTACTCAACATAGATTAGTTACGATTATACAAGTGGTTCAAACTCCAGGGGTCACTTATCATTACTCAGCTTAGATTGGTCAAAATTTAATAAGTGGTTTAGACTCCAGGGGTCACTTAGCATTACTTAGCTTAGATTGGTCAGATTATATAGTGATTCAAATTACATTAGGGTAACTTAGCATTACTTATGGCATTTAAAGGGATATACCTTCAACTTAAAAATATATAGATTATATAGATACCATATTTGGGGCATGTACAGTACTACACATCTCACACATATAGCTTCATATAGCATGACATAGTTACAGAATAGATACTAGATTATAGGCATAGTGTAAAGCACATTGTTTTGGTCTCCAATTTTGCACATGAGACATGACATGATAGATCATATCACATGTGGTTATACAAATTTCTAGATTATTTAGACACATCACTCACATACCAAATTTCCTTCATTTTCTAGAATTATATAGATTGAGATGGTAGGATGTTAAGGTGTGGAGCCTAAAAGCTTCACATATGAGCACATTACCAAAGTTACAGGTTTACACAATCACCGGCGTCGGTCAGGAGCGACCAACGTTGATCAGGTGCAGTTGAAGAGACACTAGCGTCGGTAGAGGATCGACCAATGTCGGTCATAGGCAAGCAGGCAAGAACTGGCGTCGGTTACCTGTGCATCCAGAATGTTATTTTTGAGGACAGAATCGAGTGTTTGCATGATGAGTTTAAGTCTTAGTCTTAAGTTTGCATCTCTATTATTAGTAAGATTGTTTTTAGAGCCCTTGTTCAAGAGGCTTAACTGTTGGTTGTAAGTGCATGCTCAAGTCTCCTAATTCTATATGTAGAATTAGATCTTCTTAGCTTAGGCTGGTTATTATAGTAGTTCATTGTATGTGAATGTTGAAGAACAGTACAGAGTTGTATTAATCCAGGTTGTTGGAGTTGATTGTACTTGAGAGAGAGAGCTCTTGAGGGATAGATATCTAGAGAGAGATCTTGTGCATCTGAGAGAGGTGTGGAAGAAAGAAGTTTCTTTAATTGTATTCCTTTTGTAAAGAGTTTAATACAAGTTTTTAGGGTGGTTTCTTGTATCTCTTGTTCTTTGCTATTATCTGATTCTAGTTACTTATCTATCTGATTTAATTCTACGCTTTATTGCTTTCATAAGTGTAATCATATTGTTGGTTGATCCCCAACAAGTGGTATCACAGACTTGGTTGTAGGTTTAGAGTTTGATATCCAATAATTGGTATCAAAGCTCAAGTTCACTAACAGGCAATTTAGATCTGTGTAGTGTGTATTGATTACAGGTTGCTCACATGAGTTTCTGCAGGGATTTCTATTTGAGTGGGAGAAGCAATGGCAGATGAAAGTAAGCTAAGAATGGAGAAGTTCAATGGCAAAAACTATCAACATTAGAGATTGTAGATAGAGGACTATCTGTATCAAAAAGATCTATACTTACCGTTAGGTGGGATTGCAAAGAAGCCCACAGACATGGAGGATAAAGAATGGGAAGTTCTTGATAGAAAGGCTCTGGGGTCTATAAGACTGAGTCTAGCATCTACTGTGATATCTAATTTATCATAGGCAAAAAAAATGGTAGAGTTGATGACTACTTTATCAAATTTGTACAAAAAACCCTTAGCTTCTAATAAGGTATATCTTATGAAGCAGCGATTTAATTTGCATATGCAGGAAGGTGGATCTGTATCTAATCACCTGAATGATTTCCATGGTATTGTAAATCAATTAAGTTCAGTCAAAATTGTATTTGATGATGAAATAAAAGCTCTTTTAATATTATGTTCTTTGCCTGAAAGCTGGCATAGCTTAGTAATGGCAGTTAGCAATACTGCATCTGCATCAAATATTTTAAAAGTAGAGAATGTTGTTAGTGTTATCTTGAATGAGGAAATTCATAGGAAAAGCACAGAAGAGACATCTGGGAACGCTTTAAGTTTTGAGAGTAGGGGAAGGCAAAAAGAGAAGAGCAAGAAAGGGAGATCAAGATCTAAGTCTAAGGGGAGAGGTAGATCCAAATCCAGAAATGGCAGGAAGCCACAATGCTGGAATTGTGGAAAGATGGGGCACATAAGCAGAGATTGCTGGTCAAAGCCTAAGGAGGACAATCAGTACGAAGGAAAAGAAGAAGCAAAAGTTGCAAGTATTTCACAAGATGCTTTAATATTCTCTTTACATAATAATATAGAATCTTGGGTGTTAGATTCTGGTGCATCTTTTCATGCTACCCCTAATAGGGAATATTTTTGTGACTATATCCATGGAGATTTTGGAATAGTGTATCTAGGGGATGATGAGCCTTGTAAGATTATTGGCAAAGGTAAAGTGCAGCTGAAAATGCAGAATGGCAACACATGGGTGTTGAGAGAAGTTATGCAGGTTCCTAGCTTGAAGAGAAATTTGATTTCTGCAAGAAAGTTAGGGAATGAGGGTTGTATAGTAACTCTCACAGTAGAATCTTGGAAGGTGACCAAGGGTGCACTTGTTATGGCCAAAGGTAAGAGAGTAGGTACTCTCTATTTGTGTAATTGTGTTACTAACAATTCTCCTTCTGTATTATCTACTTCAGATGTGGATGCAAAATTGTGGCACTCAAGGCTTGGCCACATGAGTGAGAAGGGGATGTCAATTCTTAAGTCTAAAGGTAAGCTTTCAGATTTGAAAAGCATGGATCTAGAATTTTGTGAGCATTGTGTATTTGTAAAATAGAAAAGGGTTAGTTTTTTCAAGACTGGGTCTACAAAGAAGAAGCATAAGTTGTAGCTTGTTCACACAGACGTGTGGGGACCGGCTCAGGTAGCTTCTATTGGAGGATCACATTACTATGTTTTGTTCATAGATGATGCTACAAGAAAGGTATGGATCTATTGTATTAAGAAGAAATCTGATGTATTTGAGACTTTTAAGATTTGGAAAGCTATGGTTGAGAATGAAACAGGCAAAAGATTGAAGTGCTTGAGATCTGACAATGGTGGAGAGTTCTGTAGTTATAAGTTCAAATGGTATTGTTATATGCATGGAATCCATAGGCAAAGGACGGTTCCAAGGACACCTCAACAAAATGGAATTGCTGAAAGGATGAACAGAACAATTATGGAGCGTGCAAGGTGTATGAGATTACATGCTGGTTTGCCCTTAGAGTTTTGGGCAGAAGTTGTTGACACTGCAGTGTACCTGATTAACAGAGGACCCTCTACAGCTCTAGATGGTGGAATTCTAGAAGAGGCTTAGATAGGTAAAAAGGTAGATCTCTCTTTTCTCAAAGTTTTTGGTTGTGAAGCCTTTATGCACGTAGATAAGGAAAATAGAAAGAAACTGGATGCCAAGTCTATGAGGTGCACTTTTATTGGCTATGGCTCAGATGATTTTGGTTTCAGATTTTGGAATCTAGGAACTAACAAGATAATTAGGAGCCGTGATGTTGTTTTCAATAAAAAAGTGATGTATAGTGATTAGCTGAAGAAGCTAAATCAATCTGGGTAGAGTAATGGTGAATTAGATGAGGTGACAGTCCAAAATGAGCTCACGGGAAAAAGAAATAATCACTTGCAGGAAAACACAAAGACTAACGTCTGTAGGATAGGAATCGACATCGGTAGAATAGAAACCGATGTCAGTCATATAGAGACCGATGTTGGTAGGACAGGCACTGGCGTCAATCAGGAAGAACCAACATCGGCCAGTAATAGGTCTGGAGGTGACCAAGGTCGGTCACTGTCAGAGAATTTACGTGGACAGCATGTTATGAATGAGTCTCAGACACCCATCAGGAGGTCAGAAAGGTTAATTAAGCCTCCAATTAGATATTCTCCTTCATTATTCTATTTATTGCTAACTGATGGTGGAGAACCAGAGAGTTTTGAAGAAGCAATACAGGTGGAGTCCAAGAGTCAGTGGGAGCGTGGCATGGTTAAGGAGATGAAGTCTTTAAGAGAGAACCAAACATGGGATTTGGTTGAGTTTCCAGTTGGTAAGAGAACACTAAAGAATAGATGGACCTATAGGTTGAAGGAAGGTGAGAATGGACAGATGAGATATAAGGCCAGATTGGTAGTGAAAATATTTGCACAAAAGCTAGGTATTGATTTTGGTGAGATTTTTTCTCTTGTTGTTAAAATGACTTCTATACGGATTGTACTGTCTTTGGTTGCTATTGAGGATTTACATCTTGAGTAGCTAGATGTTAAGACAACATTTCTTCATGGAGATTTGGATGAGGAAATATATATGGAACAGCCAGAAGGATTTGAGGTCAAAGGTAAGGAGAAGTTAGTGTGCAGATAGAAGAAAATCTTATATGGCCTCAAGCAAGCTCCTAGACAATGGTATTTGAAATTTGATAGGTTTATGACTGAGCATGGCTACAGTAGGTGTCAATCTGACCATTGTGTGTATTTTAAGAGATTGGATAATGGTAGATATATTATTCTATTGTTGTATGTAGATGATATGTTAGTTGCAGGATCACACATGAAGGATATCTCTGAGCTTAAGGTGAAATTAGCTCAAACATTTACCATGAAGGATTTGGGAGCAGCAAAGAAAATCCTTGGCATGAGCATTAAGAGAGACAGGAAAAATCACAAGTTGATATTGTCTCAAGAGGATTATGTGGACAAGGTGTTGAAATGATTCAATATGTAGGATGCTAAACTGGTAAGCACACCTTTGGCTGGACATTTTAAGTTGAGTAAAGAACAATGTCCTAATTCACATGATGAGGTAGAGTACATGAGTAAGGTTCCATATTCTTCTGTAGTAGGGAGTTTGATGTATGCAATGGTGTGTACTAGACCGGATATTGCCCAAGCAGTGGGAGTGGTAAGTAAGTATATGGCCAATCTAGGTAAGGAACATTGGAAAGCAGTTCAGTGGATCCTTAGATATCTGAGAGGAACCAGCAGTAGGCACTTGTGCTATGGAGGTTTAAATACTTCTCTACATGGTTATGTAGATTCAGATATGGTAGGTGATTTGGATGGTAAGAGGATTACTACAGGATATGTTTTCACTGTAGGTGGAATGGCGGTTAGCTGGATATCAAAGTTGTAGAAGGTTGTTGCCTTGTCAACTACAGAAGCAAAGTATATTGCAGCCACAGAGGCTAGCAAAGAGATGATATGGATGACATGGTTCATGGAAGAGCTTGGAAGGGAGCATGAGAGTTGAAGATTGTATAGTGACAGTCAGAGTGCAATCCATTTGGCTAAGAATTCATCCTTTCATTCAAGAACCAAGCACATACAGCTAAGGTACCACTTCATACGGCAGGTATTGGAAGATGGTGAGTTGAAGCTAGAGAAGATCCATACAGACAAGAATCCTGCTGATATGTTAACCAAGTTGGTTACAAAGGAGAAGTTGAATCTTCATTCAACTTCTGTTGGTCTTCATGATTGAATTAAAGATGGAGGAGCTAGAAGATGTTGCTATACAGGTACTAGTGCAGCTGTTTATCTCCAAGTGGGAGATTGTTAAGGTGTGGAGCCTAAAAGCTTCACATATGAGTGCATTAACAAAGTTTCAGGTTTACACAGTCACCGGCATCGGTCAGGAGTGACCGACATCGGTCAGGTGCAGTTGAAGAGATGTCAGCGTCGGCAGAGGATCGGCCGACATCGGTCATAGGCAAGCAGGCAGGAACCAGCGTCGGTTACCTGTGCATCCAAAATGTTATTTTTGAGGATAGAACTAAGTGTTTGCATGATGAGTTTAAGTCTTAGTCTTAAGTTTGTGTCTCTATTATTAGTAAGATTGTTTTTAGAGCCCTTTTTCAAGAGGCTTAACTGTTGGTTGTAAGTGCATGCTCAAGTCTCCTAATTCTATATGTAGAATTAGATCTTCTTAGCTTAGGGTGGTTATTGTAGTAGTTCATTATATGTGAATGTTGAAGAATAGTACAGAGTTGTATCAATCTAGGTTGTTGGAGTTGATTATACTTGAGAGAGAGAGAGCTCTTGAGGGATAGAGATCTAGAGAGAGATCTTGTGCATCTGAGAGAGGTGTGGAAGAAAGAAGTTTCTTCAATTGTATTCCTTTTGTAAAGAGTTTAATACAAGTTTTCAAGGTGGTTTCTTGTATCTCTTGTTCTTTGCTATTATCTGATTCTAGTTACTTATCTATCTGATTTAATTCCACGGTTTATTGCTTTTATAAGTGTAATCATATTGTTGGTTGATCCCCAACACAGGACATGCCATTTTCTTCTTACACATTTACCAACATTTTTAGCTTACACCCAGGTATTACTCAAGTTGTCACCAGGATGGACTATATGGTCATCTATAGTGATTGGTCTATAGTATTACTCAGACCTCTGATCACTTGTCAAATCTATTTTAGATTATTTAGATTCATTATAGGGAGCACCCATTATAGGGATTCCTTCTCTTTCCAAACACTAATTAGATTTAGTATAAGGGCATCTATTATAGGGATTCCTTATTTTTCCAAACACTATTTAGGTTTAGTATAAGAGGCATCTATTACAGGGATCCCTTCTTTCTCTAAGAACTATTTTAGTTCTTCAATCCATTTGTTTTGCTAGGAAGTTGGACCCTTTTCATCATACTTATCTTTATGTAGGTAAGCCCATGTATGCATTTTATTTTCTTTATTTTACTCTAGTGCTTCATTTTATTACATCACTAGAATAAAAGGGGAGCAAATGTAATCACCCTAAATTGGTCAAGTAAACACACATATTATGTCTTTTCATGATCTTTTCATAGGAGACTCTGACTGGAGAATATGAGATTTATTCACATTTAGCCAGGTCCTCTTGTCTATCTTATCTTGATCTTACTACATTCCCTAAACATCTCTTTGCATATTCCTAGTCATTCATAGCTTACTAGAATTGACCCTTTCAGGCCTAGAGACCTCTTTTAGACCATGACCCATCCCCCTAGGTTCCAAACCCCCTAAATAATAGTGCCTAAATATGGACTACAACACTAAAACCCAAAGTGTCTAGTTTATAGAGCTATTGTCTAAGCCCAGTTTTAGTTCTAATGGTTAGTTTCTTCCATAGGATAAGTCTTACCCCTTTTCTTTATTTCATTCCTATGTTTCCCATTGTTGGCCAAATATGAATAAAGCTCTCAAATTCAAAATAACGAGTCTCTTATATAAAGGACTACATAAGGAATTATATAGCTAGTACTTACTACTTTGGCACATTAAACATAATAAAAATTAATTAATAGTATAGCTCAGTTTTTATGCATTATAGTTAAATTTACATGCTTGAACAAGGAAGGGCCAAAGTTAAATTCATTCTTGCATCAATCGTGCACATTGACTATGCACATTCCTTAAAAGAGAACTACATCAGCTCTGAGACCCCAACTTGAGGGTTAATGTAGGCAACAATAAAAATAATAGGGGTTCTTGATTGTGCTATCATTATTCCCCTAACCTAATTTTTTCCCCCTTTTTATTTTGATCTATTTGTTTTTTCATGTATGTAGACAAGTACAGGTACTAAAGATGGAAACAAACATATAATGACTTTCAGCAATTCTCAAGAGCTAAAAATTAGTATTTAGGGTCTCCTAAAATAAATGAACAAAACCCAAAAAGCTTAGAAATCTTAGACCCACAAGACTATAGCACCAAAACTAGGACAACAACACTAGATCTTTAGGTGTCCCACTTTTAGTGCTCTTTTCCAAGTAAAAATAGACTTTTATATCTTGTTTCCAATAGTTTACCAAGCTAGATCAGCAAATATCAACCTCTGAATCTTCCATCTCAGTCTAGAATCAGCTAAGTTTTATTCTCTATCCCTTTGTTTGCTATTTTTAGAAATCAATTAAGCACTCCCAAATTTAATAAATCAGTAGGTTAATTAAGGCACATTTTATATATTAATTTTCCCCTTAATCTAGACCCCTTTACTATTTAGGAAATTAACCCATATAGTTTCCCAAATTAAATAAAACACTTCCATTGTTCATGTTCATGTTCATGTTCATGTTCATTTTTTAATTCTTTCTCTATCGTGATAAAATCATCTAAAAAGTCAAATCTGAGCAGATGAGTGTCTATAATTTGGGCCTCTACAAGTTGATTAGCAATAATATACCCCTTGATAGCTTTCTAATTTTGATATTCAACATCAAACTCACTTAAGGGCATGACCCATTTGGCCATACAGCATGTGAGAGCTTCTTTGGATAATAAAAATTTGAGAGGATCCACCTTAGTGATGATAATTATTTTATTGTTCAGCATATAATATCACAACTTTTGGGAAGCAAATACCATAGCTAAACACACCTTATCAATACGCATATAATTATGTCCATAATCCACCAGTGTGTGGCTTAAATAATAGATTACATGTTCTTTACCTTAATCATCATGTTGGGCCAAAATTTCCCCCAGTGCATGCTCAGTTGCTAAAATGTAAAGAAATAATGGTTGTCTACGTGTTAGCGGTCTCAAAAATGGTGGGTTGGCCAAATATTTTTTGAGATTCAAAAATGCTAATTGAAAATATTCATCCCATTAAAATGTGATCCCTTTCTTCAAAATATGACTAAATGGGTGGCACTTATCTACCAATTGAGAAATGAACCTATGAATAGATTAGATCTTTCCTTGCAGGCTTCAAATTTATGTAATATTTGAAGGTGGAGGCATTTCAAAAATAGCCTTGACCTTAATAGGGTCGACTTTGATCCCTCTTTGTGATATAATGAACCCTATCACTTTTCTTGAAGTGATGCCAAAGACACACTTCTTAATATTTAGGTAAACTTTATAATCATGAAACCTCTAAAATATTATTCATATAATGTTAGTATGTCAAACATGTGTTATGTATTTTGATATAATTTCATCAACATAGTCCTTAAAAATATCATGCATTATGTCATGAAAGATGACAATCATGACATGCAGATATGTGGCTCCAATGTTCTTCAAGCCAAATGGCATGACTTGGTAATAGAATGTTCCCCACATAGTGGTGAACATAGTCGTGTGTTGATATTCTTGGGCTATCTTGATCTGATTGTATCTAAAAAATCCATCCATGAGGGACAACATCTTGTACCCAACAATAAAATTGATAATCATGTCAATGTTAGGTAGAGGAAAATCAAATTTAGGGCATGCTTTGTTGATATCTCTAAAATCTATACAAAGACATATACTATATGACTTTTTGATAATTGGAACTATATTTAATATCCATTTATAATAGTCCAGTGGTATAATGAATCCTGCTCCTAATAGTTTCTCCAATTTGGATTTTACCAATAGAATGATGTGTGGATGCATCTTCCTCAATTTCTATTTGACTGATTTGGCATCTGAATGAAAAAAAAAATGATTCACAACCAAGTGAGGGTCTAAGCCTAGCATGTCTAAATATACCCATGCAAAATATCAATAAAATCCATCAAAATGGATATAATGTGTTTATGTTTTGATTTAATAAGGGAAGCTCCAAGATATACAATTTTGGGATCATCATATGTTCTTAGGTTCATTTCAACTATGTTTTCTACAAGGAGTGTAGAACCATATTCAAGAATAGTAGGCAATGTGTGATCATGATCATCTTATACTATAGTTTCTTATTGTTCCTCCTAGAGCTTTAGATAATGTGATGAATCTGAATCCACCAAATCAAGTAATGGCCAACTAGTAAATATATTAGGAAACTCAAGAGTGAGATGCTTAAAAACCTATTGTTGTTTTGACTTGATGCTATAGTATTGGTAATGGAGATAGGACTTGATGGACCTTAATCATCTTTTGAGGATGAGAAAACTTTCCCATCCAATATTTCTTGAAATAGGTTTTCACTTAAGGGCTTGTCTTTTTCTTTACTTTTTCCCTGATCAATGAGCACCTCAAATAGGTTTTCGAAGATCTCAATGTTCTATCTTTGTTATGACCAATAAAGTTTGCTTGCTCTCCAAATTAGGTAGAGGGATCCAATAAAAAAATCAAAGCCTTGATTATGATTGCCAATAGGTAATTCATCTCTTAGGCCCATGTAATCTATAATAGATTCTTCATTTTGAAACTCATCAAGATGTATGATTGAATTTTTCTCATCCCAATCATTAAGTTTGGGATGACAAAGGCATAGGTAATAATGAAGTGTTAAAGTCATAATGGCATTTTGATCAAATAAATCTAAGTCAACAAGCTCATTGAAAAGGCTATAATGGGATGTTACATCACTACTAGGAGTCTCATCGCTAGTCGATTCAAAATAATTACTATTGAAAGTCATGAGGTCATCCCTAGGTGATATAAATATAATAGCATGATTTAAATTAGGTACTCCAGTTGATAAAGGTTCCAAGATTCTTTGTGCTCATGGGCTAAGGCCTTTTCTTGTATAATCAAAATTATCCATGATCTGATTAGGGATAGGATATTTTGGATTCTGAAAGAAATCAGCAATGCCATCAAATATAACCAGTCTCCTTTAGTGAAAGCCTCTTGATCATATTTTTGAAAAGTAGTAGGTACAAATACCATAAGTGGTTATCATTGTTATTTATTCTATTTCCATATTAATTTGGGTTTGTTAGGGTTTTTAGAAGGTTAGAGTTTACCAAATGTTTTAAGATACTTTGACAACTTAGCAACATCGAAGGCATCCTTAAAAAATACATAGAAATGCCCATGTCTTCTATAATAACCTATTTTATGAGAGTTGTGGGAAATGGATCAGCTGAAGTGGACACAAGGTCACTAGTGTTGATATAATTAGATGGTGGTGGATGTGAAACTATCTCCTTGTTCTTCTTTATAATGAATTCAAAACTAGGACAATATTTATAATTACAATACTTAGCCTCTAGATGTTTCTAATACTGGTAAAGCTATGGATCAGTGGGAATAGTGACCTTGATCCCATCATGGGGAAACATAAGGCATTAGTGTAAGGTGGATGGAATAAACTATACTTCATGGATCTAATGATGACCAAGAAGTATGTTATAAGGTAACTTAATATCCATAATATGTAACAATGTGTGATGAGTCACAGACCCAACAATGATAAGAAAATAAATTATACTAGAAGACTCCCTCTTGACATTGTCATAAGCCTTTATGGTGATCATCTTTAGCTGAATATTTTTTGTAGTA
Source organism: Torreya grandis (assembly GCA_037957365.1). NCBI lineage: Eukaryota > Viridiplantae > Streptophyta > Pinopsida > Cupressales > Taxaceae > Torreya > Torreya grandis. The sequence continues at coordinate 430,458 of JARHVA010001653.1, forward strand.
TAGCCTAATCTCTGTACCAGTTTGAGGGACACTATATTTAGCCCCAAACCATTATCTATAAGAACCTACTTGATCTTATGGTTTTTAATGATAACCTCAATATACAATGGGTTTTTATGGCTCAGACCTAGGGTGGACATGTCTTTTTTATCAAATGTGAGCTATCAAAATGAAGACAATTATCCTACTAGTGTTTGGAATTGTCTAAGATTAATATCTTTGGTAATAGTTGATTCTTGTAAAAGGATGTTAAAAATAGTTCTATGGACTTTATACATGCATAAGAGATCTAAAATGGAAATCTACACAAGGGTGTTATTCAGTTGGTCTGATAGACTATAAGGCTTTTCAATATTAGGATGAGATGACTTGGCCTTGGTTGGCATAATATTTAACTTTGGATCTGATTGCATAATGTTCATGTTGGATTCAATGAATGAAGAGGGAAAAGGGCCCTGAAGAGTAAATCATGAGCATGTATTTATGATTGTGAAATATAAAGGTGGCAAGAAGCCATTATAATTAGAAGATGAAGGCAAAGGGCCTTAGAGGGTGACTTGTGGGTGCCTAGTTGTATTGGAGTGATTTTGAGTTGATGAAGAGGCATTGTAATTAGAGGAAAGATTTTGTGTAGAAATAGTAACCCATACAAATAAAGTCATAATATAATTGTGTGAACTCAATGTGATGTTACTAGAGGGAGAGAGCATTGACTTTATAACAATGGGTCTAGTACTATGAGGAGTATAGGATGGTTCATGGGATTTAATAGTAATAGTGGCAATGTGGGTTGTAGAGATGCATCCCATGGTATTGTTATAGTCAAAAGGCATGTTATTGTAGCCTATTTTTTATCATGGGTATTATGATCTTGATTATGATCATGTTGGTTAAAATTTTGACCATGATTCTACCACTGATTCTATCCTTGGTTCTAATTATTTCTTGGTGGTTATTGATTATATCAAGGAAATAGATCTTGGTAGATTCCCATATCTTGATTAGTGCCTTGTGGATCCATTTTGATCTCAACTTCACCACTCTCAATCAAATATTCAATAAGGTGCTTTAATTAGATGCAATGAGAAGTGTTTTATTCCTAACAATTGGTAGTAAAGCCATTAGTTATGTGTTTTGATAAAGTGGTAAATCACAGGAGGGTTATTAGCTTGAGTGGGAGATATGGGGGAAGAGATCAGATTTAGAGTTGAAAAGCTTGATGGTAAGCATTTTTTTATGGAAAATGTAGATGTAAGATTACCTATATCAAAATGAGCTACATCACCCCTTGGATAGGAAAGTAGAACAACTTGTAAGTATGAGTGATGCAGATTGGTTATTACTTGATAGGAAGGCATTGGGAGCCATTCGGTTATGCCTTGTATCTTATTTTGTATTTAATATTTCTGATGAGAAACCATAAAATATCTCATTGATAAACTTGGAAAGTTATATGAGAAAACCTCTTCTTCTAATAAAAAATTATGAAAAAATTGTTTAACATGAAAATGTCTAAGAATGGTTTAATTACCAATCATCTAAATGATTTTAATATGGTTATAAGTATGCTCACTTCAGTTGGAATTAAGTTTGATGATGAAGTTAGATATTTTATAATATTATGTTATTTTCCTAATAGTTGGGATAGTTTGGTTATGGCTATGAGTAATGTAGTCCCTACTAAGGGAAGCTTGAATTTTGAAGATGTTGTAGGTGTGATGCTTAGTGAGGAGATGCGAAGGAAAAGTATTAGTGAATCATCTCAAGGTAATGATTTATTCATTGATACTAGAGGGAGGCAAAATGACAAAAGCAAAGGTAATAATGGAAATTCAAAAGGTATATCTAAGTCTAGATCTAGATCCAAGATGATATGTTGGCATTATGGGAAGAGTGGGCACTCAAAGAAGGATTGTTGGTCACTTTGAGATAAGAATGTCAAAAGGGAGGAAATGAGTGAAGTAAATGTGATATTAGGTAAATCATGTTAGGATGCCTTAATTCCTTCTATAGATAATTTTTTTGAGTCTTGGGTATTAGATTCAAGGGCTTCTTTTCATGCCACCCCACATAAGCATTATTTTATTGATTATGTTCAAGAGAATTTAGGATGTGTATATCTTGGTGATGATGAACCATGTGAGATACTAGGGAAACGTTGTGTTCAAGTTAAGATGAAGAATGGGAACACATGGATCCTTAAGGATATTACATGCATGCCTATGTTGATATGGAATTTGTTTTCAAAGGGGTAATTGGGCAGTGATAGATGTTCAATATTATTTATTGCAAATTCTTGGAAAGTTACCAAAGGTGCTCTTGTGATTTTGAGAGGTAAGAAAGTTGGTACTTTATATTTGACTAGTAGTGTTGATTCTATTGATTTAGTTATTATAGATGGAGATGTAACTATGTGACACTATAATCTTGATCATATAAGCCATAAGGGCATGTGGATCTTAAAAGATAAGTTGCCTAGATTGAAAGATCTAGATCTAGACTTATGTGAGAATTATGTGTATAGGAAATAGAAGTGGGTTAAGTTCCTAAAGGTTGGACCCACAAAGAAAGAGCACAAGTTAGATCTGGTACACTTAGATGTATAGGGACTAGCTCAGGTATATTCTATTGGTGGATCCAAATATTATGTTACTTTGATTGATGATACAACTATGAAATTTTAGGTTTATTGCATTAAAAATAAATATAATGTATTTAACACTTTTAAGAAGTGGAAAGCCTTGGTTGAGAATGAAACATGTCTCAATTTAAAATGTCTCAAATCTAATAATGGAGGTGAGTATTATAGTAATGATTTCTTTGATTATTGTTCTAATAATGGAATCCGTAGGCAAAAGATGGTTCTAAGAAATTAAAAGTAGAATGGGGTATCTGAAAGGATAAATAGAATAATAATGGAATGTCCTAGGAGCATGAGGTTACATGCAGGGTTGCCTTTATAGTTTAGGCATAATTAGTCAGCATAGTAGTACAAATGTTGATTATTATTTTCTTAGAGTCTTTAGATGTGAGGTTTTTGCTCTCATTAAGAAAGAGGATAGGACCAAGCTAGAGGCCAAATAAAAAAAATGCACAATTATTGGATATGGTGAGGATGACTTTGGTTTTTGTTTATCGAGCATTAAAAATAAGAAAATGTTTTGGTCTATAGATGTAGTCTTTAATGAAAAATTTATGTATAAAGATAAATTTTAGAAATAGGAATAGGAATAAAAAGAGTACATAGTATTGGATGACATTAAAGATGGTAAAGTATCCAATGATTCAGTTCAGAAACCTTCTACACAAGGACCCCAAACTCCTCTGTTAAGGTCTTCTAAGGTAAGGGGAGCACCTAAACATTTTTCTCCTTATTTGAATTATTTATTACTCGCTAAAAATGGGGAACCAGAGTGTTATGAAGAAGCAATTCAAGTAGATGCCAAGTTGAAGTGGGAGAAAGCCATGGATAAAGAACATAGATCTCTCATAGAGAACTAAATGTGGGATTTGGTAAGGCTTCTCAAGGGCAAGGGTGTATTGCCAAACAAGTGGATCTTCAAAATAAAAGAAGAGGATGAAGGGAGAAAAAGGTATAAGGCTAGGATGGTGATTAAGAGGTTTGCACAAAATTTAGGTATTGATTTTGATGAGATTTTCTCTCTTGTTGTAAAAATAACTTCTATTAGGATTGTTCTTGGGTTAGTTGTAGTTGAGGATTTGGACTTAGAATAATTAGATGTGAACTACTTTTCTTCATAGTGATTTAGATGAAGAGTTGTATATGAATCAACCATAGGGTTATGAGGTCATAGGGAAGGAGAACTATATGTGTAGACTAAATAAGAGCCTAAAACAAGCTCCATGGCAATGGTATAATAAATTTGATTATTTTATGTTGGAACAAGAATATTAAAGGTGTCATTCTACCCATTACATGTACATCAAACATTTTTATTATGTTTCTTTTATTATATTATGCTTGTATGTGGATGACATGTTAGTTGCAGGAAACAACATACAACATATTCATATGCTCAAGAAACAACTTAGTGATTCCTTTTCTATGAAAGATTTGGGTGCTAGAAAGTAAATCTTTGGTATGAGGATTTCTCATGATAAGAACAAGAGGAAGTTAATCTTATCCCAATTAGAGTATGTGAATAAAGTCTTGGAAAGGTTTATCATGTTAGATGCTAAAGCTGTTGGTACTCCTTTGGTAGGCTACTTTAGATTATTAAAGGAGCAGGCTCCCAAAATGGAAGTTGAAAAGATTAGGATGTCCAAGGTACCTTACTCATCAATAATTGGTAGCTTGATGTATGCCATAGTTTGTACTAGGCTGGATATTGTCCAAGCAGTGGGTGTTGTGATTAGTTATATGAGTGATCTAGGTTATGAGCATTGGCAAGCAATGAAATGGATTTTTTGATATTTAAGAGGAACCATGGATTTTTCATTATGTTATGGTGGATCAGATACCACTTTTCATGGTTATGTGGACTCAAATATGGTAGGGGATATTGATAGTAGGAGAAGTATGATAGGTTATATATTTAATGTTGGAGATACATTTATTAGTTAGATTTCTAGGATACAAAAGGTTATGGCTTTGTCAACCATAAAGGCATAGTATGTTACTACCACAAAGGCTAGTAAGGAGATGATTTGGTTACATGAGTTATTTCAAGATTTGGGGTATGAGAAGGAAGATGGGAGATTACATAGTGATAGTCAGAATCCAATTCATTTGGCAAAGAACTCTGCTTTCCACTTGAGGATGAAACACATTCAGTTACATTATCACTTTATCAGGATAGCTTTGGAGGAGAACTCGGTGATGTTGGAGAAGATTTATACTAGTTAGAATCCTATAGATATGATGACCAAGTGGTCACATTGGATAAGTTGAGACTATGTTTAGATTTGGTTGCCCTTAGTGGTCATAGATTAGTGATAGATTCTATTTAGGAGAAACAGTCTCCAAGTGGGAGATTATTGAGTGTGGAGCCCTTTGGGGATATCACATGATCTTAGGGGAATATTTTGGGGGCCTAAAGATCTCCATAAATATGGGAAGTACATTTTTTCGCACTCCACCTTTTTTGGAACATTTCTTCACATATGAGTGGAATATTCCTTATTTTATCTAATTTCTATGTTTTCATGTTTTATGGAATTAGTTGTTAGATACCAATTTTCCATGTTGGCTTCCTTATTCTATGGGAGTTGGTTGTTCCTTAGAAAATGTGTTGCCTTCTTTATTGAAATCATTTGGTTATGATCACATGGTGTTGGTAAATGTGTTCTTGAAAGGTGGAGACCCAATCTTGGCATGTTCCTTCATGGATGAGCTTTTAGATGAGCTTGCTTAGGTGGAGGAGGGTTGTCACATGTTGGATAATGCTTATCTTAGATAAGAATTACACATTTATCCTCGTTTTATGGATTTTCCTTCATTTTCTATATATATAATGTGTGGTATGGCCTTTAGAGGTTGATGGTTTATTTGCATAGTGTGGCTTTGAGGATCAGAGTCAAAGTGCAGGTGTTCATTATAGGGTGTGGTTTAACAACTTGTGAGATACAACATTGTGAAGGTACAAGTGAAAGTGTAGCATTTTGTGAAGCATTTTCTATAGGAGACATTCTATCTTTATGAGAGTTCATTGTAGTCTTGTGTTTTGATTATAATTTATATTGAGAACTTTCTTAGTGGATGTAGCCCATATTGGGCGAACCACGTTAGATCTGTGTTGTGTGATTGATTCTTGTTTTCTCCATTTTAATGTTTTCATTATATCTATGATTTGAGGAATTTTTTTGTAATGCATGCTATTGCATAAGTTAGATCTGATTTATGGTTATATTAAATTTGATTTATGGTTATAAGGTGTTATCCAATTGAGTGTGGAGCCCTTTGGGGCTATCACATGACCATAGGAATAAATTTTGGGGGCCTAAAGAGATCCAAAGATGTGGGGAGCATAGTTTTCCCTACACCTTTTGTGGAACCTTGTTCCATATGTGAGCAAAATATTCCTAGTATATTTCTAATTTCTATGTTTTCATGTTTTATGGAGTTAGTTGTTATATTAATTTTCCCATGTTGACTTCCTTATTTTGAGGGAGCTCTTTGTTTTTTAGAAAAGAGAATGCCTTCCTTGTTTCAAGGAGTTGGTTGTGATCACATGGTGTTGGTAAATGTGCCCTTTAAAGGTGGAGACCCTAAGTTTGGTGTGTTCTTTCTTAGATGGACTTGTGGATGAGCTTGGTGATGTGGAACTAAGTTGTCTGGAGTGGATAATGATTATCTTGGATAAGCATGACACATTATCTCTTCCTTTTATGGATTTTCCTTTATTTTCTATATACATATGGTGTGGTGTGGCCTTTAGAGGTTGATGGTTTATTTATAGGGTATGGCTTTGAGGATCAGAGTCAAAGTGTAAGTGTTTTTGTAAAGTGCAAGTGTTCATTACAGGGTGTGGTTTAGCAACTTGTGAGATACAACATTATGCAAGTGCAGGTAAAAGTGAAACATTTTACACAAGCTATTTTTATATCTCTATGACATTTCATTTTAGTCTTGGTATTTAGATTACTATTTTTTATTTCAAAAATTTCATTGGTGCATGTAGCCCACATTGGGTGAACCATGTTAGATCTTTGTTATGTGTGTTATTATCTTCTTCTCTCATTTATGCTTTCATAATAATGGTGAATGAAGGAATGTTTCCATGATGCATTTTATTTCATAAATTTAGATCTAGTTTATGGTAATAGTAAATATGGTTTAGAAGTGTTTTACTCCTAACAACTAGTATTAGAGCCATTGATTGTGTTTGGCTGAAGTGGTAAATCATAGGAAGGCTATTAGCTTGAGTGGGAGCTATGGGAGAAGAGATCAGATTTAAAGTTGAGAAGTTTGATGGTAAGCATTTTGGTTTGTGTAAAATGTAGATGGAAGATTACCTATATTAGAAGGAGCTACATTTCTCCTTGGAAGGGAAAGTAGAATAACCTATAAGTATGAGTGATGTAGATTGGTCATTACTTGATAGGAAGGCATTGAGAGCCATTTGGTTATGCCTTGAATCTTTTATTGCATTTAATATTTATAATGAGAAAACCATAAAAGATCTCATGGATAAACTTAGAAAGTTATATGAGAAACCCTCTACTTCTAATAAAAAATTTCCTATGAAAAGATTGTTTAACATGAAAATGTCTAAGGATGGTTCGATTGATAATCATCTAAATGATTTTAATATGGTTGTAAGTATATTCACTTTAATTGGAATTAATTTTGATGATGAAGTTAGAGATTTTCTAATATTATGTTCTTTGCCTAATAGTTGGGATTGTTTGGTTATGGTTATTAGTAATTTAGTCCCTACCAAGGGAAGCTTGAATTTTAAGGATGTTGTAGGTGTGATCCTTAGCGAGGAGATGTGAAGGAAAACCACTAGTAAATCATATTCAGGTAATGATTTATCCATTTATACTAGAGGGAGTAAAAAAGACAAGAGCAAAGGCAATCATCGAAAGTCAAAAGGTAGATCTAAGTCCAGATCTAGATCCAAGATGATATGTTGGCATTGTGGGAATAGTAGACACTCAAAGAAGGATTGTTGGTCACTTTGGGATAAGAATGCCAACAAGGAGGCAATGAATGAGGTAAATGTGACATCAGGTAAATCATGTCAAGATGCCTTAATTCTTTCTATGGATAGTTTTTTTGAGTCTTAGGTATTAGATTCAGGGGCTTCTTTTCATGCCACCCAATATAGGCATTATTTTATTGATTATGTTTAAGAGAATTTAGGACATGTATATCTTGGTGATGATGAGCCATGTGAGATAGTAAGGAAAGGTTGTGTTCAGGTTAAGATGCAAAATGACAACACAAGCATCCTTAAGGATGTTAGACATGTGCCTATGTTGAGATGGAATTTGGTTTTAGTGTGGCAATTGCGTAATGAGGGATGTTCAATATTATTTACTATAGATTCTTGGAAAATTACCAAAGGTGCTCTTATGATTTTAAGAGGTAATAAATTTGGTACTTTATATTTGACTAGTAGTGTCGATTCTATTGATTTAGTTACTATAGATGGAGATGAAACTATGTGGCACTACAATCTTGATCATATGATCCATAAGGGCATGCAGATCTTAAAAGATAAGTTGCCTAGATTAAAAGATATAGATCTAGACTTCTGTAAGAATTATGTGTATAGGAAATAAAAGTGGGTTAAGTTCCTAAAGGTTGGACCCACAAAGAAAGAGCACAAGTTAGATATGGTACACTCAGATGTATGGGGATAAACTAAGGTATCTTGTATTTGTGGATCCAAATATTATGTTACATTTATTGATGATGCAACTAGGAAATTTTGGGTTTATTTCATTAAAAATAAATATGATGTATTTAACACTTTTAAGAAGTGGAAATCCTTGGTTGAGAATGAAATAGATCTCAAGTTAAAATGTCTTAGATCAGATAATAGAGGTGAGTATTATAGTAATGCTTTCTTTGATGATTGTTATAATAATGGAATCCGTAGGCAAAGGATGGTTCTAATAACTTCATAGTAGAATGGGGTATCTAAAAAGATGAATAGAATAATAATGGAACATGTTAGGAGTGAGGTTACATGTAGGGTTGATTTTATATTTTGGGCATAAGTAGTTAGTATGGTAGTATATCTGATTAACAGAGGATCTTTTAAGCCTTTAGATGGAAGCATTCCTAAACAATCTTTGTCTACTACAAATGTTGATTATTCTTTTCTTAGATTCTTTGGATGTGAGTTTTTTTCTCTCATTAAGAATGAGGATAGGACCAATATAGAGGCTAAATTAGAAAATACACATTTGTTGGATATGGAAAGGATGACTTTGGTTTCTATTTATGGAGCATTAAAAATAAGAAAATATTTCAGTCTAGAGATGTAGTCTTTAATTAAAAATTCATGTATAAGGACTGGTTGTATGAATAGGAATAAGAACAAAAATAGTACACAATATTGGATGACATTGTGAATGGAAAAGTATCTAATGATTTAGTTTAGGAACCTTTTACATAAGGACCCCAAACTCCTATAGTAAGAAGGTTTTCTAAGGTAAGAAGAACACCTAAACATTTTTCTCCTTTGAATTATTTATTACTCCCTGAAAATAGAGAACCAGAGTGTTATGAGGAAGCAATGCAAGTAGGTGCCAAGTTGAAGTGGGAGCAAACCATGGATGAGGAGCATAGGTCTCTCATGGAGAACTAAATGTTAGATTTGGTAAGGCTACCCAAAGGCAAGAGTGCATTGCCAAACAAGTGGATATTTAGAATAAAGGAAGAGGATGCAGGGAGAAAAAGATATAAGGCCAGGATGTTGGTTAAGGGGTTTACACAAAAATTAGGTATTGATTTTGATAAGATTTTCTCTCTTGTTATAAAAATGACTTCTATTAGGACTATTCTTGGTTTAGTTGTAGTTGAGGATTTGCACTTAGAATAGTTACATGTGAAAATTACTTTTCTTCATGGTGATTTGGATGAAGAGTTGTATATGAAGTAGCCATAGGGATATGAGGTAAAAGGTAAGGAGAACTATGTGTGTAGACTAAAGAAGAGCTTGTATGGCCTGAAAGAAAATCCACATTAATGGTATAATAAATTTGATTATTTTATGTTAGAATAAGAATATCAAAGGTGTCATTCTGACCATTTCATGTACATCAAACATTTTGATGAGGGTTCATTTATTATATTATGCTTTTATGTCAATGGCATGATAGTTACATGAAATAACATACATCATATTCATATGCTCAAAAAACATCTTAGTGACTCCTTTTCTATGAAGGATTTGGGTGTTGTAAATTAAATCCTTGGTATGAGGATTTCTTGTGACAAGAAGGAGAGGAAGCTGATCTTATCCCAATTAGAGTATGTGAAGAAAGTCATGGAAAGGTTTAGCATGATGGATGTTAAATCTATCGGTACTCCTTTGGCAAGCCACTTTAGATTATCAAAGGAGTAGTGTCTTAAGATGGAAGATGAAAAGCTTAAGATGTCTAAGGTACCTTACTCACTGGTAGTTAACAGCTTGATGTATGTCATGATTTGTACTAGGCCAAATATTACCTAAGCAATGGGAGTTGTGAGTAGGTATATGAGTGATCTAGGTTATGAGCATTGGCAAGTAGTGAAATGGATTCTTTGGTATTTGAGAGGAACCATGGATGTTACATTATGTTATGGTGGATTAGATACCACTTTGTGTGGTTATGTGGACTTGGATACAGTAGGGGATATTAATAGCAGGAGTATGATAGGATATATATTTACTATTGGAGATACAATGGTTAGTTATATTTCTAAGATATATAAGGTTGTGACTTTATTAGACACATAGGAAAAGTATATTGCTTCCATAAAGGTCATCAAGGAGATGATTTGGTTATAGTAGTTATTTTGAGAGCTGGGGCATGAGTAAGAAGTTGAGAGACTACACAGTGATAGTTAGATTGCTATTCATTTGGCAAGGAACCCTACTTTCCACTCGAGTATGAAACACATTTAGTTGTATTATCACTTCATCAAGATAGCTTTGTAGGATAACTTGGTGAAGCTAGAGAACATTCATACTAGCTAGAATCCTATGGATATGATGACCAAAGTGGTCACATTGGATAAGTTGAGACTATGTTTAGATTTGGTTGGCCTTAGTTATCATGGAGTAGTGATAGATTATATTCATGAGAAACAATCTCCAAGTGGGAGATTATTGAGTGTGGAACCCTTTGGGGATATGACATGACCATAGGAATAAATTTTGGAGGCCTAAAGAGCTCCAAGGATGTGGGGAGTGTAGTTTTCACTACTCTACCTTTTGTGGAACCTTTCTCCACATGTGAGTGGAATATTCCTAGTATATTTCTAATTTCTATGTTTCCATGTTTTATGGAGTTAGTTGTTAGATGCCTTTTCCCATGTTAACTTCCTTGTTTTGAGGGATATAGTTATTTTTTTGAAAATGGAATGTGTTCCTTATTGTAAAGAGTTGGTTATGATCACATGGTGTTGGTAAATGTTCCTTTGAAAGGTGGAGACCCTAAGTTTGGCATATTCCTTCTTGGATGGACTTGTGGATGAGCTTGATGATGTGGAATTGTGTTTTCTTGAGTGGATTTGCCTTCATTTGATATATATATTTAGGGTGTGGTGTGGCCTTTAGAGGTTGATGGTTTATTAGGAGGGTGTGGATTTAAGGATCAGACTCAAAGTGTAGGTGTTTTTGCAAAGTACAAGTGTTCATTAAAGGGTATGGTTTAATAACTTATGAGATACACATTGTGCAAGTGCAGGTGAAAGTGCAGTATTTTGTGCAACATTTTTTATAGGAGATTTTTATATCTCTATGAGAGTTCATTGTAGTCTTGGTATTTACATTACTATTTTTTATTTGAGAACTTTCATTGGTGGACATAGCCCACATTGGGTGAACCATGTTAAATCTATGTTATCCATGTTATTATCTTGTTCTCTCAATTATGCTTTCATAATAATAGTGAATTAAGGAATGTGTCTATGATGCATGTTATTTCATAGATTTAGACTTGGTTTATGGTAATATTAAATCTGGTTTAAATGTTTTAATTCCTAACAATGTTACTAGAAGGAGAGGGCATTGACCCAATAATAATGGGTCTAGTACTATGAGGAGTATGGGATGGTTCATGGGATTTAATAGTAACAGTGTCAATGTGGGTTGTAGAAATGCATCCCATGGTATTGTTATAGTCATAAGGCATGTTGTTGTAACCCAAGTTGTTATAATGGGTATTATGATCCTAATTATGATCATGTTGGTTACAATTTTGACCTTGATTCTGGTTTTGATTCTACCATTGATTCCATCGTTTGTTCTAATTATTTCTTTGTGGTTGTTGATTATATCAAGGAAATGGATCTTGATAGATTCCCATATCTTAATTAGTGCCCTATGGATGCATTTTGATCTCAACTTCACCACTCTCAATAAAATCTTCAATAAGGTGCTTTAATTAGATGCAATGATAAGCATTGTGACCAACAACATGATGAAAGTTACAAAATTCATTTTCTTTATACCAATCTAGCTTTGGTTGAGAGATAGGAAATGTCCTTAGTATAGGCCATACAATTAGGTTAACTACTATGAGATTTTATAACATTGGTCAATAGGCTCTCCCAATTTTTTAAAGACTCTAAATTGATTGCAAAGTATCATTCGTGGAAGAACTCTTTAAAAATTAGCTGGTGGATTAGGTAGAGCTAATTTCACATTTGGAGCCTGTAGGTCCTACATTATTTTTACATGTCTTATTTCAATTACTCTATTCCCTACCATGTTCGTGTTCTTATTTAAACCCTTAGGATTCTCTATTATAACTATTTGACTAGGAGATTAGGTCTGATTTGATATTTGACCCTGAGAATAAATCTTCATAAGGCATTTTGAAATAAATGTCTTCTTAATCTACACACCCTTTGTCTATGATTTATTCAAATTAGTTATTGCAAGAAAGCCATAGATTATGCATGACCTCGGGGTATAATTTTTATAAAAATATGTCTGCCAACCTTTTTTTTGGAAAATTATGTTGGAAGCAACCAACTAATGCTCTTTAACACTTTAAATATGCTTTGAATCTTTCTCCATCTCACTGTTTGGCTTTGCACAAGTCAATAATGGTCAATTCATGTTCAATGTTATATGAGAAGTAGTTGACAAACTTTTTAGATAATTCATTCCAATATACAATTGATCTTTTGGGTAACTTAAGTAGCCAATCTAAAGCTTGTCCCACTAAACTTCACATAAATAAATGAAGCAAATAAACACTATTAAATGAAACCTCTTGGCATAACACAAAGAATGCCTAAATGTGTTCATGAGGGTCACCCTTTATTTTGTATTTGTCAAATTTAGGTGCCTCAAAATGAGATATAAAGGGGACTTGGATAATGCATAAATCAAACAAATATGGACATATCTCATCAAATTTGTACTTCTTGATTTTATTTCCTATCTCCAATCATGACACAATTTCCTTCATAGAATTCCACTCTTGCATGTTTGGTGTATTCATATGTGGAACATAATTCTATTTGGGTGGTATGTGCCCCTATTATATGGATTTGTTAGGGATGTACACCCTATGATACACAACTTTATTTTGGTTCACTCCTTGATTCGAGTAAGTGAGTTGTTGATTCTTTAGAATCTTTTACCTTAAATTATAAGTGTTTTATTAATTTTAGGGAGTCCATGGTCTTTTTTCTAAAGTATGTTTTGGTTGATATGAACTAGCCAAATTATTTTGTATGATTTCTCCAATTCATACTGAATGTTTTGGTCTTTCATTTTATTAAGGAATAAGAGGTTATTGATGATTGAAAAATGTATGCTCCATATCTAGTGAAGCATGTTGCAAAAACTCTTGGGATTTAGGTTATTCACTTGATCCATCATTATTATGTTTTCAACTAAAGTTTTCATTAGTTTAACCACATTCCCTTATTCCTTAAAAGCATCATTATGGATTGAAGTAGCAAATAAAGAGTCTATTAAGTCTACAATAAGTTGGTCTACATATCATTAGCTTATCTTTTTGATCTTGTTGATAAGATCTTGATCAGTAGGTTTTGACTCTATAAGCACTTATTTTCCTTTACTAGAAGAAGGTATGTTTTTTTTTCAAAGTTCATGAAGGATTGTTCTCATTGTTGTTCTCTTTCTCCAACCAAAGTATGAAATTGTTCCATAGGAAATTCTGAGGGTAATCTAGCACTAGATTCAATAAACCTTAGGAGTGATTCATTTTTGTCCTATTGGGGTTGATATTCTAAAAAGTCTTCCTTGGATCCTATAGTTGTGAGAATGTCTTCAAAGACTACTGAATTGTCTTGACCATCATAAGAATGCTCCTCCTCATATCTAGGGTCATAATAGACCCCACTATGATTGTACCTTTGAGTCATGTCTAAAAGGGTTGTTATCTACATTTGGAAAGATTTGGAAAATGTTTTGCAAATGTTTAAATAAGGAATGCGCTTTGAATTTATCCAAACAAGTGACAATGAAACAAAGAGACTAATAAAGAGGAGGTGTTATAGTACTACATAATTAGAAGAATTTGCTCATGAAATTACTCAACCTTAGGTGGGGTTTAAATCATATAAATTAGAAGAGGGTATGATAACTCAAAGACCTAAGTGTAAACTAGTACACCAAATGTCAATATTGTAAAGGTTAGTTCAACTTTGATGAGTTTCTACTAGGAAATTAGAAGAAAGTGATTTAGATTAGGAAGGTGAAAATGCAAAGTAATAAATTCAAGATGTGAAGACATGAAAGAATTCCTAAGTATAAAAGGAAGACCAGAGGGGTAGTACAATGCCACCACATGGTAATAGGAGGTAGAATGAAATGTGTTTTATGTGAGCAATACACTAGATGACCTAAGTTAATAATGATCAAATGATGATGAGTCTATAATAAATTTTAACCCAAATGGGAAATTGAACCCAAGTTAACTCAAGTCAAGTGAAAATGGTAAAACTAATTAACACATTAAATTAGAACTTAGAAAGGTGCAATTATAAATTTGAATTATCAATGAAGGACTTAAAGATGTTTGGAAAATGGTTTAGACTCAAATGGGAATCGTAATTATGTTATTTTAGACATTACAAACACAAATGTTTAAGATGAGGTTTTGAACAAGGCAAAGATGATTTGAATTTGACTAGCATAACATCTCCTTTTTCAATAAATGGTGGACAATAAATGTGTCTAGTTATGAGATGTTTACAAATAAGTTTTAGACTCAAATCATGACCAAGCAAGTAAAGGAAAAGATAAATATAAATAAGTAAATTTTCCTAAGCCCTAAACTAACAAGGTTGCATCTTATTATTGAAATATATCTATATACATGCTTTTGGGAGGATTTTTATTGTTGATCCAAAAATAAAAGTGCTTGAAGTGGTAGGGTATTTTACACCCTCCTTCTCCCAAGAGATTGTACATTGACATGGACCTTTAGGTTAATCACCCTACATCAACAATACTTTGTGCCAAGTGGGGTTGTTCTAAAACTTAAATTTATGACTATCTAGATGGTCCCAAGCATGGCTAATACTAGAGATGAAACACATTAATTCAATCCATGTCAATCAGATTATTGTGAAAAGTTATTATCCTTTTCAAAAACACTATATCCATTAATTTCTTAGTGTAGTGTGTGATGTCTTGATTGATCATACATTCCAAGATGGATTTCTGCTAATAGAGTTTGCTTAACCACTCAAGAAAATGTCCCAGTGGGTTACCCTCAATTTGTATACCCCACCATGGAGTGGGGTTGAAGACAATGCTAGGAGATGAAAACATGGGTCTAATCTTACCTAAAAAACTTGTAAAGAGGCTATGAACTCCCCTCTACAAGCTAAATTGCATAAAATAAAATGATCTATAGTGTGCAGCCCTAGAACTCGATGAGAGGCTAGAGTTTCTCCTACCCTAGAAGAATTCACATTTTGTAGGACAACCACGACATAGGAAGTGAAACCTTCTCCTTATTTGACTTCACCACCACCTAAACATACATATATTACTTTGGGGCATAAGAAATAATATATTTATAGATCTATGGTCCATCTAAGTTATTTTCCACCTTTAGAACAAGCTTTAGATGCTAAATATTTCATTCTAGATTAGCCTATAGTTGAATAACAATAGGCATCATGGGAGGAAGAAACTTACCCAATATAATGATGATTCTGACAAGAAGAAAAGAAGCACCCAAAGGATTAGGACCAATAACATCAAGCTCAATAAGCAATTCATCAAGCTGAATAAGTTGAGGCCATGAAAAAGCCCTAAGATGTAGAGGCTAACTGACAAAAGGCTATCAAGGTGGCCAAGAAGGCACAAGAAGCTATTGATATAAAAAAATAGGTGCAGGAGGCACACAAGAAGGATATGGATGAAGAACAAAAGAATAAATAGGATTCTCTTACTACCAAGGCCAAGGTAGAAGAAGATAAGTAACAATAAGATGTAGTGGCATAGGCAAAGAAGACTATGGAGGATTCCACTCTCACCTAGTAGCAAGCCAAGGAAGCTAAAAAGAAGAATAAGATGAAGCCCTACACAAATACCAAGCTCAATCATAGGATTAACATGCAAATGTAGATAAGGCACATGTTGACCTAGAAGCACAATCTTAGGCTATGACTAAATAAAACAAGGTTGTTGTACTTGAGGAATAGAAGAATGAAAAAGGGCATGCATAGAATTTATAGGAGGAATAGGAGAAAAATAAATTTGTCGAGGATGAGCTCACTAGGAAATAAATAGAGAAATATAAAATAAAATAAGATGAAGATGTTTTATAGTAACTCAAGATTGTAGTATAAGAAATGACACAATAATAAAAACTCTTTGTCTAGTAACTAGGTGGATTAAAGCAGTCAAGGAAAGAAGAAGAAATATTTATATCTACAACAAATTGGTAGCAACTAGTTTTACCTTTAAGAGGAGTTTGGCTATGGGAAATTACAATTGTGGGTGTTTAGTGCACCACCTTCTCACTTCCACTTAAAACCATGCCATGCCCTGATCCTTTAGCCATAGTGGGAACATTGTCAACATTCCCCTTCAATATGAAGTATGATTAGATGTTTCCAGATCACCACTAAAGAAAATTTAGAGGGCAATATGATATTCTAGGAGTCCATTACATAGAAGGTTGATTATATAGAGTAGGAGATTAATAAATCCAAGGTTGAGAACATTGATTTGAAGGCTTGACTGCATGAAGCTACCAATATTATCTAAGACACTTATCCTGAGTTGGTCACTTGAGCAATCAGGGACCAAGTAATGTCCAACCAGCATAGACTGAAGACACTTATCTCTGAGTTAACCAAAGATAAGACATTGGGCTAAGATTTCAAATTCAAGACTACTACTCTCATCACTCTAATGAAGGAATACCAAGAAATGCTTAACATTACTGCATTTCAAGTTCAATAAGTTACACACAACTTACTAGAATAGAAGAAATAATTGAATACCTCTTTACCCAATTCTAATGTAGACTTTGTAAAGGCTACCACCATCAAATCAACCATGGAAAGTCACACTAAAAATGGGGAGGAAAAGGATAAAACATTCTAAGAATCACTCAATTCTAGTGATAATGTGCATGATAGCCTCCTAAATTTGTAGAGTCAGCTATTACATAGTTTCTTCACCAACATTCAAGCTCAATGACACACACAAAAGATGAATTAGCTGAGTGGAGAGATTTAGACAAGGGTTGTGAACACCAAGGTAGACTTGAACATAACTAATGATGTAAATATTAAGTAGATCATCGACTTCCATTGTCCATTACACACCCTACTATGGATGATACAAGAAGTGATGTTGGACTAGAATGCATAAAAAATGCATTTGACTCCCTTCACTAGTGTAGTTACCCAAATTATCTATACACTTGTGTATAGGCCACCTTTAGAGCTCCATAAGGTCATCACATGATGAAAAGGTACATAGTCTCGGTCTAAGGACTCCTCTGATCGAACTTCAATTGCATCTATGCCACCACCATCAATTTAAGTACTATGTAGAGTATAAATTTCAAAAAATTTGTATAACATTTTTTATTTGGGATGACTTAATAAGACAAGTGAGGCCAGGTTGGTTGAAAACCCATAAAGGGTAGCCACCTAGTTATGTCAGCATATTAAAAACCCACAACGGGTGGTAGGTTGGTATGTTACTTAGTAGAAAACCCAAAAGGGTGGCTAAGTAGTGTGAAAGAGGTGAAAACCAAAAATGGCACCTTGATCGATAACTATGAATCTTACTAATCTAACCATTTCTTCAACCTCTAGTCACTTGTGTATTCTCAAAGATATTACAATGTTATCTCAAGATGAGACAACATTTAAAGTCTGGGAAAGTGTTGGTAGGAGAACATAGATTATAAATTTGCATAGGATATTTGTCTAATATTCATGCATTATGTACTTATTTTGTTGTTGTATAAGTCTATTTTGTCTTATCTTTAACACTTTTCATAGGCTAGAATATGAAGAGACTCCACTTTTGGTTCCAATTATGAGAATAAGATGAATAGTCATAGACTGGAAATTTCTATATATACTTTTATTTGTAAGAAGAAGAGGGTTCCACTTTTTGAGAGATTAATAAGGATTATTTTGTTATGGTTACCTATGTGATTTCTTATTATGTTTCTTGCATGCATTCTCATGTGTAATGTTTTGGCTACTTTCTATCTAACTATTTTGAATGCATTATTTCAGTCTATTCAATACTAGTTATTCTTAATTATTCAATAACACAAGATAATTAATGAATTAATGGTGCCTATGTTTCTATCATCCAAATTCATATCTTTATATAATAAACAATCTTGCACACATGAATTAAATCATAGGTATCCTCATCCTTAGCATGTTATGATGCTTCAAGAACCTTTGCTAACAATTTAAAGAGTAATAAGTCATCATTGAACTTCACAAAGACTATATAGATGTGTTTGCATGGAGTTATTCGAACATGCCAAGGCTAGATCCAACCATGGTAGTGCATCATTTAGTGGTTCATCCAAATGCAAAACTAATTAAATAAAAACTTCATAAAATGCACCCCAAGGTGGCCCTCTTGGTTAAATATGACTTGTAAAAATTCCTAGAAGTTGGGTTCATCCATCCAATTGACTATTCTAAAGCATTGGTAAAGGATGAAGGTGGTCCAATTAGTCTCACATGTAACGTGTGAGTATGAAGGCCTAATTATTTTTAGGTCTCACTGAGACCCAATGGTGGTTTGGGGATAATGAGGTAATGACCGACCTATGAGAATGAATTTAAGTTATGTCTTAGCATGATAGAAGTCTTAAGGGTTAAGGCAAGTCTTTTACATGACCAAGAAGATAATATTCATGAACACCCTATAAAGAGTGAAAGTAGAGGTGATGGTTTCTAGACTAGTGAGAGGACAATTGTGTGAGTGCGGATTCAAGCAAAGAAGAAAACCTTTGAAAGATAAGGAACAGGTTAGTAAGGACCATCAAAGTGTGAAAAATATTAGACATGTTTATCTGATCAAGTTGATGTATGAGGACACACAGATCATTGGACCTAATGAGCCTAGAAGAGGTAGTTTGAGCGAGTTTTCCCTAGAGGCATCTTGGGAGAGATTGGAGGTGAAGAGTGGAGAAATAGGTGATCATCACTAATTGAAGATTAGTAACAATTGTTCAAGGTGATTTGTTCAAGTAGCTGAGTGGGTGCTTGGTTGCCTAGGGGTTTGGTTCCTCCTTGCAAGGTGAAACTTGATAAAAGGTATATTTATTGTGAGTGCTTAGATAGATAGTGGAAATAGATCTTTATGAGATTTTTGTATCACTAAATTAAGGGATGAGTGTTCCTTGATTAGTTGGTGATAGTCTAAATTAAGTCTTGTCATTATAGGAAAGTATTCCATCTTGTAGGGTTCAGTGGGTTTAATCCCCCAAGAGGGTTTCCCACGTATATGATGTGTTCATGTGATGTATAATATTATGTATGCTTTGGATTTATGTGATTTCATGTTTATGTTGTTTGATCAAGTTGATGTATGCTAAATGTTTAGGTGTTGAGAATTTAATTGGATTATCTTGCATCACTGATTCACCCCCAGTGATTATACCTCTAAAAAACATAATGATGAAGGTAAAGAATGAGCAATTTATTATCTAAGAAAGACCATAATCTCATATGAGATTAATTATACCCATATTAAAAAGGCTT
Organism: Torreya grandis; assembly: GCA_037957365.1. Lineage (NCBI taxonomy): Eukaryota > Viridiplantae > Streptophyta > Pinopsida > Cupressales > Taxaceae > Torreya > Torreya grandis. The sequence continues at coordinate 450,337 of JARHVA010001653.1, forward strand.
GTTTGGTCATCATCTTTGACTCCTAGAAAATCAAGCATTATATGCTAAACAACCAAGTCAAGATCATAGTAAAATTTGATCCCCTAAAGTATATGCTATCTAAATCAACTTTAACTAATATAATGGATAAATGGATTATGTTGTTAAGTGAATTTTATATAGAATATGTAAATCAAAATTCCATTAAAGGATAAGTCATTGAGGATCAACTTATGATATCACCCATTGCAGACATCAAACCTCTCATCATGGCCTTTCCAAATGAGTCTATATTAACTACTTTAAAATCAAATGTCTAGAAGTTAAATTTTTATGGATCTTTCACCATGCATGGGTCAAGATAAATAATCTTTTTGGTAACCCCAAAATGTGACCTAATCCTTAAATCCTTCTAAATTACTTTCCCATGTATGAATAATATTATTGAATATGAAACCTTAATTGTCAATCTCTAAATTGTTATCTAGTGGAATATCCAACATCTCCAATCATTTGGTGATTCTCAATTGATTATAAAGTATGTGAATGAGGAGTTCCAAACAAAATATGAGAAATTACTTTCCTATAAATAACTAGTGGACTAATTGAAAAAAAAAATTAGTCCATAACAATTGAGCAAGTGCCTAGGGGAACCAATAAAGATGTTGACTTAATGGCCACCATTGATTCTTTGATAGATATTCCATAAAATGTCCTTGAAGGTAATTTTCTAATTAAATAACTATTATTACTAGATCATCAATCCATGGCTCATTTTCAAATTTGTGTTATACTTGATGCTAGTCTACCTTGGTACCATGATATTTACACTTAACTCTATGATAACATTCTACCACTAGACCTCAATCACCACAAATGTAAATCCTTCATTCATCACACATCATGTTATACCATTCTTGATAGTACACTCTATTAGTGAGGCTATAATGAGACTTTATTGAGATGCCTAACATCAAAGGAGTCTACTCTTATAATAAAGGAGGTCCACAATAGTATCTTTGGTGGTCATGTCAATGGGATGGCCCTCACCAAGCAGTTACTTCAGATTAGATACTATTGGACCAATGATTCCTACTAGTATATGTGAAAATGTGTAGCTTATCAAAAGCATGGTAATATAATTCATGCCCTACACAAGAGCTACAACTTATAATGAGCCCATGGCCATTTTCCATATGGGGACTAGACCTAACTGATAAGATCAATCCTACATCATCTAATGAACACAAGCTTATAATTATAGCTATAGAGTATTTTACTAAATGGGTTGAAGCAATGTTGTTAATCTATACCACAGGTCTCCAAATATTAAAGTTTATTTTGAATTAGATTAGTTATCATTTTGGAATCCTATCCAAAATCATATAAAATAACATAACATATTTTAAAAATCAAAAATTCAAAGACCTGTGTAGTTGTGATCACATCAAGAAACATTTATCCACACCCTATTATCCCCAAGGTAATGGACAAGAAAAAGTAAATAATAAAATGCTTCTCAAAATTCTCAAGAAAATTGTTAATAATGCAGGTAGAAATTAGCATTTATAATTGTATCCCACTCTTTGGTCTTATAAAACCAGTGTCAGAATACCTACTAGGGCCACTCTATATTCTCTTGTCTATGGTATAGAAGCAATATTGTTCATTGAAGTTGAGTTCCCCTCCTTATGAATCTCTTTGCTAGGCATGATTACTGATCATAATTTCAAACAAGAATAATTAAAAGAGCTTGAGATATTAGATGAAAATGTCAAAATAACTTGGATCACCTTTGGGCATATCAAAATAAGCTCAAGGGCCAATATTTCAAGAAGATCCAGTCCCAAGAATTTGAAATTAGTGACCTAATCCTAAAGGAGAATCATAAAAACACCAATGTAGAGTGAGAAAATAAAGGAAAATTTGAAGTAAAATGGTTTGGGCCTTATATCATCATTAAAAAATTTAGATCAAGTGCCTATAAATTAGTTACACTCGATGGTGATGAGTTGTATGAACCCATGAATATTATGCATATTAAGCATGTTTATACTTAAAAGGTTCCATCCATATATGAGTCCCCACTCTTAGGGGCACATCCATCACCACTCCAATTCTCTCATCTTTTCACTCCATTCCATCATTTCCATATGACCCTGATCCTAATAATGGGTATTTAATATATGCTTAGGGAAATTCAAGAGATATGACTTTCAAACTACGGCAAATCATTGTTGAACATGTAAAGGGGAATATCTATTGAGGAGTCCTACAGAATGTCTAATCCACTTTTAAATAGCTACTCATACAATTTTTAACCTCCTAATACATAGCCCAATCACCTCCTCCTTGATGAATCTTCTTCCTATCAACCTTAATTGCATCAAAACTTGTCCATCCACATTCACCCCTAAGCATAAATCCACAAGAACCCACTAACCTCATCACTAATGAAGGGTCATATAATGTCCTTACTCCAAGATCTATCACACACTTTGTGATGAAATTCGGATAATTTATTCTAAACCCTAAACATTGTCAGTACGAGTGGTTTTCATCCTTTTCTCATTTGTCATAAAAATTATTGGGCATAATTTACCCATGCACATATTTAATTATATCCCTAAATTTGACTCTATTAGGGCCTCTTTTATGTATTACCTTTAGCAACCTTGTTATTAATCCTTTTTCGGGTGGTTATCATATTATAAATAATAATTATCCAACATCATTTTAATCATTTCCTTAGATTATCTTTTGTATAAATTAAATATGTATTTATGTCAAAATATTTATCATGATCCTCTTATCTTATTAAGTCGTAAATATCTTGAATTATCATTTTATATAGGTGTGAATGTGTGTTATTATTATTGATCAAGTTTGTTAATAATCATTAAGTCTTGTAAATATTTTTCATAGTCCATAATCTTGTTTTATTGTCTTGTTATCTTGTATTTTAAATTTTTTTTACTTTTTGATATAGGGAACAAGGATGGCCTTCAATGACTACCCAACGTGAAAATTGGTAAAATCACTAAAATGGAGTTCCCATACATTGTGGATCTAATGTGACCCTAGATATCTTCATGACATGGGATCACTTATACTCACAAGTGCAATAGTAAATTGGATTGTCTTAATCTCTAATGTCTTGAAATTTGCCCACCATCCTATCCCCCTAAAAATTACACTATCCCATCTAATAGTCCTATCCTACTACCCAACACCCACCCATCTCCTTGGTGTAGGAAGATTTTACCCAACCTTAGTTTGTGAGACACATGATTTAAAAAATGGATTATTTACTAGCACATTGTTAACAAACATTACATGTCATTTTACCATCCCATATAAACATAAAACATCATCCTCCATATTAAATAAAACCATGTTCATCATTACATCTCATTTAAAATAATACATCCAAACATCTCATATGATTATAACAACACAAATCACATAATATAAAATGACATAATTGATCCAAAACTCGAAATCTTTGGTTGAAAGATAATTCAAAAATAAGAATAACACAATTCAAATAAGGCTATCTCTGAAAAGAGATGTTTTATTGATCAAAATTGTAGACTCAAACATATGCCTATCTCTGAGAAGAGATGTATGATTTCCATTTCAGGTTACATATTCATTTATATATGTTTTTAAGGTGTGAGGAGGATGTGGAAGGTCACCAATCTTGAGGGAGATTAAGTGGTTCAACTTCCATGATTTACAACAATATAGAATTCGAGGAATTACTATTTTTATAAACTTACTATTTTTAGACTGCACTATTAAAATTAAAATTTGGGGCACTTCCATTAGGTTTTAGGGGGTCAAACTTCATTGGGAAAATATAAATGTCATCTCATGATTTTCCCCTTATTATCATCTTTCCAATGGTTCAAATGGTGAGTCAATTGGAGCTACCGTGTGAAAGTTATGGCTCCCGAAAGTCCGTCATCAATTGGGGTGGACCCATCACCCGAATTGTCATCTGAATTATTGCCAGGATCAATCATCTACATCTAAACCATAAAAATCAACTATATCATATAAGTATCATCTAATATTAATGATATCCAATCACATAATATCAATAAACCACATCCATGATCCATATATACATACTTAACAATCACATAATTTAGTCCATCCATCTTCAATAACATAATCACAATAATAATTACACAATAATAACATCATGTATAACAAAATCATAATCACATATATCCATAGTCCATAATTTCCATCAGAGTCCATGATAAAATATATAACCATACAAATGGGCCCCATGGAAAATTAATATGTTATAATACATGCATGTCCATAATATAACACATGTCTAAAAAATACACATCATGAATCATTATTATCCAGGTGATCTCCTCTCAGGCTGGTGTATGGAATAGGAGGAACTAGTTTTGGATGTCATAGCACACTAACCTATTGGCACTACTAACTCATGAACATCTTGGTAATACTAGGCCTCTCATGTCAGTAGACTAATCTGCCTCATAATCATCCCCATACCCCTCTCCTCTAGTTCCATATCACCCTCTTCCTTGGCCTTCTTAACCCACTATAACTCTACCTCTCTCTCTTATCCTCAACTAAAGTTATCCAATATACCCTCATAATGAGGATATATGTGAGTCCTAACTCTAGATCTAACTCTTACATGCAACTATCTTCCCCTACAAAGTTTCTACCTATCCAAGTGCTCTGGCTAACTGATTATCCCTCTGTATGATTTGTCCTTGTAAATCTATAGCCATCCTATCCCACTCAACTGAGATCCCTAAAATATATGGCACCTAGGCGTGTATCTTTCTCCTTAACTTATCCAATAGTTCCTGGTTATACTCACTCAAGGGTGGCCTAGATGGTCCTACATTATCATCACCTACACTCCTCCCTGCTTAATCTATAACTCTAATTTGGTCTACATCTTGACTCCCTTAATATCCCCCATCAATTTCCATCACATCTAGCCCACCATAGATTCTAATGGCCCTATACCTAGGCCTTTGCTCTTTGTGTTCACCTCCTCCCTAGTCAAACTCATACTTGTGATAATCTTTAAACATCCCCCCTCGTCACTCTAGCTAGATGTTTAAGTAGTATATAAGGCCATACTTGGGTCCACCAAGCTATGTATGATGTAGTCACTCTAGGATATGGAATTAGGTTTTGTTAATCCCATATGATAGTGGAAATAATCTCATAATCCACCCTGGCTAGTGCCCTGTCTACCAAGTCTCTCCACTATAGCCTCTCCCTATCACTATGAACAAATAAATGCTCCTCTCTAAGAACATCATGTGGAATCATAAATTATCATTACACACTATTAGGCCTATATCTCTCAATAATATAATCATGATGAATAATTAGATAACATTTGGTGATCATGAAACATGTAACATCTGCATCCTCTACCTATCCCCATTAGACCTATTTATATGGCATCTAGGTGATCTAGTTCGCTTGAAGACTATTAAATGCCTATCTATAAAAATGCATCTCACTAACATGATATCTCTATACTCCAATAATTATATACCATCCAAATATTAAGGGCTAGTTGGGATCCCTATTTTCATTGGTACCCAATGGTCCCTCTATCATGATATGTTCCCAATTTCATATCTATAATAATAGAGAAGGACCTAATCTCATTGCTCTTCTATATGCCCCCATGTTAAGCTCTCTATATAAGTGTTTAATATCATGAGATCCCAATAAAATACTTGATAATCATAAACCATGTATGATACCACATCCCCTAATCCTAAATAGAACCACTGACTGCTCTTATCTAGAAAGAGTATGTTGATAACAAGAGACATAATAATAAGAGTCAACCTATCAATAGTACCATCCCTTAGAGCCCTATAAATATCCACCCTATAATCTTGAACTCCAATTTGTAGTCAACTAGCTAATCTTTGCACCATCACACTCAGGGTATGTGATTACCAGTATATCCTATGACATCTCATCGATAATTGGAAAATATGTAGAATATCCTTGAGAGTCATTATCATCTCGCTAGTCACAAAATGGAACATGTTGGTATCTGAGTAACATCTCTTGACCAAATTAGTAATCAAGGCCATATCAATCCTCACCATGGGAATCATCATAATATAGTAAAGGCCTATCATCTCAATCACTCCATACTCGATAGGTGTCAATATATGCATCTCATGAAGTATCACTAGATGACATAATCAAAATCCAAAATGCCTAAATCCTCCTACAAAAATACACAACATTATCAAGTCATGACACTTTATAATCTAAATATTCAACCTATTTCATCTCATCTACCTAAACCCTTAACTTGATCATTTAACCTAGTTCCCTTAACTCACCATCTCCTTAATCTTATCTCTTTTACATAATCCTACCCAATTATCCATCACAACCAACCTATATACCCATCAAACTAACTACTCTACTTATGCATCTAACTAATTGACTACCAATATTTTGACTAACTTACCTCTCTTCTTCACCATACTAACCACTACCTATTTTATCTAGTTAATTATCCCTCCCAATTAACTTACTAACTTTCCCATCTCATTCAATTTCCTCCTAACATATCCTTTCTCCCCCACCCACTAACCTAACATTACTCCATTTAACTCCCTATCACCCTAAACCTATCCCCATCCACCTTAACCCACTCACTAACTATCATTCCTAATTTCCATAAAACCATAATTTTTGAGCTGGCCCTAATTAATAGACTTGGTAATATCACCATTTGCAAATTGTAGCTTGAAAAACTATAGGTCTAACTGTGTAGTTTGAAAAACCATGATTCCACTTTTGTATTATTACAATAATGTAATTCATTTTCTATGGTATTACAAAACTATAAATTGCCTTTTGTAATTTTGTAAAACTACATCTTTGCATCTTGTAATTTTGTAAAACTACAACTTATGGTTATATTATCATGACTTGTGGTGATAATATCATGACTAAGGGCTAAACCCCTAGTGGTGGCATTTCCATAGCCACATGTACATGTAATAAATTCAAAATTAAATGTGGAAATAACTACATTAAATAACGAAGGGAAAAGTACTCACTGGTGGTCTTGCATCGACCACCCTTTGGTGCTCCCAAACCCTCTCTTTATGGTGTGATGAGCGAGGAATGCAATCTATCGATTACTCACCAGAGCACAAAATTCACAATATCTAAAAGACAAAATGAGACTTTTTACCCCCTTTTCCTATTTTACCCCCTAATTCTCCCTTTATTTTACCAATTGACACTCACTACTCATTGAGAGGATCCTTCCTGAACAAGTTAGTAGATAATTATAAATACATGAAATTAACTATGAAATTAACAATATATTAACTCAAATAAGCTAAACTAAATTACAAAGGATGAATTATAGAATTGTTGGCCTCTTTTAGGGGGAAACCTCCTTTGATCAAGCTCAATACAATAAATTCATGGATGTCTTCATTGGCCTCAACACTTATATACTAAGTTCAATCTAAGAAAAAACTACTTCCCATTAATGTGGGATAAAAAAATGCTCATGGGATAAATTATAAAGCATATGCATCCATATAAACTATTACACTAACAAAATAAAGAAAAGGGGTAGCACATGTTCCTAACATCTCCTCATTAGAAAAAGATTTGTCCTTAAAGCTTCAGATGTGGGAATTGGTGTTAAATTTGAAATAGTGGTTCCCATGTTGCATCCTCTAGTTGCATGCCATGCTAGTAAATTAAAACCTTTATGATGGAGTGGGAATGAATTTGGCATGTACACCTATCTAGGATTGCCTTTGGCTTGAGAAGGATGGATCCTTCATTATCAAGTTCTAAAAAAATAATCTACACTCTGATGTTTGTGCTAAGAAATTTCTTCAAACAAAAGACATGAAATACTAGGTGAAATCAGGAAGAAAGTGGGAAGTGTAACTTATAACCAACCAACCCAATATTTTGGAGAACCTTATAGGGCCCATACAACTTAGGATCTAACTTATGATGCCCTTAGAGTTTTAAGGAGGATTTCTTGTATGGATGCAGGCAAAGAAAAACCATATCACCTACTTGAAAAGTGTGCTCAAAATGGTGTTGATCAACTTATTGTTTCATTCAATTTTGTGTCATATAAAGATTACCCTATAGGGTGTTAAGGATTTGATCCCAGGTTCGGATAATCATGTTGAACACTTAAACTGATAAATTATCATGGGTATATAAAAGGAGCACTAGTGGTGCTTGACCATAGATTACTTCATATGGAGTCATTTTTGTTGAAGTGTGGTAGGAGGTATTGTACCACCATTTAGTGAGAGGGAGCTTATTTTCCCACTGATGTTTTTATTCTAAGGTGAAGCAATGAAGGAAAGTTTATAAGTTTTTTTTGATAATTTTAGTTTGCCCATCCATTTAGGGATGATACCTAAAACTCATATTCAGTTGGGTGTCAGTGAGGTGAAATAGTTTTATCCAAAAATGGCTAGTGAAGTTACATCATGATCTAAGACAATGAACAAAGGAATGCCATGAAGATAGAAAATCTAGTCCAAGAAAATTAATGTGACTGTGGAGGCGATATAGGGGTGGTTAAGGGCACAAAAATGAATATATTTAGAGAGGTGATCAACCACAACCAAGATCATTATTTTCCATCCAAATTTAGAGAGTCCCTCAATGAAATCCATAGAAATATCAGTCCAAATACTTGTAGGGATGGGAAAGGGTTTGATCAACCCAAGGATGAGTGTTGTTTCACCCTTGTTACATTGACAGGTATCAAATTTAGCCACCATTTGTTGAATTTATTTTTTCATTCCCTTTTAAAATAAGTTGCATCATGCTTGCTCATAATTTTTTAGAAACCTTGAGTGCTCTACTAATGGAGAATCATGGAGTTCATAGAATACAACCTACTAAAGATGTATGCTCTAAGGAAGTACATATGACACTTGTATCATAGAGAATCACCATCCGAAGAATAATGTAGTATAATAGAGGGGTTAGTGGCCAAATGTTGAATGATTTGAGACAATGAGGAGTCATTGACATACCCTTACTCTATAGCTTCCAACCAATTTGGAATAGGCATGAAAATAGTGAAAAGGGAAGCCTGGTCCACAAATGTGTGAGATAGATTATTTAGACTTTGGTGATCAGTTTTGATGCAAAAATGATTTCCTAGTAAGTATGGCTGCCACTTCTATATTTCATGTAAAATGGCCATTATTTCCTTCTCATAAGTAGAGAGTACTAAATTATTGCCAAAAAGGGCTTTGATGGTGAATTCAATGGGGAGTACTTCTTGGAGGATAATAAAACTGTAGAGTAAAATACTCTACATTTTATTTTTTGAGTTTCAGTTGTGCACTCCAAATTTTGTCCCTGCGCATTTCAGTTTCGAGGCAGTGAGGTTTTGACACAGAGCACGGGCACAAGTTTCATTTTTGCCTAAATTTTGTCTAAGTATCAAAATCATGTGGAACATGCCATGTGTTGACACAATATGTTTTTAGAAGTTGCATAGAACATGCCATGTGTCCTATTATATAACTCAATGGAGTGCGACAAGTGTCACCATCCACATTTCATGTTTCTTATGCATTTAAAAAGTTTATTTCAATAAGCTTCTCTTAGAGTCACATGAAGGGTTCCAAGTGGCAACTACAGAAGGTTTCAATATGTTTTTTCTAAAAGTAGCAGAAGCTGCCACATGTCCCTATCTAAAGCAGTGGAAGATGCCAAGTGTCACCATCCGTGTGAATCTAAAATGAGGCCTAAATGTTTATATGGTATAGCCAAAGCTTAGTGGAGACTACCATCTATCACTTTCTACAAGAATCTCAAAAGTATCTAAAAGCTTCTATAGACAAGTGGAAGATGACACATGTCATTTTTTAATGATCAGCGAAAAGTGCCACCTGTCTCCATTCCCCTTTTTAAGCTGCTCGAGTAAGAAGTGTTATGGGTACCATTTTCTATAAATTTTTAAAGTTTAAAAGTAGTAGACTGTGATAGATGTCAAAGATGGAACACCCCCAATACAAAGACATAGTAAAGAGTATAAGTTATGCAAAAAGTGTCATGTGTTTTCTGTAAGTGTCTTGAAAGTTGCCAAGTGTCATTTTCTGGTGCTGCTTGAATAATGAGACATTTTCAAGTGAAACAAGTAGATGCTTCCAAGTTTCCTCACCCATTTCATAGTGGGAAGCATCTTGTGTATCTACTTTAGCCACTGAACTTGTAGGGAGACTAAATGTTTTAGATCCAAGAAATATCTTCTGTTAGACACTTCTAGATAGTTTCCAGTTTGGTTAGGCCATTGGGATTTGATCATGCAGGGAGACTAAACATTTTAGATCTAAGAAATATCTTTTGTTAGACACTTCTAGTTTAGTTAGAGTTTTGTTAGACCATTGGGAAGGGAACATGCAGGAAATCTTGAGCTAGTCTGATGCTATAAATATAGGTGCAGAGGAAGGAGAAAGAATCATCAAAAGATAGAGAGAATTTTATGTAAGAGATTGTTATCAAGAAGTTTTAGAATTTCTTGTTGTAGCTAGTAATATCATTTGCCTTTGTTCTATTTTCTTGATTTAGAAAGTTTTTATAACTATGCATGTATATGTTCCTTTTATGTGACTGAAAAATTAATAAGAAGACTGAGTTCTATGCCTTTGTTGATATTTTCTATGTTATTGCAAAATTGTCTAAGTTGTGAGCCTTTGATTCTATCTATTTTCATCTTTTACATTGATCATGCCTTGTTTGCTCTTTAATGTAATTGAATCCTAAAGATAGCTTCACTGTGCTTAGTATTAAGGATCAAATTAAACTCAAGTGCATCACCATAGTTAGATTTTATTTCATTGCATTGGTGTTTTTTGTTTAATTTTTATCTTTTTTCCCACAATACCTTTGAGATAAAGAAGAGCCAGCTTCTTTAAAATTTGGAGGTCATTTTAAGTCGCAAGTCCCACATTCTTGAAACTTCCCATTGTTGGTGTTGGAAACAGCGCAATTCTAAGAATCAATAGTTTTAGCACGCCCGGTGGGACACCATCTTGAAGTTTATTTCAAGACCATATGAACCAAAAAGCTACAAGGAGTCAGAGTTGTGGACCAGTAACAAGATCTCAATCTACTATAAATCCAAGTATTATTTTACCACCATTAATAACTAATCCAAGAAGAAGGGTCAATCAGTTTATAGCAATACCAATAGCAAACATGGGAGAACCTATACCCCCAAGGAATTATGCAAGTTGGAACACTGGCAGTCCTCTGATTCTCCCAATACCACCATCCACTTGGGATCCAATTCCAATAAATGCCCTAAGAGCTCTGCCCAAATTTAGTGGACAAGATTTCAAAACACCTGAAGAACATCTACAAGATGTGTCTGATGTCTGTGCCATATATGTGGTCACACAGTAGAATGTGGCTATAAGATTGTTAGCAGCCTCTTTTAAAGGGAAGGCTCTAGAATGGTACAGATCTTTGACTCTAAATACAATATCTACATGGGATCAACTTGGAGATCTTTTCTTTGAAAGATTTGAAGAAAAAGGTGATAAATATTCTTTGTTGCAACAATTGATTACTATCAAAAGGGCACCACAAGAAGCAATGACTAATTTCAATTCAAGATTTCAAAAGACTTGGGAAAGGATTCCTGCTATAGCAAGACCATTACTAGGTATGGCTATAGTATTTTATCTTAAAGCTTTAAATTCAGATATATCAGTAATGATTTAGTCACTTGGAGGTCAGACTCTACCAGAAGCCTATGACTATGCAGTCAGAGCTAAAAATAATTTAATAGATGCTGGAAAGTTGCCCCCAAGGCCTCCCATGCCCATGTTTCTAGAGATTACCTTACCTTTGCCTCAAGAAGCCCCTAATCACATAGCTCCACCTATGTCTATGTATACATATCCTTAACAACCTACTATAGAACATGTTCCTGCCCAGTCATCTGAGATGGATGATATCAAGAACAACTTAAGGACATTTTCTAATGAGTTAATTAACATAAAAAGATATCAGAATCCTTATCCTAAACCCCAATATCAAGGCTACCAAGGAAATAGATTTCCACCATAGCCAAACCAATATCAGGGTCCTCAAAGGCAAACTAACCCTCATCCAGCAAACCAATTAGTTGCAGTCCCTACACCCTCACAAACTGTTCCCCCTAATCCAAATAGGGAGATTATTCAAGGGAAGAATAATTATGCAGATGGCACCAATGCCTAGTGTTTCCCTTGTAATAATGCTCATATGCTCAAAGATTGTCCCATGGGTAATCTACAACAAAAGGTAGCAGAGCAAAGAAGAATGGATGGACAATTTGCAAGTACTTCTAACACTCAAGTCTACCTATCCCTTGATATGCAAAATTTAGTCCTGATGGCTTAGATGCAAGGGATGTCCTTACAACAACAAGAAGAAATAGCCCCTGAACTGCTTTGTTTTCATGGGTTGAAGATGAAGAGTTAGTGCTCTGAAATGAAGCTTCTACTTCCAAGAAGCCAGTAGTACAATTAGATTACTACACAAGAGCCAAGAGAAGAATGATGGAACAGCCTGAAGTCACAAATAATGAGACTATGGGGCCTCCTCCATTTCAAGGTCATTGAAACACAACTACTAGACAAGAAGTGCCTCAGTTAGTGCAGAATCAAGTAGTTCTTGGATAAATTTAAGAAAAAGCAAGGTACCCTTATTTTCCAAATACCTAAACATTAAGACCAATAAATGTGGTAGATCAGCTAAAGAGGACCCTAGCATAAGTGTCAATATGGGACATATTAGTTATTCTTGAGCAAAAAACACTATTACAAGAAGCTTTATAGGGCCAAGTAGTGCCTAAACATATCGGTACCAAAGAAGGACCTACTAATAAAGAAAAGCTCAAAGATATGGTTCCTCTGCAGATGATAGCTCTTTTAAACAATGCACCAGAGGTAAGAAAATCCAAACTAGAGCCCTTCTATTTGCCTTTAATAGTTGGAAAGAAACTATTGCATAATGCAATGATAAACTCAGGGGCCAGTACTACAGTAATGCCTAAGTAAATAGCAGATGCTTTAAAAATATAGTATGAGCCACTTACTAGAGGAGTTATGCAGTTGGATGGCAAATCAGTGCAAACAATAGGGAGAATTAAACAACTCCCATTGCAATTATATACTTGTCCTAATATAATTGTCAATCAAGATGTGGTAGTCATAGATATACCCCTTGTATTTAGCTTATGTTTATCCAGGGAGTTCACAGCCAAACTAGGAGGATATATGTCACTTGATTGGTCTCACCTCATCCTAAAAACCAAATGTGGTTCAAAGATGAAAATAATAACTGAGCCACTATCTAAGGATCATATTACCAATGACCAACCCCAAATTTAGAGGTAGCTCATGCTATGCTGAATAAAGAAGAAAGGGTCTTTGTTGAAGAGTTAGGTGACTGGACTGAACATGACCAAGAAGAGGAAAATAACCATTTGTTAGCTATGATGTAAAGTGACCCATATAGAAATTATGATTCTACTGGTCTGGGCACTTATGTCATATTTGATGAAGATCATGAAATCCCAAATGTTTTAAGGGAAGAATTGCCAACTACTCAAGAATCTGAAAAAGATTAAGAAATTTGGAGCTTAAATTTTGGTGGGGCTTGAAGTAAAAATGGTGCTAGAGTAGGAATTTGTCTTGTTGCTCCAAATGGTGAGAAAATTTTAAGAGCTATCCATTTCCAATTTGACTGTACTAATAATGATGTTGAATATGAATCCTTAGTACATGGGCTCATGTTAGCCAAGAAGAAGGGAGTAAAGAATTTGATAGTAAAAGGAGATTTAGAACTAGTGGTAAAACAAATTAGAGAAAAGGCAATAGCCAAAAATGTAAGGATGAGATCCTATAGACACAGAATTTGGGACTTAATAGAAGATTTTGAGGCTTTCAATATTGAATTAGTTCTTAGAACCCAAAATTTTGAAGCTGATAGGATGGCATAGATTGGCTCACAGTTTGATCTAGCAACTGGTTTATTAATCAACAATGAGTCAATCAAAGTTATAGTAAGGCCAAATATCCCAGATAATGATAAAAATTGGCAAGTCTTTGAAAATGATTCTCAAGTACTCTCATTTTTGCAATAGTCAAAGGAATTTGCTGATCGATTGCAACCCAAAATTGAAGAGGCATATGGAGACCAAGTTATTCAATTAAAGACCAATAAGCTTCCCAAAGGCTTAATCACTTTAGAAAACCTATTTGATCTAGAAGATGTAAGCCTAGAGAAGAAAAGGTTTGAAGCAAATAAAGCAGATTATTCTGAGATAGAAGTGAGTGAAGGGAGAAAGCTAAAGATTAGAAATTCCACAACTCAAGAGGAAAGGGAAAGACTAATTGACTTGTGTAAAAGGTATGGTAGAGTAATAGCCTAGACCTATGAAGACCTTCATGGATATAACAGAGACATCATTTAGCACACAATAGAACTAACTAAAGGATCTAAGCCAGTCAAACAGAAGCAAAGGCCAATGAATCCAAGGATTGAACCTCTAATGGTGAATGAGTTGTAGAAACTCTTAGATTCTAAAATAATATTTCCAATCAAACACTCAACTTGGGTATCCAATCTAGTACCAGTTAGGAAAAATAATGGTGACATAAGGCTTTGTGTGGATTTTAGAGACCTAAATAGAGCATCTCTGAAAGATCACTATCCCCTGCCCTCTATGGAACAAATTTTACAGACTGTGGCTGGATCAGAGAGATTTCCTTGCTAGATGGTTTCTCTGGATATAATCAAATTTGGTTGGTTGATGAAGACCAACACAAGACTACATTTACTACCAAATGGGGGATGTTTGCATATGCCAAAATGCCATTTGGCCTGTCAAATGCTGGAGCCACTTTTCAAAGAGCTATGGATGTAGCATTTAGGGAACTCATAAATAAAATCATCCTGATTTATCTTGATGATCTCACTATTTTTTCCAAGAATGTTGTTGATCATTTTTATTATCTAGAGTCTATTTTTAAGTGTCAAGAATTTAGAATATCCCTGAATCCCAAGAAGTGTATCTTTATAGTACCTCAAGGCAAACTACTGGGACATATAGTATCTAAAGAGGAGTCTCTATAGATCTAGAGAGAGTTGCAGCCATAATGAACTTGCCCCTACTAGTAAATAAGAAAGTAGTTCAGTCCTTTTTGGGGAAGATAAATTTTGTCAGTCAATTCATATCAGACATTGCAGGCTTAGTGAGACCAGTGACACTCTTGTTGAAAAAAGACCTAGTGTTCAAGTGGACTACAAAAGGAAGACAAGCCTTTGAGGAGTTCAAAAAAGCAATTTCAACAACCCCAGTACTAGTAACCCAGACTTTTCTAAGCCTTTTATAATGTATGTTTATGGAGGAGAGCTCAGTATTACTACTGTCCGAACACATAAATATGATAGACAGGAGGGAGAACACCCAATAGCCTTTTTCTCAAGGACTCTTAGGGAGTATGAAGCCAGATATAACTTTGTGGAGAAATAGGCATATGATATGGTAAAAGCCCTCAAAAAATTTAGGCATATGGTATCTTGAAGTAAGATTTTGATACTTGTGGCTCATCGAAGTGTCAAAGAATACATTATGGAGGGTGAAATTACTAAAAAAGAGCAAACTATATAACAAAGATCCTTGAGTATGATGTAGAGGTCAAACCCACTAAGCTGGTTAAGGTAGGGGGTTGTGCCAATACATGGCTCAAGATATAGAAAAGATGATGCCTAAAGAAATAGAAAAGGAAACTATATTGAGGATACAAGAGGTTGATCAGAACTCATGGATCACAAACAGGATCCATTTTATGAAACATTGGATTTTCCCAAAAGAGCTCTCTCAAGACAAGAAGAGATACTATAGGTAGTAAGGGGTCCATTTTGTTTCAATTGACTAAGTTCTTTTTAGAAGAAATACTAATGGTATACTTTTAAGATGCGTAGAGAAAGATGAGGCTAAGAAAATACTACATGAAATGCACCATGGAGTCTCAGGTGGACATTTTTTTGCAAAGACCACAGGTATAAAGATAACTCAGGTAGGTTATTTTTGTCCCACTTTATTTACAGACTATTATCAATTGGTAAAAAAGTGCCAATCTTGTCAATATTATGTGGGGATGAGAAGGAATGCAGCAATGCCCCTTAGTCCTATAATTGTGGATGAACCCTTTGCTCAATGGGGTCTTGATTTTATTAGAATAATCAATCCAATGTCGAGTATGGGGCACAAATGGATTCTAACTACCACAAATTATTTCACTAGATGGAGTGAGGCAGTGCCACTCAAAGAAGCAATAGAAAATGTGATCCTAGACTTTTTAGGGAGTATCACTACTCGCTTTGGGCCTCCTCGTACCATAATTTCAGATAATGCTAAAGTATTTTTAGGGGCAAAAGTATCTGACTTTGCACTAAAGAATGGAATTTATCTAAAAACTTCCTCAAATTATTACCCTTAGGGTAATGGTTTGGTAGAATCAACCAACAAGAACCTAATTAGCCTTATCAAGAGAATAGAGGCTGATCATCACAAAGAATGGCATAAAGTGCTTAATATAGCACTATGGGCTGATAGAATTATGCCTAAATAGGTAACAAAAATGTCCCCATATGAATTGTTCTATGGTAAGCCTGATGTAATGCCCCTGAGCTTGGAGATTCCTGCTCTCTAGTTGTTAAAACATATTGAAATTGAGGAAAATGGCCCTATGTAGGTCAGACTTGTTGAACTCTTGGAAGTTCAAGAAAAAAGGGATGTAGCACATGATTCATTAATGAAGAATCATAAAATGATCAAAGACTACTTCGATAAGAATACTTCAAATCCCCATTTTGAAGTAGGCTCAGTTGTTTTGAAATGGGATGCAAAAGCTGCCAAGCCGAGTCAACACACTAAATTTGAAGCATTATGGACTGGGCCCTATAAGATTTGTGCATGTAAACAAAAAAATTATTTTGAGATAGAAACAATAAAGGGTAAACCTGAAGAGATTCCTATGAATGGGATTTATCTAAAACATTTCATTTAAGATGTGTCTCTAATATATTATAGTTAGATAGTTTCCCTTTCCTTGTTGCTTTGTTTTCCCATTTTTCTTTCCTGCTCTTTCTTTTAAATAAGTGTTCTTTGAACATGTGACCATGGCTCAAATCATTTTTCAAAATTTTCAAAATTCTTGACACATTAAATCTCTCTCAGATTCCAAAATTTCTCAAGGTACCTTATGCAGCCATTTCTATGACGTGTCTGACTCACTGTCCCATGAAGATTCAATAAGATTTGTTAACGGTTATCCAATTTTAATGCCATTTTTGAGACTTGTTGGGTCATTAAATACCCCATAACAAGAGTTAAATCTTAACGGTGTCTCAAACATTCCTACGTTTGCTAAAAAATCCCTATTACCTATAATTTTGCCTTATAATCAAACCTACTTAGTGAAAGTGCCTTCCCTATTGCAAAGCTCCATACCTGTTACCATAGCTCACTAATTCCAAATATAGATATAGATATGGAGGGAGCACAATCTTCACAATAGGGGTCTGAGATTTACAAATTCATTGATAAGCTTCTCAAAAGCAAATCATATGCTTTGGCCCCTGCACAACCCTTAAAGACCTATCTGCGGACTAGAGTTCTTGAATTTGGTTGTGCAAACAACCCAACAAAGGTAAAAGATTTTGCAGACAAAATCATGGACCCAACCCTTCAAAATTCTAACAAAGCTCTGTGAGAAGGAGCACACCAAAGATGTATTTAGAGGGCCAAGGCTAGACAATATGAAACTATTGATGGTTAAAATTGTGCTTGATTTTAATCAACAACAATGGGAAGTTTCAAGCTGTGGGATATTGCGGCTTGAAACAACCTCCAGATTTTAGAGAAGCTGGTCTCTTCTTTTGTATCAAGTGTGGGGGGAAAAAGGATAGAAAATTAAACAAAAATGCAAATGCAAGAAATGAAACCTAACTATGGTGATGTGCCTGAGTGTAATTTTGATCCTAATCTTGAGCACATTGAGACTATATGTAGGATTCATTTACATTTAAGAGCAAACAAGTGCATGATCAATGTAAAAGATTGAAATAATAGAAATACAGGCTCACAATAGAGACTTCTTTTGCTGAGATACAAAAAATGTCAACAAAGGCATAGGGTTCAATCTTCTTAAAAGAATCTTCCAATCACATAAGAGGCACAGAAACATGTATAGTTATGTAAACCTTTTGACTCAAGAAACGAGACAAAAGAAAATGACATTCCTAATCACAACTCTATAAATTTTACAATATAGACTACTTTTGCAAATGACACAGATAATATCAACAAAGGCATAAAGTTCAATCTTCTTAATTTCTCTGTCACATAAAAGGCACAGAAACATGCACAGTTACATCAACTTTACAACTCAAGAAAATGAGACAAAAGCAAATGATATTACTTAGTCACGAGCTCTAGAAGGTCTAAAACTTGTTACAAAAATTCTCCTTATCTTTTATATATCTTTATTTGTATCTCCCCTTCCTCCTTTATAGCCTCAAATTTTACCTATAAAATAGTGTAGCATTCGGCACATTCAATGCCTTGGGTGTATTTTGGTCTTATCAGGAAGGGCCATACTAGAGCGAGGTAGCTACCCTGTCTACAACATGTCAATTGATGACTAGTACCTGCTTCTATGCCTAAATTTCTCATTCTATCACCTGTTTAGCCGCTCAACGGTCTATTCTTCCTCCACTTACAAGGGACAAATAGATGACCCTTTTAATGTTTGTAGGCCCCAAAAATCTACCTGGTGAACTACTCCATCTACCAAAAATAACTCCCATCGAGTTTCCCTCCATCTCACTTTGCGACAACAGATACACGAAACACTCTATTCTATTGAAACAAAAAAGGACACTTAGTCAATTTCTTGAAATTCTCCCTATTACTTAGAAGGCACTAGAGGATGACACTTGGCACTTTCTACCTAATTTATCGAAGACATGCAGCATTTTCTACTTTCCCTATATCCTGCTCAGGAACGCTCCACCTTCGACACCTATCACAATCTACTTCTTCGATACTTAGCAGTTTTAACAAAATAAAACTCACCACATTCCTTGCCCAAGCAACTTTTAAAAAAGGGATGGATGCACGTGGTAGTCTCCGCTTGGTGACACTTGGTGCTTCCACAAGCCTTTGAAATAAACCCAAGACCCACCACAATCTTTATTCGACAATGAAGCTTGAAGATGGTCTCTCAAAAGTTGACACATGGTAGCCTCCACTATTCTTGGGAAGATACATGGCATCTCCCACTTCTCCTGCTAGGGGTATGTGGTGTCTTCCACTTCTTTCAAGAATGGAGTAGAAAGGGGCTCAAAAAGTGACACTTGGAAGCTTCCAATACTCTTCGGCACTTAAACAAAATGAAACAACACCTTTCTGCCTTCCAAAAAGGTACTTAACCCCTTTGGTTTTTGGGACACTCCCTTAAACTGCCTAATGAACCAAAAATGGTTCAATGGTTCAACACTTCACACCATTTACACGTTAATCCAGGTATTGAACCAAAACATTAAACCAAGGCATTGAACCCAGGTGTTGAACCGACTGTCTCTTGGAGGCCAACATGTGGTGACTTCTGCTTTCCTCTAAAAAATTAGTCCAGGGCCTTTTGTGACTGCCACCTGGTGCTTTATGCTTCTTCCTGATACTTAACTTGTTGAAAACCTTTGTCAAAAAATAGATGAAACACAGGTGCCGATATGAGATACAAATGCCGACATGTGGTGCATTCTACTTAACTACTATTGGATACGTGGCACATTTGGTAGCCCTCCTAAAAGTTATGAAAAGTGTCTCAAACGATGCCAGTTGGCCAGCTCTGTGTTTCAAAAAGTGACACTTGGTGGCTTCTACTCAAATTTAACACTTAGGAAAAAAATGAAATGAAAGAATAAAAAAGGGGAAAGAGAGCCCGTGCTTAGACTACACTTGGCAGCCTCCACTCCACTTTGACACTTAAATGGAAAAAACCCACGATCTGCTCCAAAACTCTACTACCACGACCAAGGTATGCGGGAACCAAAACTACAGTGTGCAACTAAAATTTTGAATGTAACATAGAGTAAAAATTTACTCTATAGTTATTGGCGACCCCCAAGACTTTTGAGCCTACTCAAAAAAAAATGCAACTCCCACTCTATCAAAATTTCAAAATTTTACAGCTTCAAAAGTGTTATCTGGTAGATGGACCATTCATGGTCAGATAACCCTTGCTTGTTCTATAATTCAACGAAAGCTAGATCAAGGTTGATGATATCCTTATGTGAAAAATTTAGCAAAATCTGAACTATAGCTTTCAATTTGAATTCCATCTAGGAAATAGGAACTAGAACAGCTTCAACTTTCGATACTGAGGAATCATCCCATAGGTTCTATAAAACTGTTTGATCCTTCTGTTTGGCCAATAGCAATGGTTCAATTTGATCAACCATTAACACTGTGTTGGCATCCAAAAATGGAGAAGGAAGACCTAGTTACACTAGATCTTCAAGGTGTTTGCTCATCTCGCTAATGCCTTCATGACTTCGAGAAGCTCCCTGCAACTATTGGCCATGGCATTGCAACTGAGCACCTCATTGACTCCTTTTGCAGTGACATTTTGTCAGTGATTCTTGCAGCTGCTAATGTTGCATCCATTGCATCATAGAGCTTCCACAAAAAGGTTTGGGAGTCTGTGACTCTGTCTAAGACTATAGCCAGAGTGTTCTTCACTGAATCTTCCACTTTTTCACATAATTACTATGCATTGAGCAGGAAGGTGAGAGATGGCCTGAGCTGAATAATCTTCAAGGAGATTCTTTTCCACATTGATTCATAGAGATCCTTTATCAGTTTTATCACTCTGACACCATTTGCCTATTAGCCAGCTCTAGCGTCAGTTGCACTACTTTTTATTGCTCTACTTGGAACTAGGCTTGAAAATTTGTAGTATTGTTTTATTCATCTAGCAGCTTCTGTTGCAATTAACTTGCAGCTGATGTCCTTCGAATCTTCCCTGTAATGTTGCTTTCTCCCACCTAAGGGTCATCACTACATCCTTTGCATGTGTTAACTCTACTTTTAATGAATCATTCTATGCCTGGACTACCTTGTGAATCTGAAGGGAAATAGCATCTTACAACTGTTTATTCAGACTTGCTATTTCATTAACTTTCTTATTGATTTCTTTAGCCAAATTTCCATAGTTTGCCTTCTCCTTAGCCAAATCAACCTCCATCTTTTGTAGTCTTCTTGATGTTTTCAAATAGTCTTTTATGACTACAAAAGTGGATTCTATCAATAGTTCAACTCTATCCTAGGGCCTGAATAAGGACATATCAATGGCCACTACATTCATTGTGTAGTCCTCAAGTTGCATTTGCTCGCTCAGCTTGACGATGTTGGGTGACAAATGGGTCATCGTCAGTTGCTATTGAATAGGGTCAAATTGCGACTACAGGTGTGGGGTAGCCAATGCTTTATTCTCTTTAGTTTTCTTTCTCTCCATCTGGGCTTCTCTTGCCTTCCTAGTAGCATCGACCTGCATCTGGAAGGTGGAAGGGGATGCAATGTGTCCTCCCACAAAAGGATATCCCTTTGGTAGGCCATATTGAATAGCTAGTGGTTGGCTATGGGTGAGCTGAAGGGGCATCTTTTTGGGAATAGAGGGGGCGAAATGGGGTAATATTAGGGCTTGAGACCTCAAAGATGGGGTAAAGTAAAAAATGGGGATGGCAAAGGTGGCAGGAGGTGTCATTTGGCTAGGTGGAGGCATCACGCTGATAGAGGAAGGAACAGACTAAGAGGGAGGAGAGAGGGAAATACTTACTTGAGGGGGAATTACAGTGCTCTATAATTGGCATTGTGAAGGTTCCTCTTCCTCCTCTGAATCAAAATGGAACTGCACCCTCTTTCTCTTCCTGGGTGTCTCTAACTCTAGTTATGTCTACTTCCCTTCCACATCTGTTGTTCCCAGTGGTGCTTGTGGAGAACTGGGGATTTCAATAACTTCTAATGATGGGGAAGCTTTTGGTGGTGAAGATACCACACTCCTTTATTGTTCCACAATGCTAAGAGGCTGGGGCCAGGTTGATGTAGTGAGTGTAGCTGTAGCTTGCTCTAAGGCTTGTGGTTACTAGCTTGGTCCTGCTCTAGCTTCCTGCCCTATACCGAGTGTCGGCAACTTGCTTGTTTCTAGGCTAGATGTAGGGGAGGGATGGCACTCATCTCATAGTTCCTCCCATCTTTCATGTGAATCCATGCTTTTGAAAGTATGGGTGGTTTGAGAAATTTCCTACCTATATTTCCAATAGGCTTTAATCTTCTCCACATCCCAATTTTTGTTCTTCAATGTCCTTCTCAAACTATAAGTCATCCTGACTTTGGGATCATAATCCCTCTGCTTATCATAGAAGGCTTTCCATGGCCTATTCTGTGGCAGGGGCAAGTCTATCAATTCAACATAAAGACCAGGAGCATCTTCTATAGGGTTTTTTTCGGTCTCCCAAAAAGGGTGGCCTTCATGTGTAATCTTGGCCCCAATCCTATTGGTCCTTACCCAAGAAGCTATGAAACCACTTGGGTCATAAACCCATTTGTCCTCAACTAGCAGGAAACCTAGGAAGGCCAACTTTCTTAGCAGCATAGTCTCAGCATCTCTAGGTTTTAATACCATGTTGTTGGTCATCCATGGGAGATTATACATTTTTCTCTTCTTCTTCTCAGAGCCATACTCATTGTCGACTATTGACACCTACCTAGTGACCTCCAAGAATGCTAACCTAAGAGTCAAAGTCTTTGGTAGCAACACTAGTTCCCCACAAAACCCATGAACCCTTATGATCATATGGTGGGATCCAAAATAAAAGTCACATGAGATTGGACAACTGACCAGAAGGTTTGAAACACTTCGAAATAACCAATTCATGATAGGTTCAAGGCTAAGGCAACAAAGGGTGGGGGTAATGAATAGTTCCCAAAAATCATATAGGTCGCTAGTTCTTGATAAAATGTGTGTCCATGCAAACACAAGAATGGTCCTTTAGGGATCAAAACCTGGGTCATACAAGTTCATAATCATATGTTAGGTGAAAAGGTCTGGGTTTTAATATAGTATGATATGGAACAAATAAGAGGAATACCTAAACACCCCTTTTGATTTGAACTGGGTTAGCTATTCCACTATTGAAAAGGTAATGTGCTCTGAGAAGTCAAGTTGATACTCTTGCGTCTTGTCGACTATCTTCAACCTGAAAAGGATGGCCATTTGTTTTATATACACTGCCATGTCATCCTTCATGCCAAATATGAGAGCCATCATTGATAGTGCATCTTGGCTAGCTAGTGTGAATTGAGCTCTTGGTGCAGGGAGCATGGGTACCATAGTATCACCATCGGCCATTTGTAGCTCAGACCTCAAAAACCTTGTTTGAGTGTTGACATTCATCCACATCCTTTGCATCTTAGCAATAGTGGGGAATGTAGTGGTATCATCATAATGTAGGGATAGCATGTCCCTGATAGCTTGTGGTGTGATCTGCACCATGAAGGGACCCTGTTCTATGGTGCAAGATTGTGCATGGAGTAAGTATGTGCATAATTCGATCAAGTCAGGGCATGGATGCATAGCTGGGATAATGAACTATTACCCCATGGTGCTATGCATGGTACTATTCTAGCTTGCATAATTTCTTGGGGAAACAGGAGCTCCCATATTTACTCTCTACACTGATTGAAACTGATTGACTCTTCTTCTTGGACTAACTCCCAAAGGTGGCAAAAGAATACTTGGATTTGTAGTAGACTATGATCTGGTGACTAGTCCACAACTTTGACTCCTCGTATCTCTTTGGTTCATACAGTCTTGAAAGAAACTTCAAGACTAGTCCCACTGGGCATGCCAAAAATTGTTGATGGTTAAAATTACGCTTGATTTTAATCAACAACAATGGGAGGTTTCAAGCTGTGGGATATTGTGGCTTGAAACAACCTCCAAATTTTAGAGAAGCTGGTATCTTCTTTTGTATCAAGTGTGGGGGGAAAAAGGATAGAAAATTAAATAGAAACACAAATGCAGGAAATGAAACCTAACTATGGTGATGCACCTGAGTGTAATTTTAATCCTAATCTTGAGCACATTGAGACTATATGTAGGATTCATTTACATTTAAGAGCAAACAAGTGCATGATCAATGTAAAAGATTGAAATAATAGAAATAGAGGCTCACAATAGAGACTTCTTTTGCTGAGATATAGAAAATGTCAACAAAGGCATAGGGTTCAATATTCTTAAAAGAATCTTCTAATCACATAAGAGGTGCAGAAACACGTACAGTTATGTAAACTTCCGACTCAAGAAAATGAGACAAAAGCAAATGACATTCCTAATCACAACTCTAGAAAGTTTATAGTATAGAATACTTTTGCAAATGACACAGATAATATCAACAAAGGCATAGAGTTCAATCTTCTTAATTTTTTAGCTACATAAAAGGCACAGAAACATGCACAATTACATCAACTTTACAACTCAAGAAAATGAGACAAAAGCAAATGATATTACTTAGTCACGAGCTCTAGAAGGTCTAAAACTTGTTACAAAAATTCTCCTTATCTTTTGTATATCTTTATCTATATCTCCCCTTCCTCTTTTATAGCCTCAGATTTTACCTATAAAATAGTGCGGCATTCAGCACATTCAATGCCTTGGGTGTATCCTGGTCTTATCAGGAAGGGCCATATTGGAGCAAGGTGGCTGTCCTATCTGCAGCATGTCAATTCATGACTAGTACCTCCTTTCATGCTTGAATTTCTCATTCCATCACATGCTTAGCCACTCAACTGTCTATTCTACCTCCGCTTATAGGGGACAAATAGATGGCCCTTTTAATGTTTGCAGGCCCCAAAAATCTACTCGGTGAACTGCTCCATCTACCAAAAATAACTCCTGTTGAGTTTCCCTCCATCTCGCTTTACGGCAATAGATACATAGAACACTCTGTTTTGTTGAAATGAAAGAGGACACTTAGTTAATTTCCTAAAATTATCCCTATTACTTAGAAGGCACTAGAGGACGACACTTGGCACTTTCTACCTGATTTATCAAAGACACGTGGAATTTTTTGCTTTCCCTATATCCTACTCAAGAATGCTCTACCTTTGACACTTGTCATAATCCACTTCTTTGATATTTAGCAGTTTTAACAAAATAAAACTCACCGCATTCCTTGCTCGAGTAAATTTTTAAAAGGGGATGGATGCACGTGGCAGTCTCTCCTTGGTGACACTTGGCACTTCCATAGACCTTTGAAATAAAACCTGAGACCCACTACAATCTTTATTTGGCAATGAAGCTTGAAGATGGTCTCTCAGAAGTTGACATGTGGTAGCCTCCACTGTTCTTGGGAAGATACGTGGCATCTCTCGCTTCTCCTGCTAGGGGTATGTGGCGTCTTCTACTTCTTTCAAGAATGGAGTAGAAAGGGGCTCAGAAAGTGACACTTGGCAGCTTCCACTACTCTTAGGCACTTAAACAAAATTAAATGATGCCTTTCTGCCTTCTGAAAAGGTACTTGACCCCTTTGGTTTTTGGGTCACTCCCTTAAACTCCCTGATGAACCAAAAATGGTTCAACGGTTCAACATTGCACGCCATTTACATGTTAATTGAGGTATTGAACCAAAACATTAAACCAAGGCATTGAACCTAGGTGTTGAACCGACTATCTCTTGGAGGCCGACACATTGTGACTTCCACTTTCCTCTAAAAAAGTAGTCCAGGGCCTTCTGCGACTGCCACCTGGCACTTTTTGCTTCTTCCTGATACTTAGCTTGTTGAAAATCTTTGTCAAAAAATAGATGAAACACGGGTGCCAATATGAGATACGGATGCTGACACATGGTGCATTCAACTTAGCTACTATTAGATACATGGCACATTCTACAGCCCTCTTGAAAGTTATGAAAAGTGTATCAGACGATGCCAATTGGCCGGCTCCATGTTTTAGAAAGTGACACTTGGTAGCTTCCACTCAAATTCAACACTTAGGCAAAAAATGAAATGAAAGAATCAAAAAAGGGGAAAGAGAGCCCATGCTCAGACTATGCCACTTGGTAGCCTCTGCTGTACTTTGACACTTAAATGGAAAAAACCCATGCTCTGCTCCAAAACTCTACTGCCATGACCAAGGTATGCGGGAACCAAAACTGTAGTGCATGACTGAAAATTTGAATGCAACATAGAGTAAAAATTTACTCTACAAAAACATTTACAATGAGGATATGGACTTATCAAATGGCACAATTCATTGTCCCAGGTGTACATCTGTGCCCTGACCTGGTTGAAATATGCATTGAATTATTTCATGTGCCCTTAAATACCATAAAATAAGGTCCATTCATGGTGCAAATTACACCAAAGGATATCAGGGACATGTTGGGCCTGTATCATGACAAGACAACCACATTTCCCACCATTGCCAAAATGTAGAAAACATGGGCAAATGTCAATAATCAATTGAGGTTTCTAAAATTAGAATTACAATTAGGGGATGATGATACTATTGTTCCAGTATTATCGATAGAAAGAGCACAATTTACATAGGCTAGTCAAGAGGCACTTTCCATGATGGCATTCATTTTTGGAATGAAAGAGGATATAACTGTCTATGAAGAACAAATGGCCATTCTCTTCAGATTGAAAACTATTGACAAGTCTCAGGAGTATCGGCTGGACTTCTCTGAGCAAATCGCATATTCAATGGTTGATCAGCTCACCCATTTCAAATCTAAAGGGGTTTTTAGGTATTCTTTTTATCTTTTTCACCTCATGTTGTATCAAAACTTTGGCATCTTTTCCCAATACATGCATCTGAATATGTATGACCCAAGCTTCGGTCATAATAGGACCACTCATGTGTCTGCATGGACACATATCTTGTCCAAAAAAAGTGACCCATATGAATTTTGGGAATTTTTTGTTGCCCCTACCTTTTTTCATCTAAGCCCAGAGCCAGTTGAAAATAGATTGACTCCAAGTGTCTCAGGCCTTATGACAAATTGCACTATTCCTTGTGATTACTTTTTTGGGTCCCATCATACTATCATTAGAGTCCATGGTTTTAGTGGAGAACCAGTTTTGCTACCTAAGATTTTGACCCCTAGGTTAGCATTCTTAGAGACCACCTAGCAAGTGTCTGTGGTGGATAATGAATATGGTACTAGAAAGAAAAAGAATAAAATGTATGATATTCCATGGGTAATAAACAGCATGGCCCTAAAAGTCAGAGATGTTGAGCACATGTTGAGAAAGCTAGCTTTCCTGGGCTTCTTTCTAATTGAAGATAAATGCGGATATGACCCAAGCAGTTTCATAACCACATGGGTCAAGAATAACAAGGTCATCGCTAGAATTGTGCATGAGGGCCATCCCTTTTAGGAAAATAGAAGAAACCCTCAAGAAGATATTCCTGATTTATATGTAGAATTGACATATTTGCCCTCAGAGGAGGCCAGGCCATGGGAGACCTTTTATGATAAAAAAAAGATTTTGATCCTAAAATCAAAATGACTTTTGGTTTAAGAAAGGTGTTGATGGCATAAAATTGCACTAGATCTTAACCAATCAACAATGGGAAGTTTCAAGTTGTGGGATAATGTGGCTTGAAACAACCTCTAGGTTTTAAAGAAGCTAGTCTCTTCTATTTTATAGGGTTTTGGGGAAAAGGGATAGGAGACTAAATAGAAATGCAAAATGAAGGAATTTAAACCTAACTATGGTGATGCACCTGAGTGTAATCCTAATCCTAACCTGAGCACATAGTAACTATTATAGAATCCAATTACAGTTAAGAGCAGACAAGTGCATGATCAATGTAAAAGATTAGAATAACAAAAATAGAGGCTCACAACAGGGGAGTCTTTTGCTGAGATACAAGAATTGTCAACAAAGGCATAGTGTTCTATCTTCTTAGTGGAATCCTCTAATCACATAAAAGGTGCAAAAGTCACGCATAGTTATGTAGAACTTTGGACTCCAAAAAATGGGACAAAAGCAAATAACATTTCCAACCACAACACTAAAAAATCTACAACATAAACTACTTTGTAATTGACACAGATAACATCAACAAGGGCATAGTGTTCAATCTTCTTATTGAATCTTCCAGTCATACAAAAGATGTAAAAACATACACAGTCATATAAACCTTTCAACTCAGGAAAATGGAATAGAAGAAAATGATATTATTGGTCAAAACTCTGAAAGTCTAAAACTATAGAATTCCCCCCTTCTTCAAATTTTACAATCTTGCTTATATAGCCTTGGGTGTCTCCTTTCATCATCCCCCTTCCCACTCAATCTTCTCCATCCTTTTCTCCTAGGGGACAAATGGATGACGTTTTCTATACTTTGGGGGCTCCAAAAATCTACTTGATCACTGTTCCATCTACTCGAATTAACTTTAGCTAATTTTCCCTCCATTTCACTTTGCATTCAACAGATACATGGAACACTCTATTACATTTGAAACGAGAGAGGACACTTAGTCAATTTTATAAACATCCTCTTGATCACCAAGAAGGCACCAAAAAATGACATTTGGCACTTTCCACCTGATTCATTGAAGACACGCAGCTCTCTCCACTTTTCTTGGGCTATTATAGTATCATTTGGGACATATATTAGGCTTTTACAGATGGCGACACCTAGAAACTTCTGTAGACCTTGAAGTAACACCCAGGGCCCACCACAACCTCTATTCAGCAATTGAACCTCAAAGATAGTCTCTCAAGAATTATCACATGGCAGCCTTCACTACCTCTGGGAAGATGTGTGGCACGATCTACTTCTCCAACTAGGGGTATGTCACACATTCCACTTTTTTAGGGATGGAGTAAGCAAGGAACTCAGAAAGTGACACTTGGCAGCATCCACTACTTTATGGATCTTGAGCAAAATGAAATGATGCCTTTATGCATTGAACGAAAGCAGTGGACCTAGGCATTGAACCAAAGTTCCTCGGATGTCGACACGTGGTGACCTGTGAGCTTCTTCAAAAGGTAGTTTAGGGCCTCCACTATTTCCACCTGGCACTTTTCTCTCTCTTTGTTACTTGGCTTGTTGGAAGTCTTATCAAAATAGGAAACATTGGTGCCTCTTATGATACGTAGATGCTGACATGTGGTGCATTCTATGGCTCTCTGGAAGGCTACAATGAGGTCCTTGAAAGTCACCAGTTGTCCATCTTTGTCTCCCATAGGCCAACACGTGGCCGCTTCAACTTGAATCCAATACTTAGGCTAAAATTGAAATGAAAAGAACAAGAGAGGCAAAAAGGGACCATACTCTGAGGATGACACTTGGCAGCTTCCACTGCACTTCGACACTTAGGCAAAAATGAACTCGTCCTCTACTCCAAAACTCTATGGCTTCACTCAAAGTGTGTAGGAATCATAATTGTTGTGCTTGACTAAAAATATGAAAGCAACGTAGAGTAAAAATTTACTCTACAATTACTAGTGACCCTCAGGAATTTTGAGCCTACTCAAAAAGAAACTCCACCTCTTGCTCGATCAAAATTGTGAAAATTACAGCTTCAAAGAGCCATCAACAAATGTTTAAACA
The DNA here is from genome assembly GCA_037957365.1 of Torreya grandis. Taxonomy (NCBI): domain Eukaryota; kingdom Viridiplantae; phylum Streptophyta; class Pinopsida; order Cupressales; family Taxaceae; genus Torreya; species Torreya grandis. The sequence continues at coordinate 480,077 of JARHVA010001653.1, forward strand.
CTAATTAAAAGCAAAGCATGAAAATAATGGGGAAACAATGCGAAGAAGAGAAACTATTTAACTATAATACATGAGAGACTCAAGTAAATTGAAAAGTTTTAAATAGACCTCATTTACAAGAATCTCTTCAGGTTCTCCCTCCATTGATTCTAACTCAAAATAATGTTCCTTCTTGCACGCATGAATCTTATACGGACTAGTCCATAATGCCTCAAATTTGGTATGCTGACCCGTTTGGTAGCCCTTGCATCCCATTTCAGAACAATCGATCCTACTTTAAAATTAGGATTCAAAGCCCTTTTATCAAAGTAGGCCTTAACCATTCCTTGATGCTTGATCATGGAATCATGGGCTATATCTCTCTTTTCCTGAACTTCTAGAAGTTCTGTGAGTCTGACCTGCATGGGGCCATTTTCATCGATCTCGATTTACTTGATCAATTGAAGAGCAGGGATTTCCAAACTTAGGGGAATCATGACAGAATTTCCATACACCAATTCATATGAAGAAATTTTGATCACCTACTTGGGTGTGATCCTATCAGCCCATAGTGCTAGATTAAGCACTTTGTGCCACTCTTTGTGATGATCTGGCCTCACTTTTTTGATGAGTCTTATTAGGTTCTTGTTGATTGATTCTACCAGACCATTACCTTAAGGGTAATAGTTAGATGAGGTTTTTAGATATGTTCCATGTCTCAAGGCAAAGTCAAATACCTTAGACCCCAATAATACTTTAGCATTATCTGAAATGATGGTGTAAGAAGCCCCAAAGCGAGTAGTGATACCTCCTATAAAATCTAAGATCACATTCTTTGTTGCTTCCTCAAGTGGGACTGCCTAGGTCCATCTGGTGAAATAGTCTGTAGCAATTAATATCCATTTGTGACCAATGCTGGACACTAGATTTATCATCCTAATGAAGTCAAGACCCCACTAGGCAAAAGGTTCATCCATAACTATTGGACTAAGGGGCATGGCTGCATTCCTCTGCATCCCTGTATAATACTGGCAAGATTGACATTTTTTAATCAACTGATAACAATCTACAAATAAAGTAGGCCAGAAATATCCTGCCTCACTTATCTTTATGGCTATGGTCTTTGCAGAAAAATGTCCTCATGATGTTCCATAATGCATTTTGTGTAGTATCCTTTTGGCTTTAGCCTGTTCTACACATATTAACAATTTCCCATCAAAATTTCAAAAGGACTTGTTCAATTAAGACAAAATGAACTCCCTATATCATGTAATACCTCCTCTTGTTTTGAGGGAGTTCTCTTAGATAAACCCCATTTTTCATAAATTGAATCCTATTTGTGACCCAGGATTCCTGATCAATCTCTTATAACTTTAGCACCATCTCTGGCTCTTCTTCTGAATCTGCTCCCTTAGGTAACAGCTTTTCAAGCTCTTGGGTTATATATTGGCATAGTCCCCTACCTCTGATCAGCTTGGTGGGTCTAACTTCCACATCATATTCAAAGATCTTAGTGATCTAATTGGCTCTTTTCTCTATAATCTCCCCCTCCATGATGTATTCCCTGACACTTGGGTGAGCCACAAGTATCAAAATTTTGTTCCCTAAGATCAGATGCCTAAATTTCTTGAGGGCTTTCACCGTGGCATAGGCTTGTCTTTCCACAAAATTGTACTTGGTCTCATAATCTCTGAGAGTTCTTGAGAAAAAGGCTATTGGGTGTTCCCCCTCTAGCCTATCATTCTTTTGAGTCAGGACAGCAGCAATACTTGACTCCCCTCCATATACATACATTACAAAGGGCATGGAAAAATCTGGGTTCTTGAGCACTGGGGCTACTAAGATAGCCTTCTTGACCCCCTCAAAAGCTTTCCTTCCTTTTGTAGTCTACTTGAAGACTAGATCTTTTTCAATTAAGAGTGTAATTGGCCTAACCAAGCCTACAAAATTAGATATGAATTTACTGACAAAATTGATTTTTCCCAGAAAGGACTGGACTGCCTTTTTATTGGTTGGGAGAGGTAGGTCCATTATAGCTATGATCCTCTCAGGATCTATAAAAACACCTTCCTTGGATACTATGTGCCCCAATAGTTTACCCTGAGGCACAGCAAAAATACACTTCTTGGGATTTAAAGATATCCTGAAATCTTGACATTTCTTGAAGACAGACTCTAAATGATCAAAATCATCATCAACATTTTTTGAGAAAATAGTGAGGTCATCCAGATAGACCAGGATGACTTTGTTTATAAGTTCACCAAAGGCTATATCCATAGCTTGTTGAAAGGTGGATCCTGTGTTTGATAAGCCAAATGGCATCTTTACGTAGGCAAATGTCCCCCATTTGGTAGTGAAAGCAATTTTATACTGGTCTTCCTCAGCTAGCCAAATCTGATTATACCCAGAGAAACCATCAAGTAAAGAAAACCTCTCTGATCTAGCCACAGTTTGTAAAATTTGTTCCATGGAGGGTAAGGGATAGTGGTCTTTCAGAGACGCTCTATTTAGATCTCTGAAATCTACACATAATCTTACATCTCCATTCCTCTTTCTAACTGGGACTAGATTTGATACCCAAGTTGAGTGTTTGATTGGAAATATTATTTTGGAATTTAGAAGTCTCTGCAACTCATCTACCATTAGGGGCTCTATCCTTGGATTTACTAGTCTCTATTTCTATTTGATGGGTTTAAATCCCTCAGTCAATTTTATGGTATGCTGGATAATGTCTGTGTTGTATCAGTGAAGGTCTTCATAGCTCCAGGCTATGACTCTATCATACTTTTGGCACAACTCGATCAATCTTTCCTTTTCTTCTAAAGTTGCAAAAATTTTGACTTTTAGTCTTTTCCCATCACTCACCTCCACTTCAGAATAGTCTACCTTATCTACCTGGAACCTTTTCTTTCCCAGGCTTACATCTTCTGGGTTGAAAAAATTTTCTAAGGTGATCAATCCTTTGGGGAGCTTATTGGTCCTTAATTGAATAATATGATCACCATATGCCTTTTCAAGTTTAGTTTGAAACTGATCCACAAACTCATCTGATTATTGTAAGAAAGAGACTACCTGAGCCTCATTTTCAAACACTTACCAATTCTCATCATTGTCTGGGATGGTTGGCCTTACTATAACTTTTACTACCTCATTGTTAACTAATAGGCCAGTTACTGGGTTAAACTGTGAGCCAATCTAAGCCATCTTGTCAGCCTCAGAGTTTTGTTTTCGAGGGATTATCTCAATATTAAAATTTTCAAAATCTTCTATCAAATCCCAAATCTTATTCCTATAGGATCTCATTCTCACATTCTTGGCCACTGCCTTTTCCTATATTTGCTTCACCACTAACTCTGAATCTCCTTTTACTCTTAGGTTCTTTATTCCCTTTTTGTGGACTAACAAGAGCCCATGTACTAAAGATTCATATTCTACATCATTATTAATGCAAGTAAATTAGAATCGGATAGCTTTTAAAATTCTATCACCATTTGGAGCAATAAGACAAATCCCTGCTCCAGCACCATGTTTACTTTTGGCCCCATCAAAATTCAAAGTCCAAAGCTCTGAATCTTGAGCAGTAGGTGCCTCTTATCTTATAACATTTGGGATCACCTGATCCTCATCAAAAATGACATATGTGCCCAAACCAGTAGAGTCATAATTCCCATATAGGTTGCTATGCATCATAGCCAACAACTAGCTATTTTCTTCTTCTTGATCATGCTCAGTCCATTCTCCTAGTTCTTTGACAAATTTTCTTTCTTCTTTATTCATCATGGCATGATCTACTTCTAATCTTGTTGTTGGTTTATTGGTGACGTGGTCTTTGGATAGTGGTTCAGACATAATTTTCATCTTTGAACCATACCTCGTTCTCAGAATGAGGTGAGACCAGTCAAGAGACATATACCCTCCTATTTTTGCTATAAAGTCTCTAGATAAACATAAACCAAAGATGGGAGGGATATCTATGACAACTATATCTTGGTTAACAATTATATTGGGACATGTGTATAACTGCAAGGGGAGTTGTTTGATTCTCCCTATGGTTTGCACTATTTTGCCATCTAACTGCATAACTCCCTTTGCAAGGGGTTCATATTTTATTTCTAAGGCATCAGCTTTTTGCTTAGGCATCACAGTAGTACTAGCTCCTGAATCTATCAATGCATTATGCAAGAGTTTCTTTCCAACTATCAGAGTCAAATAGAAAGGCTTTGGCTTGGATTTACTTACTTGTATTGCATTGTTCATGAAGGTTGTTGTCATTGGAAGAACTATATCTTTGAGATTTTCCTTTTTAGCAGGCCCTCCCTTGGTAACAGCACCTTTAGGTGCCCCTTGCCCTTGCAGAGCTTCTTGAAGTAGCATCTTTTGTTCAGGAATTGCCAAAATATCCCATATCAACACTTGTGCCAGAGTTTTCTTTGATTAGTCCACAATATTGATCGGTCCCAAAGACTGAGTTTTTTGGTAATAGGGATACCTTGTTCTTTCTTGAATTTGGGTAGGAATCCCTTGATCTTACACTGACCGAGACACTTCCTATCTAACAGCAACATTCCCTTGCCCCTGAGATGGAGGATTATTCTTGACTTGACCACTTACAAACTCAGGCTGCTCCACCATTCTCTTCTTCGATCTAGTGTAATAATCAGATTGTACTACTGGCCTTTGGGAGGTGGATGCTTCGTTCAGGAAAATTGCTTCTTCATCCTCAACCCATGAGAACAAAGCATGTTCTAGGGCTATTTCTTCCTCTTACTGCAAGGACATTTCTTACATTTGAGCCACTAGTATTGAATTCTGCATGCCGGGATATTGGTAGGCTTGATTGCTATTGGTACTGGTAAATTAACCATCCATTCTTCTCTGCTCGCCCACTCTTTATTTTAGATTGCCTTTAGGACAATCTCTAGGGGTGTGAGCATCCTTGCAAGGGAAACACCAAGCATTAGTATTATCCACATAATTATTCTGACCTGAAACCATCTCCCTATTTGAGTTGGGAGGAATGGTCTGTGAGGGTGTGGGAACAAAAACTAATTGATTTATTGTTTGATTGTTGGTTTGCCTTGGAGGGCCTTGATACTGGTTTGGTTGGGATGAAAATCTATTTCCTTGATAGCCTTGATAAGGAGGTTTGGGGAAAGTATTTTGCTACCTCTTCATATTAATCAGCTCATTGGAGAATGTTCTTAGCATACTCTTGATATCATCCATCTCAGATGACAAAGCAGGGACTAGTTGTTTCGCAGATGGAGAAGGGTAAGCATACATAGACATAGGGGGCTTACAGCTTTAGGAACTTCTTGAGGTAAAGGTAAGGAGATTTCTGGGAACATAGGCATGGGAGGCCTTGGAGGTAACTTTCTAGCATCAATTAAATGGTTCTCAGCTCTGACTACAAGGTCATAAGCTGCTGGCAAAGTGTGTCCTCCCAGTGACTGGATCATAATAGATATATCTAAAATTAAAGCTTTGAGATAGAATACTATGGCCATACCAGGGGGCAACTTAGCTGCAATAGGGATTCTATCCCAAGTTTTTTGGAATCTAGAGTTGAATTCAGTCATGTCTTCTTGTGGTCCCCTTTGAATGGTGATCAACTGCTATAATAAAGAGGACTTATCACCCTTTTCTGCAAATCTTTCAAAAAATAGATCTCCAAGCTGGTCCCATGTAGAAATGGTATTTGGGGTCAAGGACCAATACCATTTGAAAGCTTCCCTTTGAATGAGGTTGCTAACAACCTTAGGGCCACATTTTGCTCTGTGACACCATGTATGGCACAAACATCTGATACATCTTGAAGATGTTCCATGGGTGTTTTTGAGTCTTGCCCACTAAATTTGAGCAGATCCTTTAGAGCATTTCCTAGAATAGGGTCCCAAATAGCTGGTGGTGTTGGGAAGATTAAGGGGCTACCAGTGTTCTAGCTCACATAATTTCTTGGAGGGACATTGGCTCCCATGTTTGGTACTGGTAGAAACTAGTTAGCTCTTCTTCTTTGACTAACTACCAGAGGTGGCAAAAGAATACCTAGATTTACAGTAGATTGTGATCTGGTGACTAGTCCACAGCTCTGACTCCTCATGGCTTTTTGGTTCATGTAGTCTTGAAGTTTCAAGACGGTCCCACCAAGCATGCCAAAAACTATTGATGGCATAAAATTGTGCTAGATCTTAACCAATCAATAATGGGAAGTTTCAAGTTGTGGGACAATGCAGCTTGAAACAACCTCCAGGTTTTAAAGAAGCTGGTCTCTTCTATTTTATAGGGTTTTGGGGAAAAGGGATAGGAGACTAAATAAAAATACAAAATGTAGGAATTCAAACCTAACTGTGGTGATGCACCTGAGTGTAATCCTAATCCTAACCTGAGCATAGAGTAACTATTATAGAATCCAATTACAGTTAAGAGCAGACAAGTGCATGATCAATGTAAAAGATTAGAATAACAAAAATAGAGGCTCACAATAGGGGAGTCTTTTGCTGAGATACAAGAATTTTTAACAAAGGCATAGTGTTCTATCTTCTTAGTAGAATCCTCTAATCATATAAGAGGTGCAAAAGTCACACATAGTTATGTAGAACTTTGGACTCCAAAAAATGGGACAAAAGCAAATAATATTTCCAACCACAACACTAGAAAATCTATAGCATAAACTACTTTGTAATTGACATAGATAACATCAATAAGGGCATAGTGTTCAATCTTCTTATTGAATCTTCCAGTCATACAAAAGATGTAAAAACACACATAGTCATATAAACCTTTCAACTCAGGGAAATGGAACATAAACAAATGATATTATTGATCAAAACTCTGAAAGTCTAAAACTATAAAATTCCCCCCTTTTTTAGATTTTACAATCTTACTTATATAGCCTTGGGTGTCTCCTTTCATCATCCCCCTTCCCGTACAATATTCTCTATCCTTTTCTCCTAGGGGACAAATGGATGACATTTTCAATACTTTGGGGGCTCCAAAAATCTACTTGATCACTATTCCATCTACTCAAATTAACTTCAGCCGATTTTTCCCTCCATTTCACTTTGCATTCAACAGATACATGAAAAGCTCTGTTACATTTGAAATGAGAGAGGACACTTAGTCAATTTTTTGAAAATCCTCTTGATCACCAAGAAGGCATCGAAAAATGACATTTGGCACTTTTCACCTGATTCATTGAAGACACGTGGCTCTCTCCACTTTTATTGGGCTGTTGTAGTATCATTTGGTATATATATTAGGCTTTTATGGATGGAAACACCTAGCAACTTCCGTAGACCTTGAAGTAACACCCGAGGCCCACCATAACCTCTATTCAGTAATGAAACTCAAAGACGGTCTCTCAAGAATTGGCACATGGCAGCCTTCGCTGCCTCTGGGAAGATGCGTGGCACGATCTGCTTCTCCTACTATGGGTATGTGGTGCCTTCCACTTTTTTAGGGATGGAGTAAGTAAGGAACTCAAAGAGTGACACTTGGAAACATCCACTACTTTATGGCACTTGAGCAAAATGAAATGATGCCTTTATGCATTAAATGAAAGCATTGGACCTAGGCGTTGAAGCAAAGTTCCTTGGATGTCGACACGTGGTGACCTTCGAGCTTCTTTAAAAGGTAGTTTAGGGCCTCCGCTATTTCCACCTGGCACTTTCTGCTCTCTCTATTTCTTGGCTCATTAGAAGTCTTGTCAAAATAGGAAACACGGGTGCCTCTTATGATACGCAGATGTTGAGATGTGGTGCATTCTGTGGTTCTCTGGAAGGCTACAACAAGGTCCTCATAAGTCGCTAGTTGTCCATCTTCATCTCTTGGAGGCTGACACGTGGCTGCTTTTTCTTGAATCCAATACTTAGGCCAAAATTGAAATGAAAAGAACAAGAGAGGCAAAAAGGGACTATGCTCTGAGGATGACACTTGGCAGCTTTTGCTGCACTTTGACACTTAGGCAAAAATGAACCCGTCCTCTACTCCAAAACTCTTTGATTTCACTCAAAGAGCATAGGAACCACAATTTCAGTGCTCAATTTAAAATTTGAAAGCAACGTAGAGTAAAAATTTACTCTACAAAGGGCATTGAAGAACAAAGACTAAAAACTTGAGAAAATAGAAGCCTATTGGAAGTATAGGCAGGAAATTTGTGAGACTACTCACTCTTTTGGTAATGTGGATTTAGATGAGAAATGAGAGGAAATTTGGGATGAATGTCATCCATCTCCTATCTCTAGCCCTGATACAAGCAAACTGTAGACATAGGGTGGAGAGTCAGAAGCTAGAGCAGAATCCAGTCATACATTGCAGACCCCAAGACAAACCTCAGCTATAGTCACTATAATTGTTTGGCCCCAATCTCTTAGTGCCATTGAAAAACAAAAGAGTGTGGTATCCTCACCACCTAGATTTTCCCCATCAGTGTCAACCTTTAGGGTTCCCAGTTTAGTACAATCACCACTAGCAACAGTGGTAAATGTTGAAGAGAAGGAAGCATAGCCAGAAGAAGAAATGCCAAGGAAACATAAGAGGCTAAAGCTTCAGCCTGATTCAGAGGAGGTAGAACTCTCACATCACCAACCACTGAGTACATCGTTTGGTCCTCAGGTACATGTTATTTCTCCTTCTTCTCAATCTCTCTCTTCTTCTATAGGGGTGACAATCCCATCTGGCCAAATAATATACCCTGCCACCTCTGTTATGCCCATTTCTCATTTTGCCCCACCTATTAATACTCAGGCCACATCATTGCCTCACTTTTCCCCTTCTATCCCAAAGAGAGTACCTCCTTAGATTCACCCTAGCCAACATTGGATATTCCCTATGGCTTGCCACAGGGTTATCTTTTTGTGGGTGGGCATATTGCCTCTCCCTCTACCTTCCAAACTCAAGTAGACACTGCTAAGAAGGCTAGGGAAGCCCGGATGGAGAAAAAGAGGATGAAAGATAATAAAGCCCTGGCTATACCACATATGAGGTCACAATTTGACCCAATCCAGTAGTAACTAACAGTGACCCATTTGTCACCTAATGTAGTCAAGCTAAATGAGTAGATGCAGCCTAAAGATTATACAATAAATGCAGTGGCTATGAATATGTCACTTTTTAGACCATAAGACAGGGTTGAGCTATTGAATGAATCCACTTCTATTTTAGCTAATGATTATTTAAAAGCATCAAAAAAGCTTCAAAAGATGGAGGCTGATCTAGCTCAAGAAAAGGCAAATAGTAGCGATCTGGCTACAGAGATCAAAACCAAGAATAATGAAATAGAGAGTCTCAACAAATAGTTGCAAGATATTGTTTCTTTTCAGACTCACCAAGTTATTCAAGCCCAAAATGTTTCTTTGAAGGAAGATCTGACATAGGAGAAAGCTTCAGTGACATCCCTAAGGCGAGAAAAGGTGACATTACAAGAAAAATGTGAGGAAAACCTATAATAGTTCGCTCAGTTCCAGTAGAAGCCGCTGAATGAGCAGAAAAATACCGCTGCCATACAGGCCCAACTTCAAGCTGAGCAACAAATAACAAAACAATTGACACTTGAGTTGACTAATAGGCCAAAGAATGTAGGAGTTTTAAATATGGTTAAGGAGCTATATGTGTCAATATGGAAAATAATATCTGAGGAGATTATTCAGCTCAGACCCTCTCTAATTTTTCTGCTAAATGCATAGACATTATGTTAAAAGGTGGAGACTTCAATTGAAGCCACTCTGTCCACTATCTCTTTGAGAGTGTTTGATTCTCAAATGCTGCTACAAAAGCTATATGATGCAATTGATGGAACATTATCAGTAGTAGGGATTAGTAACAGAATGATTGCTACAAAAAGGGTGAATGAAGTTCTCAGTTGCAATTTCACAGCAATTAATTACAAAGAGCTTCTAGATGTGGTGAAAGAGGGAATCAAAAACATGAAATAGCATATTGAAGATCTAGTGCAATTGGGTCTTCCCTCCCCTTTTCTTGATAACAACACTGTATTAATGGTTGATGAGATTAAACTTTTGTTGTTAGCTAGGTAAAATGATCAGTCAATTTTCTAGGGTTTAATAAATGATTCATTAGTAACAGAAGTGGAAGCTATCTTAATTCCAACGTCCTAGCTTGAGTTCCAATTGAAGGCTACAGTTCATGTTTTGTAGTTTTTTTCACAAGGACATCATCAACCTTGATTTAGCCTTCCAAGAATTACAAAATAAGCAGGGACTATCTGATGTTGAATGGACTGTTTATCAGATGACCTTACTAAAGTTGTGATTTTTGCCACATTTTTATATGCGAGAGATTGTGGATTCTCTTTTGAGCAGGCTCAAAAGTCCTCGAGGTCACCAAGAATTGTAGAGTAAAATACTCTACATTTTATTTTTTGAGTTTCAGTTGTGCACTCCAAGTTTTGTCCCTGCACATTTTAGTTTTGAGGCAGTGAAGTTTTGACACAAAGTGCAGGTGTAATTTTCATTTTTGCCTAAATTTTGTCTAAGTATCAAAGTCAAACAGAACATGCCAAGTGTCGACATAATATGTTTTTAGAAGTTACGTGAAACATGACACATGTCCTGTTATATAACTCAGTAGAGCGCGATAATTGTCGGTATCCATGTTTCATGTTTCTTATGTGTTTCAAAAGCTTATTTCAATAAGCTTCTCTCAGAGTCATGCGGATGGCACCAAGTGGAAACTATGAAAGGTTTCAATATGTTTTGTTCTAAAAGCAATGGAAGCCACCATGTGTCCCTAGCTAAAGTAGTGAAAACTACCAAGTGTCACCATCCATGTGAATCTAAAATGAGGCCTGAATGTTACTATGGTATAGCCAAAGCTTAGTGGAGACCGCCATCTATCACTTTCTACAAGACTCTCAAAAGTATTTAAAAGCTTTTATAGACAAGCAGAAGATGACACGTGTGATTTTTTAAAGATCAGCAAAAAGTGCCACTTATCTCCATTCCCCTTTTTAAGCTACTTAGGCAAGAAGTGTTATGGGTCCCATTTTCTATAAGTTGTTAAAGTTTCAAAGCAGCGGACTGTGACAGATGTCAAAGATGGAACACCCCCGATACAAAGACATAGTAAAGAGTATAAGTTATGCAGAAAGTGTTGTGTGTTTTTTGTAAGTGTTGCAGAAGCTGCCAAGTGTCATTTTCCAGTGATGCCTAAATAATGAGATAGTTTTCAAGTGAAACAAGTGGATGTTGCCAAGTGTCCTCACCCGTTTCACAGTGGGAAGTGTCCTGCGTATCTACTTCAGCCATTGAACTTGCAGGGAGACTGAATGTTTTAGATCCAAGAAATATCTTCTGTTAGGCACTTCCAATTTGGTTAGGCCATTAGGATTTGATCATGCAGGGAGACTAAACATTTTAGATCTAAGAAATATCTTTTTTTAGACACTTCCAGTTTAGTTAGAGTTTAGTTAAACCGTTGGGAAGGGAACGTGCAGGCAATCTTGAGCTAGTTTGATGCTATAAATATAGGTGCAGAGGAAGGAGAAAGAATCATCAGAAGATAGAGAGAATTTTCTGCAAGAGATTGTTATCAAGAAGTTTTATACTTTCTTTTTGTAGCCAGTAATATCATTTGCCTTTGTTCTATTTTCTTGATTTAGAAAGTTTATATAATTGTGCATGTATCTGTGCCTTTTATGTGACTAGAAAATTAATAAGAAGACTGATTTATGTGCCTTTGTTGATATTTTTTGTGTTATTGCAAAATCATCTAAGTTGTGAACCTTTGATTCTATCTATTTTCATCTTTTACATTGATCATGCTTTGTTTACTCTTTAATGTAATTAAATCCTAAAGATATCTTCATTGTGCTTAGTATTAAGGATTGAATTAAACTTAGGCGCATCTCCATAGTTAGATTTTCTCTTATTGCATTGGTGTTTTTTGTTTAATTTCTATCTTTTTTCCCACAATACTTTTGAGATAAAGAAGAGCTAGCTTCTTTAAAATTTGGAGGTCATTTCAAGTTGCAAGTCCCACATTCCTAAAACTTCCCATTGTTGGTGTTGGAAATAGTGCAATTCTAAGCATCAACAAACACCAAGTCCATTTCCACAAGCATCACTCTCGATAGTGAAGGTCTTGGTAAAATTTAGCATAACTAGAATAGGTGTAGTACATATAGCTTGTTTCAATTTTTAAAATGCACACTCAGTAGCTTGTGTCCATGTAAAATCATCCTTTTTTAACATAATTTTAAATAGAGATACAATCTTCCCATAATCCTTAACAAATTTGTGATAGTACTCAGTCAGCCCCAAAAACCTATGGAGGCTCTTGAGTCTCTGAGGATAAGGCCAATTTGTCATTGTAGCTATTTTTTTAGGATCTACTCGAACCCCTTAATCTGAAATAATATTCCCAAGATATTCCATTTCATCCTATCCAAAAGCACATTTGGACTATTTTACATAAAGATGATAGTCAGAGAGAAGTTGCAGTGCGAGCTCTACATGTTGGAGATGATTAGATCATGTTTTATTATATATAAGGATATCATTGAAGAAGAACATAATGAATTTCCATAAGTAGTTCTGGACTATTTTATTCATAAATGCCTAGAACGTTGAAGGAGCATTAGTGAGGCCAAAGGGCATGACCAAAAACTCATAGTGGCCATCATGCATACAAAAATCTATCTTAGGGATATCATCCTCATGAAGTTGGATCTGGTGATATCTAGAGTAAAGATCCAAATTGGAGAAAAAATGAGTGCCATGAATCTCATCAATAATAGGGATTGATAACTTATCCTTGATTATGATGTGACTAAGTGCACAAAAGTTAATGCAGAGTTGTCATGACCCATATTTTTTTATGATTAAGGAGAACTAGGGAAGAAAATGGGTTGGTACTGGGGTGAATAATTCCTTGCTTTAGTAAGTCTTGAATGATCATCATGATCTCAATATTTTACTAAAATGGGTAGTGGTAAGGCCTGATGTTAGGAGGAATACTTCCAAGAAGGAGCTGAATATGGTGGTCCTCTAGCCATGATGGTGTTAATCCCACTAGTTTGACAAAGACACATAGATACCTATGTAGAATGGTTTGTATATCAGAAGGAGTAGTGGAGACCATTGATGGTTACATTTGAATGGAATGGAGTTGGGAAATGATGCCATGTGAATTATTCTTAAGAAGCTTTTCCATGTGATGTGAACTTATGATGCTGAGATACCCTAGTTGTAATCCTTTTAATGTGTGTTGTTGCTCATTATCTAAAAATTGCATCTAAAGTTCAACAAAATCCCATAAGATGGGTCTAAGTGTGTGTAACTATTGAGCTCCCAAAATAACATAACATCTACCTAAGGGCAAGGAAAACATGTTGGAGTGCAATTTATAATCTCTAATAGAGATACACACATTGTGACACTTCCCTTTACAAGGTATTGTGCCCCCATTAGAAATCATGACTTCAAAGTTGAAGTAAGGATAGACAAAATAATCAGCTTATTTGGTGATCCGAGGGTCAATGAAGTTATGAGTGCTACTAGAATCAATGAGTATTATGAGAGGAAACTTCTTAAATTAACCCCTAACTCACATGTTTTATGGGTTGGTGACTCCTGCTAAGGCATGAAGAGAGATCTCTGGTTGGTATTCTTAAGGAGTAGGTTCCAAAATTAGCTGAGCTTCTTTTGGATCATCTGTTATATCTTGAACATCTTCCCAATATTTAGTTTCAAGTGGAGACTCCACATCCAGTAGGTATAGCTTTGGCTCACCACACGATGTTCCCAAGTGAATTTGTCATCACAATTATAACATAGTCTTTTTTCTCTATGGGCTCACATCTCTACTTCAATCAAATGCTTGATAGGAGTGGTTTTGGGGGCTAGCATTGTTTGAGATCATTATGAAGCTATATTTTTGAGTGAATCAAAAATTGATTCAAAGTTTTGCTGAGATGTGATCTTTTCCTCTACCAACTTAACCAACCCTAAGGCTTCCATCATCATGTTGGGCTAGAACATTTTGACCTCAGATCGAATTGCATCCTTTAGTCCACTGACAAAACAACTCTTAAAGAAGTCATCAGATAATCCCTCTATGTGATTAGCCATTTTTTCAAATTATATTTGATATTCTTTCATGGTTCTCATTTGGAAAAGTTTAGTGAGTGCTCCAGTGAAGTCATCAAAAGCACTACGGCCAAATTGTTGTAAAATGAGGGTGTAAATATTGGTCTATATGGGCTCATTGTCAGGTACCTAGAACAAGAAACATGCTCTGATACCAGTTGTAGGGGAATCCAAGAACAAACACACTTGATCTGATCCCACTTGTTAGGATCTTACTCCTCAGATAGAGCATAATATGATTACCAAAAATAAGCAATTAAACATGCCAAAATAACCAGAAGCACAAGTAACTAGAATTCATAAATAGCATAGAATATGAGAGACAATACACTATCTTGTATTAACACTTATACAGAAAAGAATACAATAAAGAGCCACCACACTCTTCCACCTTACAGAGGCTTCTCACACCTCAAGTATACAGTAATTCTTCTTCAAAACACTCTCCTACCAAAAACAGTCCCAACACACAACTCACAAACAGAATTGGTGTTCACCTCTCCAACCAGTCAGTAATAACCCTGCCAGTACACCAAGCACTCTATAGTACTTCAAGTTGATCTCCCATGAACCTGCAACCTATAATTCAATAGACCATACTCACACATGTAGATCTCCTCTGAGCTTGCAACAACCTGCAACTCAATGATCTTACAATGGAAGGAACTTCCTTGCCTTCTTTATCAGCTCATACTTTACAATACATGCTAATGGGTCTATAAATAGATCCCAGACTTAAACAATAACTTACACTCTTAATTTAGACTAATTATCCACACAACTCAAGACTCTGACTGGTCTTTACATGAAAACACTTCATTCACTTAACTAATTGTTCGTGCAACGAACAGTTTTGGAACACACAGGCGATCGACATCGGTCCCTGCTTGCCTAGTTCTGTCGACATCGGCTGACTTCCTACCATCGCCAGTTGCCTTCTGCTCTGGTCATGACCAACATCGGTCATGCTATTGATGCTGGTGCTTCTATTTCTTTAGCAACCATCAGTTTTTATCTGCAAAGTTGAAGCTTTTAGCTCCACAACCTAACAATCTCCCACTTGGAGATAAACAGCTGCAACTGTACCTGTACCTGTACTTTGTCTAGTTTGTTCCCTTGGCTTTGTATCCCTCCTCAAGATCACTCTTGAAGACCAACCACCACAAATCCTGTGATGCAACTCATGTCATCCAAATCACCTACCACATCCACATCTACAAACCATGTAGAAAGTAACTTGAACCTGCATAGCATGTGCACCTGCTGCTAGTCCCTCTAAGAATCCACTGAACTACCCTCCAATGGTTCTCTCCCAAATTGGATCCAAACTTGTGACAACTCCCACTACTTGGGAAAACTCAGGTCTAGTACATACCATGCACTTAACCTCATTATGTGAATCAAGAACCTGTTCTGTGAACTGTCCAACCATCGGCGTGCTAACCGGTCTCACACAATCATCCTGAAACAAAGTCAACATGTGACCTTCCATGTCTCTAGAACACACTCATGCCAAAGAATATTGTTGCTCTCAGATTCCTCATGACACCCCTCTAAACTAGCTTTACCTTTAGTTCAGCATACCCTATATATATAACCCTACAACAAGTACATCATACAGTAATAGGATAATGTAGCTAATATTATCCAACCTGGTAAAGAGAAACACAATGATCAAACCTCTATTGCCCTACAACTTATACAAGACCACATACCATGATCTTCCATCTCACATGTTCATTTTTGCTCTTTTTCATCCTGAACATCCATTCGTCTCTTAGTGCTTACTTCCAGCTGGCAACTCCACCAAAAACTCTTGTTTGGTTCTCCTCTAAGGAATCACATCCTCCATCCATGCCAAGCTCCCACTGTTTCCTAGATCTACCTGTTATGCTTTTTTAATAAATTCTTAGTCCTATACCATAAGTGAGCAACAAGTAGTGTAAAGAAGGGAAATGATGAATTTGAGGCTTACATACCCCTTAAGTCCTCCATATGGGTGCTTAAGACTCCTTGACAGCTTGTTGTCCACCCAAAATTCATCTCAGTGACCGATGCCGATCACATCTCAGTCTGCACCCGATCGATGTCAGTTCCCTACGACTACCTCCTTACCAACGTCAGTTCCCCCTAACCGACGCTGGTAGTTATCTGCCCTGAGTCACCGACGTCGGGCTGCACATAGCCAACGTTGGTCCTTGTCTAGACACCGATGTTGATTTTCTTGTCAACGTCAGTCTCTGTGTTTTTCTAGTGAGAATTGACTTTTTCCCTTGAGATCTTTTTGGATCAAACCCTTGTCCAAATCACCCTTGCTCTGTTTAGAATTCTTCTGCCCCTTGTGCTAAACTCTATCCGTCACCTTCTCCTTGAAAATCAAGGCTTTCCTGTTCTTGTCACTAACATCAAATTCCTCAAGAAACGTCACCTTCTTCTTCTGCATACAGAAATCTTGATTCATGCCTTCCAAATCTGAAAGCATATCCTTTGACTCAAGAACATGCATCTCCTTCTTATTCATGTGACCAAGCCTATTAAGCCACATCTTCGAATCTACAGCTGAAGTAGATAACCCAGAAAGAGAATTAGTAATACAAGTAGATAGATAAAGCGTACCTACTTTCTTACCTCTAGCTACAACAAGTGCACCCTTGGTAACCTTCCAAGAGTCCATTGTGAGAGTTATTGTGTAACCCTCATCACCCAAACTTCTTATAGAAATCAAATTCTGCTCTAGAACTGGGACATGCATGACCTCCTTTAACACCCATGTGTTACCTTTCTGCAATTTCAGCTTCACTTTCCCTTTGCCAATCATCTGACAAGGCTTACCATCCCCTACACAAATTTCTCCAAAGTCTCCCTGGACATACTCATGAAAAAATTCCCTATTTGGGGATGCATGAAAAGAGGCACCAAAATCTAAAACCCAAGATTATACTTTATCCAAAGAACATACCAGAGCATCTTGTGCAATGTAATCCGCAACATTTGCTTCTTCTTCATGTCCTTCATGCTGATCTTCACCCGATCTGCAATCTCTCTTTAAGTGCCCTTGCTTTCCACATTTCTAGTAGGTTATTCTACCATACCTGGACTTGGATCTCCTGCCTATCTTGGACCTTGATCTCCCACGCTCTATCTTCTCTCTTTGCCTTCCTCTGCCTTCAACACTCAAAGCATTCCCTAATGATTCACCTGTGCTTTTCCTACGTATCTCTTCATTCAAGATCACACTCACAACATCATCCACTTTTAAGAATTTTGAAGCAGACATAGTATTAGAAACTGCCATTACCAAACCTTCCCAACTTTCAAGTAATGAACACAAGATTAAGAGAGCTCTAATTTCATCATCAAATACAATATTGACTGAACTTAACTGGTTTACCAAACCATGGAAATCACTAAGATGACTATGAACAGATCCACCATCCAACATTTGTAAATTAAATAAACACTTTATAAGAAATACCTTATTAGAAGCTGAGGGTTTTTCATATAAATTTGCCAAAGATTCCATCAACTCCACCGTTGTCTTACACTGTGATAAGCTAGAAATCACAGACAATGAAAGACTCAATCTTATAGATCCCAGAACCTTTCGATCAAGAACCTCCCATTCTTCATCCTTCATATCCCAGGGTTTGCAATCAACCCCACCCAACGGTAAGTACAAATCTTTCTGATATAGATAATCTTCAATCTGCATCCTCCATAATTGGTAGTTCTTGCCATTAAACTTCTCCATTCGTAGATTACTATCTTCTGCCATTGCTCTACTCCCACTCAAACAGAAACCCCTGTGAGTAACCTATAATCAAAACACACTAACCAAATCTGAACCAACCTGTTAGTATCTCAACCTAAAAGCTCTGATACCACTTGTCAGGTACCTAGAACAAGAAACATGCTCTGATACCATTTATCGGGGAATCCAAGAACAAACACACTTTGTCCTGATCCCACTTGTTAGGATCTTACTCCTCAAAAATAGCACAATATGATTACCAAATATAAGCAATTAACATGCAAAAATAACTAGAAGCACAAGTAACTAGAATTCACCAATAACACAGAATATGAGAGACAATACACTATCTTGTATTAACACTTTACAAAAAAGAATACAATAAAGAGCCGCCACACTCTTCCACCTTACAGAGGGTTCCCACACCTCAAGTGTACAGTAATTCTTCTTCAAAACACTCTCCTACCAAAAATGGTCCCAACACACAACTCACAAATAGAATCGGTGTTCACCTCTCCAACCAGTCAGTAATAACCCTGCCAGTACACCAAGCACTCTATAGTACTTCAAGTTGATCTCCCATGAACCTGCAACCTGCAATTCAACAGACCATACTCACACATGTAGATCTCCTATGAGCTTGCAACAACCTACAACTCAATGATCTTAGAATGGAAGGAACTTCCTTGCCTTCCTTATCAGCTCATACTTTACAATACATGCCAATGGGTCTATAAATAGATCCCAGACTTAAACAATAACTTAGACTCTTAATTTAGACTAATTATCCACGTAGCTCAAGACTCTAATTGGTCTTTACATGCAAACACTTTGTTCACTTAACTAATTGTTCGTGCAACAAATAGTTCTGGAACACACAGGTGACCGACGTCGGTCCCTGCTTGCCTGGTGCTGCCAACATCGACTGACTTCCTACCGTCGCCAGTTGCCTTCTGCTCTGGTCACGACCGATGTCAGTCATGCTGCCAATGCCGGTGCTCCTGGTTCTTCAGCAACCTTTAGTTTCCATCTGCAAAGTTGAAGCTTTTAGCTCCACAACCTAACACTCATCATGAGCCTTGGTATACCAATGATACCATTTAAGGGTTTCATGTTCCA
Organism: Torreya grandis; assembly: GCA_037957365.1. Classification (NCBI taxonomy): domain Eukaryota; kingdom Viridiplantae; phylum Streptophyta; class Pinopsida; order Cupressales; family Taxaceae; genus Torreya; species Torreya grandis. The sequence goes on from JARHVA010001653.1 coordinate 499,031, forward strand.
AGTGAAAGGATGCAAGTGGGAACTTGTTGGCATCAAAATTATTATGCAGACTAAAATATTGTTATACCTAATAGATGCATCCAGTCAGATCTACACCATTGAATCAAGTAAAATTGAGCTTTAGCCCATCAAAATTGTTAGAAAAAAAGCCCAGTGTCTGAAGAGGATTATGGATGCCATCTATTGTTCATGGTGGTATGTAGAAGACTGAGGCCTAAAATTTTTTCATCAAGATCTTTGATGTAGGTCTTGAGGGTAGCAATTTCATCCTCCATGATTTTTGCTCATGTTCAGGTTACTACCATGACTAGAATAAGATATATATATATATATATATATTACAATGGGTAGGGAAACTAAAGGTAAGACACGTTTAGTAAGGGAATTTTTTAATTTGGAAAAAATCAGAAGGGGTAAATGTACTTTTACTAATTATTTTACATAGTGGGAGTATGATTGATGAAGGCGAGGGGAATTTTAGGAGTGAAAATGGAAAATCTAGAAAATTATCAAAGAGGGACAAAAGAGCAGAAAAAGGAGATGAATACTATGAAATTTTTTTGAGGCAAATGGACAAAAATAGAAGGTATGGCAAAACCTAAAAAAAATTAAAATTGAGATTTTTGAGAATTAGGAGTGGAATCGAGATATGGGGCCTCAAGGAAGAAAACATGGAGAATGGAATTTTAGGTGTTTAGATAAAGTTTGAGGGTCAACAGGGATACAGATAAAGAGATATGGCAAAAAAAATGAAAACAAAATTACTCCTTTTTTTGTTTCTATTTTTTGTCAATTGTTTGAATGCAAGTCCTCTAAGAGTCTTTTGATATTCTATTGATTCATGTTTTGAGAGTCTACTAGGAATATTCTAAAACTGATAGAATGGGCCCTAAGTTTCAATGGATTATTAAGGTTTTATAGATATCTCTCTAGCCACTAATATTGTCTAAGAAAGTACCTCTCTCCAAAACTTTTTGGCCATGGGTTTACCTCTAAGCAATAGCTCTTGGTTTTCTTCACGGGTGGGAACTATTCAATCAATAAGGGGTCATTGCCCATTTCACTAGCAGATCCTCTCAATAGGCCAGCTACTTTGAGGTTCCTATGGTACTCCTCATAATGAGTTTTAGAGATTTCACCTAAGCACTTCCCATAGCTATACGAACAAAAAAAAATTTAACCTGGTCCAAAATAGATTATTATGATGCAGAATAGAGTTATATAGTAGAAGGGATTTTAAACTTTTTGGAAAAAAATTGGCCTTGGAAAGCACTCTACTACCAAATGAGAGAATCCTCCCTGAACAAGTTAGTAGATAATTGTAAATACATGAAATTAACTATGAAATTAACAAGATATTAACTCAAACAAGATGAACTAAATTACAATGGTTGAATTTCAAAATTATTGGCCTCTTCAAGGGGGAAACCTCCTTTGATCAAGCTTAATACAATAAATTCATGGATGCCTTCATTGGCCTTAACACTTACTTATTTACTAAGTCTAATCTAAGAAACTACTACTTCTCATAAATGTAGGATAAAACAAAATGCTCATGAGATGACTTACAAAGCATATGCATCCATAATAACTATTACAATAACAAAATAAAGAGAAGGGGTAGCACATGTTCTTAACACTCATATTATCCAACCCTGTCTACTAATCTTGATCCCTAGATCCCTTTCCATGACCATTTATCACATTTATTCATTGAATCATCATTCCTACATCATCATAAATCACTAATTCAAGGCATAACTTTATATTTCCCATTGTTTATTCATGATCTTGCATCAAAACTACATCAGCCTGAGGTCTCCTAAGACTATGTAGGCAGCACTTAGCCACCTTATTATGCCTAGGGATAGCTTGGCCACTACTAACCTCCTATCCTATCTTATCCCTTATGGGTCACTTGAAGATACTAAAACCTATTAAGCTATGCATCATATATAAAGCAACTTATTATCAATAATCATTTGTTGAATGTCCTTTATAGAATTCTAGTTATCCATGGCATGTGTCCTTACTAATGAAGTTGTCTTCATCTCATGACCTATGCCATATTTTTCCTTAGATAATGTTGACATCTCTAGACTTTCAGTCTTATCATCTTAATCAACCTTACCTCTCTCCTAGACATTGGTCATTGTCTAGGACTCATCCTTTGAGGTTAAGTCACTTTATACCATAACACTTATGCTTGGGGAATCTAAATTATAGTTCACTAAATATTTAGGGCATCCTAACCTTTATTATCATATTGGTCTTATCCCATCCCAGGGATTTCTTTTTGAGTGGCCATCCATCTCATTCCTCCCCACATGTCCCTTTGAGGGGGCATCATGTCTACTAACAACATTCCCATCCATAAAATGTTTTTTATTTGAAAATCCATTACTCATTCCACTTCACTTCACTCATAATTCCTTTTCAAAGAGGGGCAAAATATATGCACCTAAATCTACTCATCTCAATAATTCTATTAAAATTGCTCATTTATCCAATAACCATAGTCTTAACCAATTAATTAAAATCTTAATTTACTATACAATAGTTTATACACCCCATAAACCTTTCTATACCCTTATAACCAATTAATTGCCCCATTAACCTACTAACTAGTCTATTTAGCCACTAATCTTATTGCATTAACTACCCACTAGCCCACTTGTAAATTTTAAATTTTATTTATTCAACTACTCCCTAGCTAACCTACCACCCTAGCCTCTCCTACATCCCTATTAACCTTAAACCTCATTTAATCTCTATCTAATCCTCTATTATCCCTTAAACTAATCAAGAAACCTCTAGAACTAGAGAACCTCCTCTAAGATTCTAGAAGTCTCTAAACTAGAGAGTTATAAATAATTTAAAAATCCCTAAAAATCCCTTCCACCATCCTATAAAATCTATGCTTGAGCCATGGCCAAACTAACTTGAAAAATCTATAAGCCATCATTATACTCTCATACTCAGCCATCCTAAAGCATCCTCATACTCTTGCCAATCCATTCAACTATCTAAGGAAGCCATTAGAGTCATTTTGAATCCACAAGCAAGTAATTCACGTTCAATCGATTTTGCATTGGAATCGGTTTGAAGATCTTAGAGAGAAGCCATAAGGGACAAGGTGATGGCAAGACTTCATTCTTAATAATTGATTGTTCTTTTATTTCTCTCCTTTTGATGTTATTGTGTTGTTGGATTTAACTTACTAAATATAGTAGTTTTGATTAATAACTCAAAAATATAATCATACATATGGAAGCCTTCAACTCATATTATTATATAATATTTTATGTTTCTCCTTTAAAGTAGTAAATTTACTATAAAAAAATGCTTAAAATATTTTTATTGTCTTATTACAAATTATATTAACATTTGAATAGTAATATTGAATTAACAATTACCTCAAAGGTGCAAGTTACACTCAAAAGAATGTAATTTTTTATTTCAATAAAATAGGGTTTGTAAAATGAAATAATGTAAATTGGTATTCATACCTCAGTTAAAACCTATGACCATTTATCCTGTCTCACCTTTTATGCATGAAGCATTAAGCAATAATACTCTAATATTTTTGGTGTAGGGGATAATAGAAAATGATGTGGTGTGTTCCTTCATAGACATGTCAATGCACTATGCTAGGAGGAGTAATTTTTTCATGATGATATTGTACAATGGTGAAGTGATTGGGAAGGCAAAGGCCATACAGAACATGAAAATAATGAAATATTTCAATGTGTGTTGAGTGGTGATGGTGAAGGGAAATAAGAGTAGAACTTCTAATTAGCATTTTAAAAAACTCTTCATACCTACAACAACAACAATAATAGTATACTACACATGAAGTAAACATGGCAAACTCTATTGCTCCAAAATAACAAGAAGATTATATATATATATATATATATATATATATATATGATCAAAATTTTGGGAAATAAAATTTGATTATACAATTTAACCAAAATACTCAATGTATCAATCTACTTCATTAAAATTTAGAGCCATTAGATCAAAATGCAATACTGTGAACATCATTCAAACAAACATTCTAAACTAATGCTAAGTGCTCTAAATAAAGATTCGAACAAAAAGAAGATTAAATATTATGGATGAAGATTAGATTGCTTACAAGTAGATTCATATTTTGACATAATGTTAGCTTGATCTTGGACTGCATGGATGCATGGATAGCTTGATAAAAAGATAAATTGATGTAGCATGGATTTATTGCACATTACTTAGTTAGTTGGAATAGAGGGATATGGTGTGTTTAAATAGACCATGGAGGGAAGATCAATGGCCAATATTCAAAGTTGGTTTCAGAGGATCCATGGTGGAAGATTATCCAAGGAATTAAAAAAATTCCTTAGAAGCCTCTAGAATAGAGGATTTTAGAGAGAAAGGGGATAAGTTAGAGAGGATTATAGAATTGGATAATTCTTTAATCCATTTAGGGGCTAATTAAGATTAGTAGGGGATTAAGATAGGTGATTAAGGACTAAAGATGTAGGAGATCCTAGGGCATAGGCTAGGGTAGGTGGGTAGGTGGGTCATGAAAATTTTAAATTCCCAAGTAATGGATAAGCGGGATTAAGATAAGATTAATACACGATTAAAAGAATTAATAGATTGGTGGGGATAATATAAATTTAGTGGATGAAGAAGAATGAAGGGGGATATGATTTAATTATTTAATTAGGACGGTGGTTACATGATTAATTAGGATAAATAACGAGATTAATAAAATGGTTAGGGAGAGAAAATTTAGGTGCAAACAATTATTATATATTTAGATTATATTATATTATAACTAGTCCCTACCTTGCAGGGTACTATAGGAATCACTTGAACATAAAAGTTTCCTACTCTAGCCAATGAAAACATTAGAAAAGACATAATACTTTATCAATTCTAAAGTTTAGCACTAAATATTAGAGAATATTCCTCTACATTATATGTGTATGTGTGTTGTATATAATATTTCATAACATATTATATATAATATAATATGAGATATTATCTCACACACACACACACACACACACACACACACACACACACACACACACACACATATATACATACATATACATATATACATATACATACATATACATATACATATATATATATGTGTGTGTGTGTGTGTGTTTGTGTGTGTGTATGTATATGTATATGTATATGTATATGTATATGTATATATATATATATATGTATATGTGTGTGTGTGTGTATTATAATATCTCATATACATACATATATATATATATATATATACACACACATACATATATATATACACATACATATATATATATACATATACATATATATATATATATGTATGTATATATACATATATGTATACACATACACACACATATATACATATATATGTGTGTGTATTATAATATCTCATATTATATTATATATAACATAATATGAAATATTATAATACACAAACACACATAATGTAGAGGAATATTCCTTAATATTTAGTGCTAAACTTTAGAATTGATAAAGTATTATGTTTTTTCTAAAGTTTTATAATATTATATATATATATATATATATATATATATATATATATATATATAATTTTCCTACTCTGACCAATGAAAACCTTAAAAAAGACATAATACTTTATCAATTCTAAAGTTTGGCACTAATATTAAGGAATATTCCTCTACATGATAATATTTTATTTACATCAATGTTATAATTAAAAACTCATTTCAAAAGTGACACATTAGAGTACAACATAATGCACAATAATATTATTGTTTTAAAAATGGTAGGAAATCCATTATGATTAATAACTAGAGTGAAAATAACTCTATTTGAGATTTTCACGACAAGACCATTGGATAATCCTTAGAATTTATGACACATTTTTCCACAACAATATCAAAAAACCCTACATCATTATGCATGGTAACCATGTCATATTATTCCAACATCTCTAAATGTCACAGATTACACGAAAACCCTAGAATTAGGTGAGAGCAAATGCAGAGCAAAGAGAGTTTCATGAACTGATTATCTGATTCATTAGCTAATTAGCCAAAAATTACAAAGGAGGTACATTAAATAGTGAGAAATTAGAACACCATAAAGGTAACAACTCAATTCACAATTAGAAAACACATAAAGTGTATTTCTCATAATGACCTTAATAACCCTAATTAAGCTGACTAATAATTATGTAGGTAAAACTGGAAGTGAGAAAAAGCCTACATTAACACCCCTCTAAAGCATAGCTTAGGTGGGTAGAATAATTGAGTCTTAGAAACAAGTCTGGATGAGGTACCTAAGTATAATACAACTCCCATAAGGTGGAGAAAAGGAGAAAACCTGTAGGACAAAACTAGAACTCTCTAAAAGAGAGAAAAGTGAGAGAAAGTGCATGCTCTAAAGACATTAGACACCACCAATAATACATCCACAAGTGAGAGAAAACAAGAACATAGAGAGGCAAATGAAGAAGTCTCCATAGAAGTTCTTGAAGCTTCCTATAGTAGAGCTCATAGAATGGCAAATATCATTAATGAGATCTTCTTCCTAAAGGCTAAATAAACTCCATCTACATTGAATAATGTTTCTTCCATTTGCCAAAGGAGGAACATGAATGATACACTAGAATTTTTCCCATTCCACAGTGGAAGATGAAGGATTCAATAATTCAAAACACTCTAAGTAGGGTCTAAAACAAAAGTGTGGTATAGGTCTGACAAAACCATACACAAGAACTAAATGTAATGCCACTAAAGTGAACCTGTTAAAGGTAGGTGTAATAAAGAATGGATCTCCCTAGAATAGTGAATGGGTCCATCAAGTGTCTAATAGAGCTATAACTAAGAAATTGTACTCCTCATGCATAGTAAGAGGGCCAATTAGTCTATGCAATGATGGTGCAATGGAAGCAATGACTAAAACATAATGTAAAATGTCTTGTACATTTGGAATACATTGTTCAATGTTTAATGAGTCTTGAATCAATATACTTTCACCCTATAATGTTAGAAGTGTACCAGAGGTAGGTGGATTAGGAAATAAATGTTTAATATCTAGAAGGTGACAAGGAGATGGTAGAGGTGTGTCCCCATCACTACTATAGTCGTGTGTGCCAAAATAAGATTCCTTAGTCACATAGATGTGCTTAGGATTAGAAGTGTCATCAAGCATAAGTGAGTCTGAAGAATAAGAATGATATAGAACATTCATAGAAAGAATGTCCATGTGAAGTGGAGAGCAAGGCTCAAAAACTCTTGAGGCTGAAGAAAAGACTAAAAATGAATCACTCAGATCTACAGATTGAATATCCATTATAAGAGAAGAGTTGTTGATGTTATCACAAGGTGTACTCTCACTAAAAATAATAGATTCCTCTAAAGTACCACTTTATGATGGCTTTAGATGAGCAACATCATGCACAAGAATAAAATTAGAATCTATAATGGAATAACTAAGGTCTAGCATAATATCATCCTATAGTGGTGGCTCAATAAAAGGAAGAGCACTATCAACCATAGATGTGTTGTCATAGGAAATAGAAGTAGGAAGAGAGAGTACAATAGTCTCAAAAGAGACAATAGGAAGTGAAGGAGGAGGTGTGATGTAAATCTCACTAGGATCTCTAAAAATAGACTATAGGATTCTCCAAATAGTGCAGGGATACATTATATGTTTCACATGGCAATGAATATCTACGAAAACAGGTAATAGTAAGATGCCAAAAATATTGTCATAAGTGTTAGCCCACTTATTGAATTGATCTTAGTTAGAAGGGGTAGGAATCTATCCATATAGGAATGGAGTACGATTCTTTCTTGTGAGTAAGTGTTTCATGTATACACTTTGAGAAGCATAGATGGTCTTCCCAAGAAGAACCACTAGTGTATAATTAACAAATTGCAATGAACCCCTAATAATAAGGCACATTCATGAAGAGGACATCCGGCATAATAGAGAATGTTTCCAAATCAATAGTAAGTGTAGGAATCAACACAATACAGAAAATGAGAGTGTAGAAGAGTAATAAAAATGCATCACCATATAATAACCCCCCAAAACAAATAGTAGTGACCCCCCATAATATTGTAATTATAAGCATATTCGTATAGACATTAAACACAACCAAGAACATGTCTTGAGTAAATTGTGCATAAGTAATAAAAAATAGAGGGATATCAAGATCTATTAATAATACATCCAAGAGTGTATAATAATCGGTTTGAAAGGATCTACAATGAGCTCAACATCACTACCAATGTATAGAGTATGAAAAAATAAGTATTTTTGAAGAAGATAACACTCAAATCTGAGATACTGATCAAAAGTTATGCATGCTTGAAAATCTGATTGCATGAAAAATTTTGTGGTAAATAGTGGTGGAATTTTTTTTATCAACTTCCCTAAAGGAAATTTGTATACATCAACTTTTAAAATAAAAACTTGAGCCTCTCTTGAATAAAATTTAAGCATTTTTGGGTTGGAAGTGACCATGGGCTTAATTTCCATATGACCAAGGGCTAAGGGCTAAGCTGGGAGCTTCACATCATTGATAGTTAGACACATGTCAAAAGTGTAAAAGAAGGCCGACAAAGTTCTAGATGTGCTTTTATAGAGTGCAATAGGCTTGATAGTAAGGTCGATGAAACTATGTAGGACTATTAACACATCAATCAAAACCTGACCGTAATGTTTATAGGAGGGTCATAACTCGATAGGTCTATAGGCAAGGTCGACAGAACTCGATGGAGGTATTGGTAAGGTCCATGGATCCCAACAGAGGTGTAGATAAGGGTGTTGAAACCTGACAGTAGTGCTTGTATGAGGGTTAGAATCCAATAGAGGTGTAAGTAGGGGTCATGAGACCTAGTGGTGGTGCAATGAAGGGTTTTGATACCTAATGATCATGTAGGCAAGGGTTGAGGGACCCAATAGAGGTATAATTAGGGGTTGTGGGCCTCGATGGGGTTGCTAACAAGGAGGTCAAAACCCATCAGTGTTATCATCAAGATGCCCAAAACCTAAAGAGGTTGCATGCAAGGTCCATGAAACCTAATGAATGTGAATCAAAGGGTCAATTGTCTGTCAAAGGGTGAAAACCCATCAAGGTGTTTGCAGGGGTGAAAATTTCCATTGAGTTGGAAAATCACCCAAATTTGCAAATTTGGTAAGAATTTCACAAAATATAACAAGAACATTGGATAACTCAGAAAACCTAGAAAAACCCTTAAAATATTTTCTAATTTGATAATCTTGCATTACGAAAATACATGAAAACCCTATAAATACCTCAAAACTCTTTAAAAATGGTCAAAAATCACTATCATAGATGTAGGTTATTTATACAGTCAATCTTAGGGTTTTGATGCCTTCTAGATGTAATGGTGCTATCAGTGTTTTAATAGGTGACTCTGGTTGTATATTTTGCATGTATTTTCATGAAATCCTACTAAACCTATAAAAACTAAAAAATCAAGAAAACTACCAAGAATGCATGCATGTAAAAGATCTCACTAAGGATTTTGAAATGAAAAATGGAGTGAAATAGAAGTGGAAGACTTCATTGCCGTCTACAATGCAATGGGCATGCCTCATTACAAGCTTTTTTCTCCCTTGATGGGTTTTCACCCTTTGACAGACAATTGACCCTTTGATTCACATTCATTAGGTTTCATGGACCTTGCATGCAACCTCTTTAGGTTTTGGGCATCCTGTTGATAACACTGACGGGTTTTGACCTCCTTGCCCCAGCTTAGCCCTTAGCCCTTGGTCATATGGAAATTAAGCCCATGGTCACTTCCAACCCAAAAATTCTTAACTTTTATTCAAGAGAGGCTCAAGTTTTTATTTTAAAAATTGATGTATAAAAATTTCCTTTAGAGAAGTTGATAAAAAAAATTCCACCACTATTTGCCACAAAATTTTTCACGCAATCAGAGTTTCAAGTATGCATAACTTTTGATCAGTAACTCATATTTGAGTGTTATCTTCTTCAAAAATAATTATTTTTTCATACTCTATGCATTGGTAGTGATGTTGAGCTCACTATAGATCCTTTCAAACTGATTATTATACACTCTTGGATGTATTATTGATAGAGCCTGATATCCCTCTAATTTTTATTACTTATGCACAATTTACTCAAGAGATGTTCTTGGTTTTGTTCAATGTCTATACGAATATGCTTATAATTAAAACATTATGGGGGTCATTGCTATTTGTTTTGGGGGGTTATTATGTGGTGATGTGTTTTTTTACTCTTCTACACTCTCATTTTCTGTATTGTGTTGATTCCTACACTTACTATTGATTTGGAAACATTCTCTATTATGCCTAATGTTCTCTTCATGAATATGCCTTATTATTAGGGGTTCATTGCAACTTTTTAATTCTACACCAGTGGTTCTTCTTGGGAAGACCATCTATGCTTCTCAAAGTGCATACATGAAACACTTAATCACAAGAAAAAATCACACTCCATTCCTATATGGATAGATTCCTGCCCCTTCTAACTAAGATCAATTCAATAAGTGGGCTAACACTTATGACAAGATTTTTAGCATCTTACTATTACCTGTTTCTGTAAATATGCATCGCCATGTAAAACATATAATGTATCCTTGCACTATATGGAGAATCCTACAATCTATTTTTAGAGATCCTAGTGAGATTTACATCACACCTCCTCCTTCACTTCCTATTGTCTCTTTTGAGACTATTGTAGTCTCTCCTCCTACTTCTATTTCCTATGACAACACATCTATGGTAGATAGTGCTCTTCCTTTTATTGAGCCACCACTATAGGATGATATTATGCCAGACCTTAGTTATTCCATTATAGATTCTACTTTTATTCTTGTGCATGATGTTGCTCATCTAGAGCCATCATAAATTGGTACTTTAGAGGACTCTATTATTTTTAATGAGAGTACACCTTATGATAGCATCAACGACTCTTCTCTTCTAATGGATATTCAATTTGTAGATCTGAGTGATTTGTTTGCAGTCTTTTCTTCAACGTCAAGAGTTGTTGAGCCTTGCTCTCCACTTCACATGGACATTCTTTCTATGAATGTTCTATGTCATTCTTATTATTCGAACTCACTTATGCTTGATGACACTTCTAATCCTAAGCACATCTATGAGACTAAAGAATCTTATTTTGGCACATATGACTATAGTAGTGATGGGGACACACCTCTGCCATCTCCTTGTCACCTTCTAGATATTGAACAGTTATTTCCTAATCCACTTACCTCTGTGCCACTTCTAACATTATAGGGTGCAAGTATACTGATTCAAGACTCATTAAACATTGAACAATGTATTCCACATGTACAAGACATTTTACATTATGTTTTAGTCATTGCTTCCATTGCACCATCATTACATACAGTAATTGGCCCTCTTACTATGCATGAGGAGTACAATTTCTTAATTATAGCTCTATTAGACACTTGATGGAGCCATTCACTATTCCAGGGAGATCCATTCTTCATTACACCTACTTTTAATAGGTTCACTTCAGTGGCATTACATTTAGTTCTTGTGTATGGTCTTGTCAGACCTATACCACACTTTTGTTTTAGACCCTACTTAGAGTGTTTTGAATTATTGAATCCTTCATCTTCCATTGTGGAATGGGCAAACTTCTAGTGTATCATTCATGTTCCTCCTTTGGAAAAGTGAAGAAACATTATTCAATGTAGATGGAGTTTATTTAGCCTTTAGGAAGAAGATCTCGTCAATGATATTTGTCATTCTACGAGCTCTACTATAGGAAGCTTCAAGAACTTCTATGGGGACTTCTTAGTTTGCCTCTCTATGTTCTTGTTTTCTCTCACTTGTGGATACATTATCAGTGGTGTCTAATGTCATAAAAATAACTTCTCTTCTTCTCTCAGCTTTGAGATATACACAACTACAAGTAGGGGGAGAGCTTAAGACTCCATGTCAGAGGAAGAAAAGGAAAAGCTATGAGGGCATAAAGTAATGCTAGTTCGCAAGGTGATTCCAGGACCTGTGCAATCATCCTGCAAACTATATAATTAATAATTAATAATATTATATAATGGAGGTAATTGGATAATGATTAAGATAGATATAAATAAAATTCAATATATATAATAAATTATATATTATTTAATATAGAATATAGTATACTACATTATATATTAAATATATATAATATAATAGTATTTATATTAAAGTAAATAAATATAATATATTATAATTATATTATATTATATCAGTATCCATTTCTTTTTCTTTGTTTAATTAAGTTTAGAGTTATTTAATTTAGTTTTATATAGTTAAAGTAATCAACATTTTCATCTACTTAATTTTTAGACTCGTTTAAATTGACACATGGTATATTCTCTATATTTTTAGAGGAACTATTAGATGTTTGATACTTATTGTTATTGAGATGACACTTGTTTCAATTATGTATTGAGTAATTGATACAATACAATAGAAGCTATAAATTAATTAACATATATGATATGTAGTTGAATTATGCATATATGTATTTCCATGAGTTTCTTTGAGTCTATCACTTAAAATAAGTTGCCATTGTCCTTGACCATCACTACCAAGTCATTTTAAATTTTTTTATTGCTTTTATATTATGTTTAGTCTTGCCCTTTTCTACCGTTTTATCATGATTTAAACTCACTATGAAACAAAACATCTCATCCTAACATAAATCATTATCATATTGTATGAATGAACATACCACCTCATATTCTACTATCATATCCATCAAAAATATCATTTTATTATTATTACAAAATCAATAATCATAAATTTTAAATAAAATATATCTGCAAATTTACAATTTTTTTATCTTACAAAGTTTAAATATAACAAAACATCAAATAACACCACTCCTAAATATGTGAACTGAAAATATGTAAGCTTAAAACATGAATTCGCATATCTAGCGATTCGCTTTATCATTCGCCACTCGTCCCGTACCGTCCCACTCCTCATCCGCGACTCGGTTTCTCCTGTGGGTATCCAAAGCATATGCTTTGGGAGATTCCTTTGGTGGAGGCATATTTTCTTTCCCATCTCTTCAAAGTTAGCACTTAAAGTGGAATGTCGCGCATCAACGCAGAGTGGCATCCTCCGCCGAGCAGCACCACCAGAGGACGCATATTTCCACTTTCACCCAACGTGTCTGCTTTGCTTCAAGTTCATGGCGAGTCGTATATTGAGATGCATTCTGAATTTGTAAGAACCAAACGTGTCACTGATCCTCTTAATGAAGCCCTGAGGGAAATGTTGTGTGGAAACTACGCGAATAGAATGCCAACTGCAACTACGACGCCAGTTTACAGCATAAGCGGAAGCGATCACCGGATCGATTCCGCCGCTCTAACCGCCATGAAATTTCTCGAGGAAGATGGATGTGGTGATTGTTACCGGCGTGAATTTTCCGAAGAGTGGGGAAGCGATGCCGAGAGCTCCGGTGTTCAACCTACAGTTCCATTTTGGGAGAACAGCTCTGCCACATGGTAGAGGTACTTTCCCTTTCCCTTTCACATTCAATGTAGAAACTTCTGCACCAACAGTCAATATTGACATTTTTCGTTTCTCCCCTATTTCAATGAGTTACATGAGAGAAACCAAAAACCAAAAACTCCCGCCCATAGATCTGTTAAATATTACCTATGTCCTCTCTATATGGTTAACTAGTCCAATGTGAAATCCTGTGAATGTGCAGGGTGTTTCCCGCTCCAATACCAAGTTAGAGGTGATGCTGCTTAGAGATGTAACCAAAGCCGTCGAGATGGCTGCAGAAAAAGCCGAGGTGTGTACCCAGAAGCAGGGCCACAAAAAGGGCAGTTTGTCAAGATTTGTAATGAGCAGCCTGCGAAGCGCAGGATACAATGCAGCTATCTGCAAGACGCGGTGGGAACAAACAAATGGCTACCCAGCAGGTCGGTCGGTCGGTCAGTGTGCATTTTCATTGCCCGAATTTAGTTGAATAGAAAAGTCATTTAGAGTATGGGGTTCTCATATTTGTCTGGTTTGGTTATGCAGGCGAGTACGAGTTAATTGATGTGATTGTGGAGGCTTCTTCATGCAAAGATCGTGTGGTGGTGGACATTGATTTTAGAGGGCAATTCGAGATAGGTCGACCCACACCGCAATACGCAGCGCTGGTAGAGGTGGTGCCACTGCCTATATTGTTCGTCGAAAGGGTGGATAAACTTGGTGACATCATCAAGATCATGTCCGACGCGGCGAAGCGATCGCTGAAAGAGAAAGGAATGCACCTTCCCCGTGGAGAAAGTATCGTTACGCTCAGGCAAAATGGCTGGGTCCCTACAACCGCATCACTAAGCCGGTGGCTTCCTCTTCCACACCCACACCCTGCATGGAGAAGGAATTTGGGTACAGTGCTGGTTTGAAAGGAATAGGGAGTAACGCCGACTTTACCGACCAGATAGACATGCATTTTCAGAACACAGTCAGGGAAAATGCATCGTTGCAATGTTGCATTGGCATCGTTGTTCCCAGAAATAGAAGTAGAAGATCCCCGGAAAAAATATACAGCCCGGCCACGGCCTCGGGAGAGGCAGGCAGCCTGTAGCTAACTACAGTAGATAATCCATTTTATTAATTTAGTTTTGGAGTGTGCACTGTTTATAAAATGTGAATGAAATTGTTGCCGTATATGGATCATGGATGGGATCAAAATTGAGCCCATCCAGAAGTACAGTGAATATATTATGATTGGAAAAAAATTAAAAGAAATTTAAGTGGAATAGCTGGAAGTAAAAATAATTATAAAAAATGTTAAAGCATTGAAAATGTTTTTTTAATGCTTAGTTTTTTAATAAAAATAAAAATTACAAAGAAGTAATCAGATTTATAGAGAGTTAGCTTTTCCAACTCAAATATGTGATTAATAAGTATATATATGTTTTTTAAAAATCTGGAGTTATGAATTGGAATGTTTTTTAAGTATATATATGTTTTTTAAAAATCTGGAGTTATGAATTGGAATGTTTTTTATTAGGGTTATGAACTAGTTTCAATATAAATGGGAAGTTTAGATTTTTTTTTACAATCATTAAACTGTAATAAAGGTTTTACAAATATCACTACAATTATCATGAGCCCCACAAACATTATTACACTCACAATAGGCCCCCACAAATAATCGGTCTAACATCTTATCAAGATTTCAATCTAAATGAGATTGAACACAACCAAATTATTTTAATCAAACTACTTTTTTTTTTTTTTTTTTAAATGTTTTCTCTCTTTTATGTGTATTAAATTAATTATTTATATTATTTAAATTTTGCGTTAGAAACAAAGCTCTCCAAATAATAATAAACATCCTCGTTACCTTTTGTACACTTTATTTTTTAAATAAAATAGATTTTAATATTATTTATAATACATAAAAATATATACAAGATTGACATCCCTTTTATTATGTAAATATATATAATGTAAGTTTTATATATTTTAAAAATTATAAAATAAATGAAATTATAATTTTTTATATTTATTATTAAAATTAAATGTTAATATTTTATTTAATTATAATTATATAAAATTAATTTTATATTTTTAAAATATAATAAAAATTAAAATGTTTATATTTTATTTAATATTTCTTTTCAAGTGTCTTCTTAGTTTACTCCCGTAAAAATACTTGTACGAATATTTTTTTGTCACGAGATGAATGTAATACCATTCACAATTAGAATTAGGCTTTAAAATTTAATGAAACACTCGTAGGTGCACCCAAGTAATTAAAAAAAATTATTAACGAGTCCAACGTGATTATTTGGAGAGAAAGCAAGTATTTTTCTCATTGCCGTGTAGGAATCAATCAAAATTTATTAGGTCGGAATGTGCTTATAAGGGAGAGGAGGTCATTCTTGTTGATGGGTCTTGTCTTCCTTTGGAGCCACTTTTATCAATCATTTTTTTATTCTACCGTTAAGAGTATATATTTAAGTTAAATATTTAGTTTAAATGCATTTAATTTTTTTTTTTTTTAAATAGTGAAGGTTTTTGATTTAAAGAGAAGAAGTTGGTCTATAATTTTTATAAATTGTATTTGTGTATATTTATGTAAAATTTTTATATAGTTTGTTGTGAAAATAACATTTATTAAATTTTATTTAAATAATAAATGTTATTTTTATTAGAATTTATTAATATATTTATTATTCACAAAAATAACAGTGTATAAAAGATTACAACAAAAAGATAGTGGTTAGTATTTATAGTTTTTTATTTATAATATATAAAATATGATTTAAAATAATAAAATATAATCTATAATTACATATGATGATATTAGAGGAAATTTAGATATAAAATGAGCCTTTTAAAAAAATTTAAAAAAATCATTTGTTATTAATTTTACAAATTATTTATATATAAATAAAAATAAATCACTTAACAACAAGAGCTAAGTAGGGCCACATGTTTATATAATGACTCAAAAATATTTGTCTACTATAATTTCTATATTTTATGAGATATTGTTTAAATTTTTTTATCTCTATAAATCCAAACTCAATCTTAGATTTCTAAAATTTAAAGAATATATATTTTATTAGATATTATTTAAGTTTTTTTATCTCTCAAAAATCAAAATCAATCTTTAATTTTTAAAACATAGACAATCCAATTTTAATGTGAAAATAAAAATAACTTCATATTTTTTAAGTTAAGTTTTAGTATCCTTAATACTAAAATAAATATATGAATTATTTACTTTTTTTTAACACATATAGTAAATATAAATTTAATATATAAATAAATTTAAAATGATAACTTTATTCAAATCATTATGACACAAATAAATTATTCTATGTACAAATTTAAAATAAAACAATTTTAATGCATAAAAATATAAATATATATATTTTTAAATAAATTATCTAACTCATAAAAAAATTACTTTTTAAATAAATTATTTAACATACAAATTATTTACGGTTAAATAAATTTCATTAAAATTTAATTCCTACATGCTATACATGTTAACTTATCTATGCATTAAATTTATTTATTTCTTGTTTTAAATGTATACATTAAATATATATATATATATATATATATCATTTTTTAAATTTAATTTATCTATTTATTTATATTTCATGATATTTTTTAAAAACAAATTATATAAGTTTTAAATTTCTAAAGTGTTTTAAATATTTACTATTTAAATACAATTTCTTTCTAATTTATATATACTTTAAATTATAATCCACCTAATTACATTTATTACTTTTAATAAATTACATTTATAAAATAGAATTAATATTAACTTATCATATTTATATTAATTTATCGTTAATTATTTACAATCATAATTGTAAATATAAATATAATCCATTAAAATATATATATATATATATATATATATATATATATATATATATATATATATATGATACACTTATTAATATAAATATAATAAAATATTAATTGGTAATTTATTAATTTTAATACAATTAATAATTTTAGTAATGTTTTTTAATACAATTTAATGTTTATATAAAGTTACATCATAAAAATAATTCATATGCAAATATTTATAAAATTAATATTTAAATGTTAGAGATGATTTTGTGTAACTATATTTTTTTCTAATTAATTTTGTGATATTTTTTGTTTATAAAAAAAGCATAATATATTTTATGTTCATCTAATATTATTTTTTATAATAATTTTAGTAGTATTTTTTGTTTGTAAAAAAATAAAATATCTTCTATTTTAACTATTTTAATTGAATGTGAAAAAAATAAAATAAAAAAATATTTACATATTCTATTAAAATAGAAGATATGGAATAAGATAACTTGAATTATCTTAACCAAATGGAATTAGTATTTAGTAAGTTTTATATAATAAATAAAAATTATTATATTTTTATTTTAGGTGATGTCACCTCAAGGAATGATACCATTTTTAAGTAGTTTACATTGTTTTTAAAAGTCATTCTTCATATTTTTGAGATTTATTTAAAAGGATTATATTTAATTCAAATTTAATCTAATATACAAAAGTATAATCAAAACATCAAATTACAAGGCAAGTGAGATACTCAGTTCTATAAAGTACCACCCGATGGAGGTGGGGGTAAATCATTCTTAGAGAGGTTGAGAAACTCAATAAGAAGGTTCAATTGAAGAAGGATCAGGTGCCACAAATAAAACCTAAGTGGTCTTTGATGGAGCTAAAGAAAATATAATTAGATAATTAGGAGGTGGTGACACATAGTACCCCACTATTTCACTACTTGCATAGGGGAATTCCACCAAGATACACCAACAAAGATCTTTCTATACGGTGGAGTCCAACCCTTTCCCCCTCCCCCTATCGAGGAGGAGGGGAGGACAAATAGTGATGGGAGTGGCTCTGCCAACATCTAGGTGGTGGTGGAGTGTTATGCAAGGGTTGTCTAGGAGGAACATGCCTCGTGATATATGGAGCATTTACCTAGTGGTTGAGGAGCTCTTAAAGATGCTAAAATTCTAGTTCTACCTTCTTTGCTCTTACTTGGACCTTAAAAAATGCCATATAAATAATAAGTACTTTATCATTAATAATAGTTTAATAGATAACTCTTCATTATTAAAAAGTGTTGAATTTTTAGGCTTGCATGGTTAAAACATAATTATAGCCTTGAAAAAAATTTATAGAAATGTAATGTATGGAGGATGAAAGATTATTGTCCCAAAAAAATACATTTGCTAATTGATAGTGTATGCACCTAAATCAGCTTACCTTAACTATTCTAATTAATCCCGCTAATTTATCCCCTTTCTAGCCATTGATCAAATATCCCCCTTCGATATTATTCATTCACTAACCTTATATCATTCTCACCAATCTATTAACTCCCCTCATCATCTCTTAATCATATCCTAATCTATCTTATTCATTATTTGGGAATTTTAAATTCCTAAAGCCCACCTACTTGCCTATTCTTAGGATTTCATATAAGCCTATCCCACTAGATTCTCTAGAACCCCCTAATCACCTATCTAATCTATCCCTAATCATGCTTAACCCTCCCAAAGAGATTCTAGAGGTTTCTACCTCTAGAACCTTCTCTCTTCTAGAATCCTCTAAGGAATTTTAAATTCCTTGATCCTCAACCATTGATCTCCCATGGTCCAAGATTGAATTCTAGCCATTGATCCTTCCTTCTATAGTCCATATAAACAAGCCATACATCCATAGAAACTAATTTAAAATCTTTATGTCCATATGATCAACTAGCAACAAGAAGTATTTAGCAAATCCATGTCAAATTCATGAATCCATAATTTATGATCAAGCAATCATAATGTCAAAATGATAAGTCTAAAATAACCTCAACCCAATCTTCTTATTTTAATATCTGTTTAATCATGGTATAGAGCAATTAGCTTTAGGATTAGAGTGTTGATTTAAATTGTTTATTCATCTATTTGCATTTTATTCTAATGGCTCTACATCTTATTTACGTAATGTGATGTTTTGGGTGGTTTAAATTGTATAGTTTAATTCATTTACTCAAAATTCCTACTACATTTTGGTGGCCATGGTGGGACCTACTCCCTAAATATAACTCCTTCAGATTAATGGAAGTGACTT
Source organism: Torreya grandis (assembly GCA_037957365.1). NCBI lineage: Eukaryota > Viridiplantae > Streptophyta > Pinopsida > Cupressales > Taxaceae > Torreya > Torreya grandis. The sequence continues at coordinate 518,687 of JARHVA010001653.1, forward strand.
AGAAGCTTGTTGTTTCACTATTTTTCGTATTTATTTTCCTTTTCAAAAGAAAGTAAAACTTAAAGAAGGGTGAGGTAAGAACAACTTAGATGTAGTACGCTCCCTAATCTAGTCAATTTTAGATACTCATCTTTGGTTCAGGAAGATGACCTGCAGATAAGAAAGCAACTAGAAAAGGGTGGATATATAATATAGATGGATGGATTGCCTAGCGTGAGCTAGATCTAAGAATCACTAAACTTTCTTGGAGGTTGCCAATCCACTCTTTAAGATAATTAAGTTATGATAAATGGAAATAGGTGCTTACATGAAATGAAAGAAAATACTAAAAATCAATGTAAGAGATGCTTTTTTAAAAATATGAACAGATTTTACTAAAATAAAAACAACTTGATAAAAACCAATGCTAAAATGTTCAAACCTACTTCAGAAAATAGTTCAGACCTCTATGATGTAATAGAAAATCAAAAACCAAAATTTGGGTGATGGCATATAGGTGAAAATTACTTGGTGTTTTGAATAAAATAAAGCACAGAGTGACCATCGACAATCACTGTTCAACCGGTGGTGGTTAAGGTAACCTTCGCCAGTCAAGTTATGACTGATGCCAATCAGAGATGACTGGTGTCAGTTCTTGTAAGTCCTGGTTTGGACAAAAATGGTTATTAGGTTGGTTGGAGGAAGGCTTTAAAAGGTGGTTTCAGGGTTGGGTGTTGGTCATGAGAGTAAATTAGATTATCAAAAGTGTCAAAATTAGGAGTTAGATGGTCAGGTGATTGGGAATGGTCTAGGGGTGATTTGGTGAGAGGTAAAGTACCTGGAGTTGTAAAACTCCAACACAAGGAATGGAATGTTGGAAGATGAAATGGATACAAATAATGAAACAACTGAAACTAACTACTAAACTTGATAAAAGTGCAGATACTTAGCTTTGGAGTTTACAGGCTTAGAAGAATGTTGAGGTTGAGTGTAAGCTGTGTGGGATCTTGGAGCAATATGGACAGAGTAACAGTACTTTAGCTCTTCATAATGAGTTGTTGAAGCATTTGAATGTCTCTGGTCTAGTTTCTAGTTAGCCTAGGGTCTTTGAATTGCCTGAGAGTTTGAGTTTCTCTAGAAGTATAGTGAAAATATTATGATTGGAAAAAAATTAAAAGAAATTTAAGTGGAATAGTTAGAAATGAAGATAATTATAAAATGTTAAAGCATGAAAATGTTTTTTTAATGCTTAGTTTTAAATAAAAATAAAAATTATAAAGGTGTAACTAGATTCAAAGAGAGCTATCTTATAACTCAAATATGTGATAAATAAGTAGATATGTTTTTTTTTAACTTTGGAGTTAAGAAGTGGAATGTTTTTTAATTAGGGTTATGAACTAGTTTTGATATAAACAAGAAATCTAGATTTTCTTTATAATCATCACAAAAGTTACAAATGGTTTTACAAATATCACCACGATTACCATGAGCCCCACAAACATCACCATAGTCATGATAGACCCCAAAAACAACCGATCTAACATCCCATCAAGATTTCAACCTAAATGAGATTGGATACAACCAAATCATTTTAACCAAGCTACTTTAAAAAAATGTCTTAGGTGGCTGAGGCTATGGATATTCACAAATGTTTTTTCTCAAAAATCACATGATATTAATCAGTTCTAGAATCCATATACACCTAGATTTTAGATTGGCAGCATGTATGTGGCACATGATCACGTCTTTACCTAGTTTTTACACTAATTCTACAGATGGAGTGGAAATACATGTCATTCTCTAGTTGTATATGTTAGGTTGTGGAGCTAAAAGCTTCACTAATGCAAATGTGGAGGTTGTTGAGTGTCACAGTAACTGACGTCGATCAGGAAAACTGACGTCGATTAGAAGTAGACTAAAAACTGTTGACATCAATTAGGAATCGACTGACATCGGTCATCTCCTGACAGACATGAACCGACGTCGGTCACCTATGCGGTTCCAAAACTGTGAGTTAAATGAACTGTTAGTTTAACAAACTGCTTGTTTGCATGTAAAGACTAATTTTAGTCTTGAGTCTGCGTTTCTAATTATTGTTTGTTTTGGGATCTATTTAAGAGACCCATGGGGCTATATTGTAAGGTGAAGGATCAAAAGGACTTATCAAGGACAAGGACAGGGGTTCTTCCAATGCGTTTCTAATTATTGTTTGGTTTGGGATCTATTTAATAGACCCATGGGGTTGTATTGTAAATTGGAGGATATAAGGAATTGCAAAGGCAAGAACAAGATCCTTCCAAGTGTAAGATCAGTTGATCTGCAGGTAGCAAGATCAGGGAGATCTACATGGTAAGTAAGGTTAGTTGATTTGCAGGTGTGTGTGTGCAAGGTCAAAGGAGATCTGTGGGGTAGCAAGATCAAGGAGATCTGCAACACAACAAGGAGCAAGATCAGGGAGATCTACTTGGAGTACTTTGAGTACTTGGTGGACTGGCAGTAGGCAACAACAACCATTGGGTTGATTGTCACTGAATGGTGGAAACAACAACTCTGTGTTTGAGTTGATTGTGGTTGTAATTGATTGAGAGAGAGAACTCTTGAGGGAAAGAGATCTGTACATCTAAGAGGTGTGGAAGAAAGTGTGATTTCTTCATTGTATTTCCTTCTGGAAGAGTTTAGTACAAGTTTTTGTTATTTCTTATATCTCATATTCTTTGATGATTCTGATTTCTAGTTACTTATTACTTCTGGTTTAATTTTGTGTTTAGTTGCTTACACAAAAGAATCAATTACTTTATAATATCCTAACAAGTGGTATCAGAGCTTGGGTTCACTAACAGATGGTATCAAATCGTGTTAGTGTTTGTTGATTACAGGTCACTCTCAGGGGTTTCTGATTGAGTGGGAGAAAGCAATGGCAGAAAAAAATAAGATAAGAATGGAGAAGTTCAACGGTAAGAATTATTAATTATGGAGGATGCAGATAGAAGATTATCTGTATCAGAAAGATTTATCCTTACCATTGGGTGGGGTTTCAAGAAAGCCCGCAGATATGCAAGATGAAGAATGGAATGTTCTTGATAGAAAGGCTCTTGGATCTATAAGGTTGAGCCTGGCATCTTTTGTGATTTTCAACTTATCACAGGTAAAGACAACGGTAGAGTTAATGGATACTTTGGCAAATTTATATGAAAATCCCTCAGCTTCAAATAAGGTATATCTTATGAAGCAATTATTTAATTTGCAAATGTAGGAAGGTGGATCGGTATCTAGTCATCTTAATGATTTCCATGCAATAGTAAATCAGTTAAATTTAGTCAAAATAGTTTTTGATGTTGAAATTAAGGCTTTCTTAATCTTGTGCTCTTTACCTGAAAGTTGGCATAGTTTGGTAATGGCAGTTAATAATACTATATCTGCTTCAAATATCTTGAAAGTTGATGATATTGTTAGTGTAATCTTGAATGAAGAAATTCGCAAGAAAATCACAGAAGAAACATCAGTTAATGCTTTAAGTATTGAAAGTAGGGGAAGGCAAAGAGAGAAGGGCAAGCAAGGGAGATCAAGGTCAAAGTCAAAGATGAGAAGTAGATCCAAATCCAGAAATGGAAGAAAAATAACCTGCTGGAATTGTGGAAAGAAAGGGCATGCACAGAAAGATTGCTGGTTGAAAGTTAAAGAAGAAAATCAGCATGAAGGTAATGAAGAAGCAAAAGTTGCAGGTATTGTTGCACAGGATGCTCTTATATTTTCTATGGATAATAGAGTAGAATCTTGGGTTTTAGATTCTGGTGCCTCTTTCGATGCAACCCCAAATAAAGAATTTTTCAATGATTATGTCCATGGAGATTTTGGAAAAGTTTATTTAGGGGATGATGAGCCTTATCAAATTATTGGAAAAGGAAAAGTGCAGCTGAAATTGCAGAATGGCAACACATGGGTGTTGAAGGATGTCATGCATGTACCCATCCTAAAGAGGAATCTGATTTTTGTAGGAAAGTTAGGGGATGAGGGTTGCACAGTAACTCTCACAATTGAATCTTGGAAAGTTTCCAAGGGTGCACTTGTATTAGCCAGAGGTAAGAGAGTCGGTACTCTTTATCTATGTACTTGTATTACTAATTATTCTCCTTCTGTTCTATCTACTTCAGTTGTAGATGAAAAGATGTGGCTCTGTAGGCTTGGTCACATGAGTGAGAAGGGAATGCATGTTCTTAAGAGGAAGTCTGATGTCTTTGACAAACTTAAGAACTGGAAAGCCTTGGTTTTCATGGAGAAGATGATGGATAGAGATCAGCGCAAGAGGCTAAATAATTCTAAGCAGGGCAGTGTTGATTTGGATAAGGTTATGATCCAAAATGAGCTCATAGGTAAAAGTCATCACTCACAGGAAAACACAGTTATCGACGTCGATCAGGTGAAAATCAATGTTGATTAGGTAGGAATCGACGTCGGTCATGTGTGGACCAAAGTCAGTGATGTTGGGCAGGTGGACACCGATGTCGATCAAGGAACTGATGTCGGTGATCAAGAGGAATTGACATCGGTTGGGTGTAGGCCGAGGTCAACCAGAGGTGACTGAGATCGGTCACTGTCAGAATGAATTTTGGGTGGACAACAAGTTGTCAAGGAGTCTCAAATGCCCATGTGGAGGACTGAAAGGGTAAGTAAGCCTCAAATTCATTATTCCCCTTCTTTATACTACTTTTTGCTCACTAATGGTCAAGAACCAGGAGGTTTTGAAGAGGCAATGCAGGTAGAATCTAGGAAACAGTGGGAGCATGACATGAATAAGGAAATTAATTCCTTGGGAGAGAACAAAATGGGAGATTTGGTAGAGTTACCAGCCGGGATGAAAGCACTGAAAGATGAATGGATTCCTAGGTTAAAGAAAGGAGAGAATGGATAGGTGAGATAGAAGGCCAAATTATATGGTCTTGAGTAAGCCTAAGTAGTGGGAGTTGTCAGCAAGTTTATGGCCAATCCAAGAAAGGAGCACTGGAAAGCAGTTCAGTGGATTCTCAAGTATCTGAGAGGGACTAGTAGTAGGTATTTATGCTATGCAGGGTCAAGCACTTCTCTACATGGGTATGTAGATTCGGATATGGCAGGTTACTTGGATGACAGGAGAAGCACCACAGGATATGTGTTCACTATGGTGGTTGGTCTTCAAGACTGAACTTGAAGAGGGATACAAGCCAAGAAAAAAAATTAGAAGATGTAAAGGTACAGGTGCAACTATTTATCTCCAAGTGGGAGATTATTAGGTTGTGGAGCTAAAAGCTTCACTGATGCAAACGTGGAGGTTGCTGAGTGTCACAATAACTGACGTCGATCAGGCCAATCGACGTCGATCAGAATTAGACCGGAAGCTACTAACATCGGTTAGGAATCAGCCGATGTCGATCATCTCCTGATAGATAGGAACTGACATTAGTCACCTGTGCGGTTCCAGAACTGTGAGTTAAATGAATAGTTAGTTTAACGAATCACTTATTTGCATGTAAAGACTAATTTTAGTCTTGAGTCTGCGTTTCTAATTATTTTTTGGTTTGGGATCTATTTAATAGACCCATGGGGTTGTATTGTAAATTGGAGGATAGAAGGAATTGCAAAGGCAAGAACAAGATCCTTCCAAGTGTAAGATCGGTTGATCTGCAGGTAGCAAGATCAGGGAGATCTACATAGTAAGTAAGGTTAGTTAATTTGTAGGTGTGTGTGTGCAAGTTCAAAGTAGATCTATGGGGTAGCAAGATCAAGGAGATCTGCAACACAACAAGGAGAAAGATCAGGGAGATCTACTCGGAGTACTTTGAGTACTTGGTGGATTGGCAGTAGGCAACAACAACCATTGGGTTGATTGTCACTGACTGGTGGAAACAACAACTCTGTGTTTGAGTTGATTATGGTTGTAATTGATTGAGAGAGAGAACTCTTGAGGGAAAGAGATCTGTACATCTAAGAGGTGTGGAAGAAAGTGTTATTTCTTCATTGTATTTCCTTCTGGAAGAGTTTAATACAAGTTTTCATTGTTTCTTGTATCTCATATTCTTTGTTGATTCTGATTTCTAGTTACTTATTACTTCTAGTTTAATTCCGTGTTTAGTTGCTTACACAAAATTAATCAATTACTCTATAAGATCCTAACAGTATACACTAGACTCAGATTATACTATCTTTTTATGCTATTTTTGCACTAGAAATGAGCCTTATTCTATCTATAACAGTTGGTTCACCTTTTCACTAGTTTTTGTATCAAAAAAATCCATTAGAACTCATACATGGATTCCAATCTACTTCACCACTTTGGGTATGCATTGATGGAGTCAAGCACACCTTGAGTTCTTAAGTACACTCACATATCATAAATGAGGATTAAGACATGCATAGTCCAATACAAGTTATATCAACAAAGAACATGATTCATGTAACTAATCAAGTGTATTTGTTCCTTGTTATTGGATCTATATATGTTCTAGTATTTACTTCTTTATTTTATCTTAAGTAAGGTTTGATTTTACATATGTTTCATTGCACATTCTACATAAAGCCCAGTTCAACGTTTTGGTCTACATTCAAAACTATTCTTCATAGGTGTGTTCAGGTACACATTTTTATTTTACTCTAGTACTTTTGGTTTTTCTATATCACTAGAATAAAAAGGATAAAATGTAGACACATAAATTAAAATTTAAGTTGAAACATTATACTTTTGACCACCATTTTTATGCACTTAGCTCATGTCTCATTCCATAGTCTTTTAACCATTTTTCCTTCACTTTGTATGCTGATAACCCATTCCTACAAGAAACTAATGATCTAAAAATGTCCCTAATCCTCATTAAAAACATCTCAATCTTATCCCCTAAATGATTCATACTCTAAGCTCAATTATCTTTCCTCCTTGGACAACAACGTGCCATTTGGACTATTTCGCTCCTCGATCTTATCCAATTTTATTAGTCATATGCTCTTGACAAATAATGGCTACTTACTAAATTTTAAATTAATTTAATGGGTTGTTCCAAACATTTAATAATCCATATCCGAAGGAATTCCCTATTGATCACTATACAAGCACATTTCAAAGTCATTTTCCACACAAGAGGCTTCCATAAAGACACCAGAGTTGTAATTGCACATTGAGAACAAATTTCCTATTTCTCCTAATTTTGAATACATACAACCCTAATAGCTATGAGTTAAAGTATGTGTACACTTATAGAGTCATAATTTAAGGTTGAAGCACTTAATCACACTAGAATTGCATGAGCATTTAACATTACAACATTATTTCACACACATCACCATTGAATGAGAGAAATACATAGAGTTTTATCCTTCTTCAAAATATTAGTATGTAGGCAATACTTAACACAAAGGGTGTTGATGTCTAGCACAAAAATAACTGCTAACCTCTTTTTCTATTTTATCTATTTTATCATTTATGGTCTATTGAACTAGGGCTACGTGTGAAGAAGATGCCACTCGGTGATTTTCATAATAGATCAAGAGTTCCTACACAGTCATATAGAGCACATAGGTGAAGTAAAGCTACCATATCAATCATGGAGCATAAAACCCTATAGGACTTCATTGCATCCTAAGGACACCAATGCATTGTGCCCTTATCTGATTCCAACAACATTATCCAAAGAGTATGGAGATGGTTGGCTGACTCACTTCTAGATGCTCACTAAATTATTTGTGGTAATTCCAATATGGTAGAATCACTAGAAGACAAAGAAGGGTGGTTTCCCATGCCGTGGTGTGTAGGAGAACATGAGGCATGGTTCTATCTGCATGAAATACTTGGGGTGTTTGAGCCCAAACACCACTGGCAAAAAGATTTAGACTCGCTTTGGTTCACTTGGTCTAATTTTTTCCAAGGTGAGGATAGGGTGCTCAAAAGGCTTGATCAGGCTCTGTTAGCCAAACAAGATCTTTTTTATTTTGCACCTATACAAGACCAACTAGTTTTGGCTATACCAAACACCTTTCTATCTGACCATCTTCCCATTTGCTTCAATTTTGAGTGGATTACCCCTCAAAATTGGGTGCCTACTACCCAATTTTACCTCAACACTACCCATCTCAAGCATGAACGTACCTTGAATCACATTGGCCATATATGGAATCTTACCCTAAGACCCATTAGGTCCACTGGTTAGATTATGTGGTAGTATAATGCTATCAAACGTACTATCACTTTCTTTAGAATATATGGCAAACAGGTTACCTCCTTCAGAAGGCATATTCAGCATGCCACCAATCAAGAATTTATCAAAGCCTCCCAAGAGCTAGAAGCCTCACCTTTTAATGTGTAATTAAAATCTTGTGTAGTTAAATGGGGGCACAAACATCAAGTTGTAGAAGCTGACAATGCCAGAGGAGCTCAGTTGTGTGCTAGAATGCATTGGCTCAAAGTGGGTGATTAAGTGACCAAAGAATTCTTTGTCTTGCTTCAGTCTCGACAGGCAGCTGATAGGATTGAGACCATTAAAGGTGCAGCTGGGTGCTTAACCAAATTACCTGACGTACTATAGGAATTTGTGGCTCACTACCAAGAGGTGTTCACCTCCCAACCAGATACTACTGCTAGACAAGATGCTCTCAAACAATGTTTGGGAGTTGTGCCCTATAAGCTTTTAGAGGCCCATAGAGTCACTTGTGATTGACTTCTTAGTCTTAATGATCTTAAAATAGTTATTTCACAGATGGCCACTGACAAGGATCCTATAATTGATGGGTTTTTGTGTGAGTTTTACCATTCCTTATGGGACAATGTGGGCCCTAATCTTCATTAGGTTTATCTTGAAGCTATGCATACCGATTCTTTGGAGACTCTAATTAATCAGAGCAATATCAAGTTCATTCCCAAAGTTGGAGACCCAAAAATTTTGACCAATTGGAGGCCTATTACTCTTTTGAATGTTTCCTATAAGATCATTTTCAAATCTTTAGCCCTTACGATCAAACACATCCTTCCTCTCATTGTGAGGAATGAACAAATTGGTTTTATTCAAAATCATTATATTTTGGATAATGTGATAGTTGTTTTGGAAGACATGGAATGGGCTAGAACTTCCAATCAAAAATCTCTTGTTGTCAAGATTGACTTTGAGAAAGCCTATGACCGCATAGAATGGCCCTTTATCATTGCCATATTGTAGGCCCTTGGATTTGGACCAAAATTTGTGCACACTATTAACATGTTCTTTCAGGGTGTTGGAGCGTATATCACCATAAATGGTGCATAGTCTCACAAAATTGAGCTCCACAGATCAATCAAACAAGGTTGTCCACTTGCCCTTGCCCTTTATGTGCTTGCTACATAAGGTTTTAATTACCTTTTAGCTGACTATACTTCTAGGGGTCTGGTTAAAGGTATCTCTCTTCCTACCTCAAATCATCAATTGGTTAATGGTCACTTTACAGATGACTCCTTTCTTACTCTTTAAGAAGATGAAGAGTCAGTCAAGAATGCCATGCAGTGCCTTGATATCTTTTGTTTCGCTTCAGGATCTTCCATCTAATGGAGAAAGACCCAATGTTATAGGCAATCTCTATCTCCTAAGCCCCCTTAGCTTGAGGGGTATCAATGGCGATGAGTCCTCCCCAGTGTTTAATTTAAATTCCTTGGCATTCCTTTTGCCTTTTGAGTCTCCCTTGCTGATCTTTGGTCTTATGTCATTCAGAGGGTTGAAAAAAATTGCCTATTGGATTGCTAAGCCTCTTACTATGGCTGGGAAATTTTTAGATCTACTCTAAGGTCTTGGTTGCCACGCATGTTTACTATTTTTCTTGTTGGGCCCCTTCTAACGCTTCCTATGGCAAGTTGGAATAACTTCTTCATGACTTCCTCTGGGCCAATTTTGAGGGCCATCAAGGGTTTTACAGAGTGTCTTGGGCCATTTGTTGTAGGCCTATGGAAGCAGGTGGCCTGGGCCTTGTTAACATTAAGCCCTAGGGTATTGCTCTCAGTGTCAAGTGAATTATTTGAGGATTGAAAGGAGAGGAAGCCTGGAAGATCCTTATCAAAAATTACATTGCTCAAGGATCTCTTTACAGAAAGGCATGGCGAGGGCTTGATATGCATACCCTCCTTCTCACCCCTATGCCTATCAAAATCACTGACTCTTTTATCATATAGAGCATATGGAAGACCTGGGAGAAATTTAAATCTCATCTGGTCTGGGTTGGAGATGGACTTAGGACTGGCCTCTCTATTAATTCTCATTCTTTTTTGTGGTCCCCTATTCTCAATTTCCACAATGTTCCCTTTGCCTTGGTGCCTTGGATAAAAAGTCTTAAGATTTTTTAAAAGGGTATTCAACACATTGGTGATCTTTTTTGTCAAATATCTCAAGGCTGGTTACCCTGAGAGATTGTGAAAGATAGGTTTTAGCTTAACAAAGAAGACAAAGAATCTCTTTTTGAAATTCAGAATGCCATTCCTGATGAGTATCTACAAAAAATTGGAGTGTCCTCTCTCACCCCGTGGTGAAAGGATTCAAATTGGCTTACTACCCCTCCTTTTTGTCATTATGCCCCTAAGTTGGGATATAATCTTCTTGCTCCCCAGCATATCGATACTGAGGTACTCAACTAACGGTGGAGCCTTAACTCTCTTCACCATGTCTGGCTGAGAATATTCAATAATATTTGGGGGGATCTGTTGGAGCCTAAAAAAGCTCACTTTATCTGGTGCATTATGTATCATGGTTTCCCTATTGGAGACTGGCTCAAGTAGATGGGGGTCCTCAATCCCACTTGTCGTGCTTATCGTCAGGCAAACCATTAAGCACCTTTTTGGGTTTTGTCCCCATGCTCAATCTTCTTGGAGATGGATTCACTCTCTTTTTAAACCATTTAGGCTTGAAATGTTCACCTAGAAAATGGCTCTCTTGGGAGACTTAGCCTTGCTACCTACAAAATAAAACATATTTTGGTAGATTTTTCGCACTGATATTTTATTTCAAATCTATAAGTCTAGAAATAAAGCTTGTTTTAATCATGAAGCTATGGAAATTAGTTTTTCAATTTTTAACAAAATTAATGTGATCTCCAATGTTACCCCTCAGATCTAGAGTCAGACAGAAAAAGTGTGGCTGGAGCTTCACCACTTGCAAGAGCTACTAGATCAATTGGGGTAATGCCCCTTGTGCTGTCAGTCGGGAGCCACCAAATCACACTCCTCGAGGACGTGGATGTGGTGGTGCAGTTCGACGTTCATGGTCCTATAGCTGTAGGTCCCGAAGTTAGAGGAGCTCCTCTCCCACTCTCGTTGGCCATCTCCTCAGCATGGGTCATCTCGTCGTGACAGTGGTAGTCGAGGAGGCTGGGCAGCTCCCTAACAGGACAAGTTTTCATGCCTTGTGCTTGCCATTTCTCCACCTCGGTAGAATCTTGAACAACTTCAACAAACTCAAGAGCAACAAAATGATGGGTGGGAGCCTCTTACCTTGAATGAGGACCCCCCAGCTGACAAGGGTTGGGGAGGGAAGCCTCAAGGCCCTCCATCGCCTCCGCCGCTTGCTACCATGTTCGTTGTTGCTGCTTAAAGATATGGTTTTTTGGTTGTGTATTATCTTTTTTTGTTGTTAGTGCGCACATGTTAGACTTTTTGGCCACTCTAGCCTTCTAGATGCTTCTATTGCTTTTCCAAGGCTTATTTAGCCCAGTATGCTTTTAGGGTGTGACTCTTCCACCGACTTTTTTTTATATGACTAGTTGTATTTTATTTTGTAAGTTTTTAATATAATAAAATACACTTTTCAATAAAAATAAATAAAATTTCTTCTCTTTTTTAAATTGTTTATATTTTGTGTTAGAAACAAGACTCTCTAAATAATAATAGATTTTTTAATTGAAATTCATCTTAAATGTTCATAAATCATATCCAACATACTCTAGGTAAACCAAGAATGGAACTTACATCCTCGATGATCTAAATCATTACTTTTTGTATACATTAATTTTTATATAAAATAAATCTTAATATTATACATAGAAATATATACAAAATTGAAATCCTTTTTATTATGTAAATAGATATGATGTAAGTTTTACATATTTTAAAAATTATCAAATAAATGAAATTATAAATTTTTATATTTATTATTAAAATTAAATATTCATATTTTATTCAATTATAATTATATAAAATTAAATTTATATTTTTTAAATATATTAAAAATTATAATGTTTATATTTTATTTAATATTTCTTTTCCATGTGTGTACTTAGTTTACTCGAGTTAAAATAGTTATACGAATTTTTTTTTGGGTCACGAGATGAATATATACCATTCACAATTAGGATTAGCCCTTAAAATTTAATCAAAACACCCCCAAGTACCCAAAAATATTAAAAAAATCATTGATTATTTAGAGAGAAAGTATGCGAGTTGGTTTTGTTTTTGTATTTTTCTCATTGCCATGTAGGAATGACTCAAAATCAAAATTTATTGGGTTGGAAAGTGCTTATAAGGGAGAGGAGATAATTCTTCTCCTCCTCATGTTGGGGTCTTGTGCTACTTTGGAGCCACTTTAATCAATCGAATTTTTATTTTACGCTTAAGAGTACATATTGAAGTTAAATATTTCGTTTAAGGGCATTTAAATTAAGTTGTAGGTAATTTGAAAAAAACACAGAGAAGGTTGGTTTATAATTTTTATAAGTTATGTTTGTGTGTATTTATGTGTCATTATATAATTCAATTCAATATTATTTTTAACGTTTTATATGATTTGTTGTCAAAATAATATTTATTAATTTTTATTTAAATAACAAATATTATTTTTATTAAAAATTATTTATATATTTATTATTCACAAAAATAATATTATATAAATGGTTACAACAAAAAAATAGTCGATTAGTATTTATGGTTTTTTATTTATATTAGTATAAAATATGACTCAAAATAATAAAACATAATCTATAATTAAATATGGTGATACAAAAGTATAATCAAAACATCAAATCATAAGGTAAGTGAGATATTCAATTATATAAAGTACCATCCAATGAAGGTGGGGGTAAATTATTCTTAGGAGGGTTAAGCAACTCAAGAAGAAAGTTTCACTGAAGAAAGATCAGTGACCACCGATCCAACCTAAGTGGTCTCTAAGGGAGCTAAATAAAATGTAATTACATAATTAAGAGGTGGCGACATATAGTACCCCACTGGTTCCCGTTCACTACTTGCATAGGGGATTCCACCAAGATGAGCTAACAAAGGTCTTTTTGTACAATGGAGTACAAACCTTCACCCCCTCCCCCCATCGAGGATGAGGGGAGGAGAAGTAGAGATGGGAGTGGCTCTGCTGACATCTAGGTGGCAGTGGAGGAGTGTCATGTAAGGGTTGTCTAGGAGGAACATGATGTGTGGTACATGGAGCACTCTTCTAGTAGTTGAGAAGCTCTTGAAGATGCTAAAATTCTAGAGCTACCTTCTCTACTTGTGCTTGGATCTTAAAAATGCCATATAAATAATAAGTACTTTATCATTAATAAATAGTTTAATAGATAACTCTTCATTGTTAAAAAGTGTTGAATTTTTGGGCTTGCATAGTTAAATCATAATTATAACTCTTTGAAAACATTCCATAGAAATGTAATGTATGGAGGATAATGAGTATTGTCCCAAAAAAATACATTCGCTAATTGATAGGTTATGGATAATAATGCTAAAATAAGTTATGAATCAATTGCTAGGATTTTGGAGGTCTCAGGTTTGTCTTAAAAAGGTGTCGAAAGGTCTTTGGTTAGGATTAGGGTGGGCACTTACAATTAGAAACCCCAATGTGATTAAGACACTCCCTAAGAAGAAGACCTTGATAAACTAGATATTAAGGAAAGTAAGTCAATTTTAGCTTGAGCTTGGCATTCTAACTCTTGTTGAGTCTAGCAAACCATGTTTTGGGCAAAGAACCAACACTCCATTGTTTATTAAGCTTACCCAAATACAATGGAGAATTTTAATAGAGAAGTCTAGGACAATAGTTTATGAAGGTGGTATTTATTTCCACTACCAATCCTTCCATAGGCAACTGGTAGTTGTAACCATCTTATGAAACATGACATTCAACATCAATTCCTAAATATGTAGAATATAAGAAAAGTTTAAATTTAGTAGTTTATGTTTTTTTTAGAGTATGCTATGAGATCCAATCTTGACAAGAAAACAAATCATGAATTGTACTAATTCCTTTTCTAAAAATCTAAAGATATTTTTTACCTAACGTATTAGCAAGGGGGAGGTTGTTGTTTGTCATGACAAGGGACCACCAAAGATCATGGTAATTATTTTACCCATTTTTTTAGTTATGTGATCTAATAAGATATAAATTTTGCACTATTAATTTTGCTTAATGTATTAAAATAACACATTGATCTAAATGTTAAAGCATAATATGATTGACCAATTTCAACTTAATTTAATAAAAATAACCTAAGCAATTTAGATACTTTACTTGTTGTTATTCTATGTAGGTCTGAGATTGAATATAGGTGGTTGAAAACATTAAAAAAATAATTGTATTTTTTTCAAAATTAGGAAGGAGAGTGTTTGGGTCTACCTGGATGAGTATGTTAAGATCTAGACACTTGAATCAACATAGATGCATATACTTTTTGGATTCATCTTATGAAATTATGCTTGCTTGAAAATTGTCTTCCTATATGATATCAAATGCTCACCATGTATGCAAATCCATAAAACCAGTCTCCTTCACTTAGAAACCCTAGCTCCACTTTTGACATTAGGTTTATGACCACTTAAGGAAAAGAGAGGTGGGTCGAGCTAACCTTAACCACTACCCAATAAATGGATGAGTACAACCTACATATCTAATACTTTGAGGAGGGAAGTCAAACCACACATAGTTCTCCTCGTTAGTTGTATGTATGTAATGGTGTTCTTTTTATGAATGCAATATGTAATCCAGATTTTAACACTTGACAACGAAAAACTTGTGTGGTTAGGAATTGGGTAGGGCCTTCTCCTTATGACAATTTTGAAATAGAAATTTTAGGGCAATCCCCTAAAATGTGAAATTATGAGGATGGGATTGCTTAATACTTTATTGATAGTACTAGATGATGTTGAATAATGAAATAGACTTAAACCTATTATGTATTAATATGGGACTCTTTGAGTAATTTATCATACAACCAACAAGGAAAATGTATGGGCTGACCCATAAAGATAATTTGAATTTGAAAAATGACCATTTCTTGGTACAGGGATGAGTTCATCAAAATTAGATATCTCTAATATTTTATAGGTGTTTGAGTTTGATAGAATAGTCTAGAAATGAAGAATAATTATTATATGATTTACTGGCAGCCTGTATATGATAACAAATAGGTTAGGCATAGACTATGGAATTATTGTAGGTGATTAATAGCAATTCGAGAAGGTCAGACCCATAAAATCATGTGGATAGAAGAGAAGGGTGTAAAATATCCATATGGGTAGCCACAAGTCATGTAAGGTAAGGATAGGTCAAGATTGACATTGCCAAGTGTTTAATACTAGATTCTTAGTGTCTACAAATGTCTCCATTTTATTCTAGTATTGAAATTAAAATAATGCTAGAGTAAAAGAATAAAGAGATATAATTTAATGTGTAAAACACAATTTATCTTTGGGAGAATGTTCCATGTGTTCACCTTGCTCTATGTAAACCTAAAATGAACATGTAGAAATCAAAGCTTATATGTGAAATGAAATATGAAATGAACTAGATAAATGAAACTTTTGAAATTTAAAGAGAAAGGAAGGAATACACCTAGAAGTGGATGAACCATGTTTCCCTATGATGTGTTGGAGATGATGTTTCTTTTTGAAGCATTAGAGATTGTGATTCCTACTGAAGCATTGAATAATTTGGGGTGATCATTCCCCAATGATTATGTACTAAAATAAGGGTAATGCATTGGGAAAATACATTATCCAACCCTTGTGAAGAGGGAGTAGTGATAGGTTTTTGAGAAATGTTGAATCTCAACCACACTACTCATTCAATTGATCTTTAACCTCAAGATGGAAGGGGAAACCTATATTAGGCTCACGTAGGGTGAATCAACTATTGCAAATGGAATTGTAGATTCAAAATGTTTCATTATTGGTACCATCAATTTCACATTCATGTCATGTTTGGAAAATAGAAAAATTGTAATAGTTGTAGATACTAAAATTGAATTTTATAGCATCTCATTCTTGTACATTTGACAAATACCAATCATGGATCTACCCTTCAATTCAATATCTTCCTATTACTGAAAGTCTTACATCCACCACTCATTATGCCTAATTGATTATCTTATGGTCTAACCCTTATCATTCTGATGACCTATATCTCCTATACACTACATAAATCTTAAAATTTGATATATACCCTTCATTATTAGTTAAGGATCCATACCTATTTTTTAATCTTTTGGACCCTACCACCCACCCATAGAAGGACACTAGCATCGACGCTTATATCCAAATCATTATCTAGTGTCAAGTACTAAAAATTCATCCAAATTATAAACTATTCTAAATCTTTGGGTTGCTTATTTATATTATTGAACCCTACCATGAGATATTTTCAAAAGATGTGGTATAAATACAAGTCTAAGCCTTCTTATTATTCATCTAGAAAAATGCCAAGCCAGCACCTACCAAGGTTAATTCAATCAATAACCAAAATGAGTTATTTTGATCTATTCATCCATACTTATTTATTAGTTCTAGAAGTAATCATACAAAAGGTCTAAAGCATATAAAGAGCAACCCATGATTGGTATTTGTCAAGTTACAAGCTAGATTATTGCATGCATTTACATATAACATATTACACCATTATTCAGACACCATGAGGCCTTTATTAGAGTATGAGAGAAATACATAAGTATGAGGCATTTATTAGAGTATTTATATGTAGGAAGTGCTCATTAACAAAGGGGTCTTTGAAGTCAGCTTGACACCATGAGCACACTAACCTATTTTTGGTGAAGTAGGGTGAAGAGTTAGGGCTGATCCAAATGTACATATATAACATGTGTTCTAAATATGAATACATAATCATAAAGGAAATAGAAAACCTAAAACAACAAAGTTGGTCTCATCACAATCCAATGCACATTCTATACTGGACATTTGTGTTGATGATAGTGTCTAAAGGTTGATGATAGTGTTCACAATTATAGAAACATCATTTCCATAATTTGATGACTATTTTAGAATCTTGATCCTACATACTTTTGATTGAGCACAACTCATACCCGCCTGTGCAATAGAAATCCAACTAAGTGTCATTTCTCCTTGGTATTACAATAAATATCTTCAAACATATTTCAATTTTGGTTCTTTCTATGTTTAACACATCTCAATATTTTAATTCAAAATATTCATTTATTTGAGTTTAAAATTAATTGGTTTGATATATAGTTATTTTATTCATCTTTGTGTATAGGCTATTTTATCCCCTTAACCCTTAACACCATATATCCAAAAAGTATTAAACATTTAGTGATCCCAACCACTATGTCTTTCCATGCAAATCCTAACTCATTTTAGGGTTTTCAACCTCCTAAGGTTTTTGATTTCTGTACTTATTCACTTTTATTCTATCAGTTATATGCAACTTAGGTTTTCATCCTAGATTTCAATGCCTACTTCAACACAAGTGTTGTTTTCATCCCCTTTAGTGTATTTTCAAATATCAAATATTAATCCCAATGGGTCTATAGTGAAAACTCTTCCCCAAGTTATACAAACTTTAGAAGCTAAGGTTACCAGTGTTAAATAAAATGCCTTGAAATAAACTCATGCTATTGATCCACATGATGTATTACATAATTCTTTAGCACCTGAGATATTTTTTCACCCTTTGAAAACTAGTTTTTTGCACCCAAGTTCATATTTATGATGGCAAGGGTGACCATGAAGAACATTTCCAGTATTTCTATGCAACATGCCTTGATTATGCTTCAAAAGATAAATTTTTTGCAAAACTATTTTTAAGGAGCCTAAAGGACTATGCTTTAAGATGGTTCTATTACTTACCAATCCAATTAATGAAATCATCAAAACCCATAGAAAATTAGTTTTTAATGCATTTCTCCATCAACATCATTGAAAGGATGTCATATGCACAAATTTCTAAGATCAAACAAGGAACCACTGAACCTATCAATGAATACGTATTGAAACATAAAATAATGTTAGCCAAAATGACAAATCCAATGGTAGATAAAGAGCTTAAAAACATATTTAAACCAAGTTTGTTTTCCCCATTACATGAGCGTATTGTTTTCAAATATTTCAAATATTTTGATGACTTGTGCCATATTGTCTGAGATTGATAAATGAAACTTATTTCCTTTAACAAGATTAAGTATGCAACAAACACATTGACTAGATCTTCTACCAAGTTTCATATCAAATGAAGCTACAAGGTAAAACCTAATAAAATTAAAAAGGAAACAACCAAAATGGTTAATTTAGTGTCACAACAACCTAATTGCCTCATCTTATCCAGTGCACCTAAGATATAATTTACAAGATTAACTGAGTCTCTATCTTCATTACTTAGATATCTTGTGGAGTGTCATTCCATATCTCTCCCTCCTCTTATAGAGGTTGATATGATTCTACCTCTACTGAAAGGATATAATGCTAATACATATTATGATTATCACCAAAGCCATGGGCATTCTATAAATAGATATTATACATTAAAACACAAAATTCAAGACCTTATTGATAACCAACACATTATCTTTGATGATCCTCCAAAGGATTCTAGTTCACAACATGGTGACCATCAAAACTAGAAGATATTTAACTATCTATTGTAAGATCATTCTAAGAAAGACCTAAAATTGAAAATGGCATATCATGCACATCCTCCTCCACCACATTATGGGCCCCCGTTAGATGGGATTATTGACACTTATACAAGTACAATACTTCCTATGGTTTAAAGACCTATTTAATTTTATAACAACAAAATTGTAGATGATGAATTAGATCTTAATTCATTATTTATTTGAGCATACCTTGATCATCAACCTATACATAACATTATGATTGATAATGATGATAGTGAGAATGTATATACCATGACATTACTTACACATTTGGTCAAAAACCTAGAACAATGAAGGTGGTCACATCATGATCCAATGTGCACTATGTACTAGATAGTAACATCGATGATAGTGTCTAAAGGTTGATAATAGTGTATGTGGCTCTAGAAACATCATTTCTATAATATGATGACTATTTTAAAAACTTGATCCTATACACTTTTCCCTATTCACAACTTAGATCCTCTTGCACATTATAAATCCAACAAAATATCATTTCTCCTCGGTATTGTAATAAATATATTTAAAAAAAAATCAATTTTGGTTCTTTTTATATTTAGCACATCCCAATATTTTAATTTATAATATTCATTTATTTGAGTTTAAAATTAATTGGCCTACTATATAATAGTTTTATTCATTATTATATATAGGCTATTTTATCTCCTTAACCCTTAACAACATATATCCAAAAAGGGTTAAACATTTGGTGAACCTAACCATTGTGTCTTTCCATGCAAATTCTAGCTTTTTTTAGGGTTTTTAACCTCATCAAGTTTTTTTTATTTCTATACTTATTCACTTATGTTCTATCATTTGTATGCAACCTAGGCATAATCCTAGATTAGGTGGTGTTACTGTTAAATATCTTGAGCTACCCCTTGGGTAATCCATAATGTCTCAAGTTAATACCATGCCAAATTTTTCTAATAATGAGAGTGACAATAATGACAATGAGCCACATACTAAAAAATATCATAGAAGATGAATCTAATCAAGAGAATAATGAAACACATGAGTATAATGAAAATGGCCAAGTTTACCAAGAACAAGTTAAATCTAATGCATTATTTTGAGAGTTCATTCATGCAACTCCTGAAGATCTTCACAAGATCATAAATACTATATTAGAAAACAAAAATTAAAAGGTGTTAGTTAGAAACCATTACTCTATGTTGATACAAATATTGGGGATATTAGATATGCCTATAACACATCCCTTCCAATTTCCTTCCCCTTGAGCATAACCTTACCTACAACATCTGGTCTAGGCATGAAATATATTTTCAAACCATTGTTCCTTGAAAGTCAAGCAACTATTGCTACATTCTCCATAGGAATAATTAATACTTCAACTCAATTGTAGGTTTTAATGCCCACATCAACATAAGTGGTGTTTTCATCCCATTTAGTGGATTTTCAAATCTCAAATCTTAATCTCAATTGGTATATAGTACAAAATCTTCTCCAAGCTATAAAAACTTTGGAAGTTAAGGTCACCAAAATTGAACAAAATGATTTTAAATAAACTCGTGCTATTGATCCATAAGATGTATTACATAATCCTCTAGCACCTAAGATATCTTTGCACCATTTGAAAACTAGTTTTTTGCATTTAAGTTCACATTTATGATGGCAAGGGTGACTATGAATAACATCTCTGATCTTTCTATGAAGCATGTCTTGTGTAATGACCCAAAAGTGGTATTTGAGTGTTAAGAGTGATACTTGAGACTATCTATCCCTAACTTAGCCCTAGATCTATTATAAAGCCTATTATCACATTTATCCAACCTTTGTTTGGGCCACATGCATCCCTAATCATCCTTAAACTAGTCCCATACCCTAATTTCTTTATCCTGGCCCTTCATGCCTAGTGTTCAGCTAGCTAGACACTAATGCCATAATAAGGACACTAGTGCCACATGACACTTGACAAGTAGTAGATTCACAATCAAATAGAATTATCTTGGTATAAATGAACAAGGAGAGTTACCATAGACATTTATCTTCTACTTTCATTTAAATTTTAAATCGAGGATGTAAACTTGATACGATGATGTCATTATATGTACACACTCAATCTTCTAATTTGACCTTTTGCTAATTGTAATCTAAGATGCTAAAAATCATGTAAGAAATGAAATGTTGGAATTTAACATTCATAAAATACTATGAAATAAATGATTATACTAATTTATATTTGGAAGCTTCCTTAAAATAGTTTTATGCAAAACTAGAAATTAAATAATTCAAAAATAAAACACACATGCAAATGAACTAAGAACATGCTTAGCTAATTAATGAGTCAAATTTTTGCTGCAAGATTTTCAAAGAGGGACCTTCCTCCTTCCAAATCTATCTTCAATCCTTCCTCTTATAATAATTAAATGGACTCAAAAATAATTTTTCATATTAATCAAAATGCAACAAAGAATTATTGTAGGGAAATTACTATAACAGTTATCTTACAAAATGTACTTATGATATATTTCTCTAAATTGATCTCTACTATCTCTCAACCTTGTTGTTTCCTATATATATATAATAGGGGAGATTATTTTATACAAAACAATACACATTCCAAACTAAGAAACATTCAGCTATAGG
The DNA here is from genome assembly GCA_037957365.1 of Torreya grandis. Classification (NCBI taxonomy): domain Eukaryota; kingdom Viridiplantae; phylum Streptophyta; class Pinopsida; order Cupressales; family Taxaceae; genus Torreya; species Torreya grandis. The sequence goes on from JARHVA010001653.1 coordinate 540,149, forward strand.
ATAATAGAAATTAGTTCTTTCTACTAAGGTCGTCGTTTATGTGAATCTTGCAATACTGCTTTAGGATAAACAAAGCTATTTGAATCTTCAACCAAATCTTTATTATGCTCCATGAAAGTTGTTATAGTTAATGTGAGTCAGTTGAATTAGGAATCAAATTTTGTTTGTCTATAGCTTTAGTCATACAGTGGTTCTAGGATGTGTTCTCATGGTGAAATCCCTTTGCTACAGGATGGTCCGTGATATATACCTATTGCTTCAAAACATATTTAAAACACATTATAGTGAAAATCATCCTATGGTATATATACAAATATATATATATATATATATATATATATATATATATATATTATACTTGATTCCAAGACAAAATTATAACTATTCAAAGATTATGAGAACATAATGTTATTTACAAAATATGGTTGTCTAAGGATAAAAACTTAGGGGAAAGTAATTCAGATGAATGATAAATAATAGGGATGAGCATGATAGATGAGGACAAAAACATGACAATTCTAGGGATCATCACACGCCCCAACTTAAGACTTTGCTCATCATCGAGCAACAAACTTGCTCATTTCAAATTCATAAATGGCTCTAAAATCCGTAGGCTCTATGGCTCCACTTGATATATGGGCATAAAATCCATGCCTTTGTTCATACAACTACCAATTTCTGACTTCTTTGGCTTCATCTAATGGAGTTTTATCCTGCCAATCTGGAACAAGGTACCAAAATAGAGGAGGCTAGACTTTTATGCTCAACAATTGGGATCCTAGTTCACCTGTAAGTAGAACATATCTTTTTACTCTATCAAATAATGCCTTTAAATTGAAAGGAGAATATGGCTCTTTCCTTTTTAACTTAGGAGTGAGTTCATTCTATATTCCTATGCATAATTCTTTTGTTACAGGTCTAACAGAAGTTCTCAAACCTAAGTAAAAATTCTGGGCTTCATCACTATTTTTGGAATACCAAGCCCAGACTTCCTTCCTCAACATAATGTTATCCTATTCTACCAACATAATCTCAGGTATAACTGACTCTCTTTTGATAACCAATTGACTCTCCCTTTCCTTTTTCCTGTATTTATTCATCTCTCATCCTCTCCTATGCTCATTCAAAAGATATGATGAAAATGCCTTTAAAAGGACATCTCCAACATATAGGTTAGGATTCCATTCCCTATCATGAGGCAAAACATAGTTATGAAGATAAAACTCCCACAATTATGCTTAGTATTATTGTGAGCTTTCTTTATATAATTGAAAGAAAGAGAGAGGAGTGATTACTTCACATGGTATGTCACAATAAATTATCATGAACTTAAAATTGTGCCATTGTTCCTCAAGATACATTGAATAAACCCTTGTAGGAGGTCTGTAGTCAAGGATCTCTTGAGTAAGACTCGATAGATATTCAACGTTCTACTATAGTTTGGAGATCCTTTATTCTTTAAACCTGACCTCTTAAATTTCTTGTTTTCTTTTGTTAATTCTCTAAAAATTTCATACTGACTATCTATCTATCTCATCAATTTAGAAGACACAATAGATGAGGAATTATACCTAACTGCTTGGGCAGTTGTAGGCTTTTCCTATTGATTTTCTACTACAAGAAGCTATGAAACAACTACAAGATGGCTTTCTATAGAGGGATGCAACTAAGAAGATGTTGTAGCAAGTGCATCTAGTCCTCCTCCTGATTGATCCTATAATTTTTTTCTTAATCACTCTATTTCCTATCAAGCTTGCTCCAAAGTAGGAAATGTCACTTATGTGGAGGTTTTCTCTATTTATTATGCCTCTGTCTGCATTGGTTCTTCCCACATTTTTTTAGGATTGTGTTCAAATTGATTTGTCTCCTTATTACCTTATTGATAACACTCTTCCTTATTAGTCTCTATTTTATAAAAAACTAAATGCCTCAAGTGGTTCATGATTGATGGCAATTTGTTTTTCTCTAGATTCCTCACTAATGTCTATAATACAAGAAGGTTTAGTTTTTGATTTACCTTTCATCTTTCCTCTTAATCTATGATATCTTTGAGGAGTAGATATGACCTTAGCCTTTTTAGGGGAAGGTGGAAGCTCTTCCTCAAATTCCTTAGAATCAGGTTAGAGAATGAGTTTTCTCTTCCTTCTAGATTATTTACTTGTGGACGCCTCCACTAAAATATTGGTCCTTGTTGTAGGTTCTTGTGTAGTTGTAGGAAGGTCTTATTTTGTAGGTTCTTATGTGGTTGTAGGAAGGTCTTATTTTGTAGGTTCTTTTGTAACTATAGGTAGGTCTTCTTCTATCTCCATCTATTCTTCTACTTCCTCACTATTACTTTCTATATTTCTAGGCATTTAAAGAAAATCTTCCCACCTTATATTGGGCCTAGTTCTTTGTAGGTAGTCTTGAAAAATTAATTGAATTAAACAATGATGAGAGAGAATTTTGGGATTACCTTTTTGAAATGCCTCTACCATTTTTATGATCATGTTGATCAAGAAGTTGGAAATGTTTATCTCAATACCATGTTGTAAATGGTTAATAAATTTGAAGTGAACTCCATGTAGTATGGAGTATCTCCATTTGTAGGTGAAATATTTGAAGATGAATACAACAGTTATGGTAATAATAATTATGCAGTGCCTTATTTTGAAGTCTCTAAGCTTTCATCTCCTTTAATGAATTTTTGTCTCTCTACCTCATCATCAAACTTCTCTTGCCATAATTACCCTATTCATGGAAATCTAGTTACTCTAATGACTACGATTTTAGTTATCTTTATTTCCATTCCTCACACCATTACCATATTGTTATTCAACAAATCGATAAATTCTTCTATAATTCCTTGATCAAGAGTATTTATCCTTTCAAAATATTGGGCCCATCATACATTCTAAAATAGGACCAGGATGTTTGGGTTATTGGTCAGAGGAGAGATATCAAGTGGCTCATGTTTGATCAAGTCCCCTCCCATATTATAGGATGAAATTTTGGTTGCAGGGTCTGTGCTCTTGAAGAAAGGGTTCTGTATCTTTGGGAAGAATGTTTGTGAGTTGATTTGGGAGAGAGATAATCAATTTGAATTATGGGAAATCCCCCCAAATTAAATGGTCACTTGTCCTCAAGGGATGCAACTAACATATGCAAATGATATGTGGAAATGACAAGGGGTGGTAGCAACAACACTTAAATGGTCGCATTAATCAGTGATAGAGAACATATCTTAGGATGGTGTAAGTAAATAGAGATATGGTAGAATTTTAATAGCATTAAAACCCATCATCTTAATAATAATTAAAACTTATGACATGAATTAAGTACAAAATAATTATCTTAATACTTTTTAGGAATAGCTTTCATTGATGCATAAATGATGAGTCAAAGTGGTGGATGTGAGGTGTACTGGTATGTGTCGATGTTTGATCAAAAGCAAAAATGCTTTGTGAGAAATAAGATATATGATGGAGTGTTAAGAATTCATCTAGTAGTGATAAATGTTTCCTGTGGCAACAAGAAGTGTCCTGTAACAATAACAAGTATCCTGCAATAACAAGAATTTCATCCTATAGTAAAATAAAAGTGTGTTTATGTTCTCAAATGAATTTGAAAACAAAACAATATGAAAAGAAAAGTTTTTATTGCTGTAATTTTAAAAAAAAAATTAATGTTGATCAACTAGACTTAGTTTTTTTATACAACAATTGTCAGCAACACCTGAAGGTTTTTGTTGCTAATTTTTTTTAGATTTTGTGGTCCCAACTCAACTAGAATTATAGAAGCCCAAGAGGTAGGATTTTATTCAGCATGAACTAAGCCATTGTGAATGACTTGTTCTTAGTTGAAGGAATCTTTATTACTCTTATAAAATATTAGATAAGGGTTGACAAAAATACCCTTTGGCTACAATAATAGTTTGCCTCATGAATAAGAGATAGATGTTATTCTTCAAGAAGTTGGTAAGTGAGAGTTTCCTTGGAAAATGGTTTCTTATATAATTTGAGCCTATGGCCATAACAAGCAGTTAGAACCAAATAGATACAATGGTCATGATATTTACAACTCCATTGTCAAAAACTTATAAGGCCTAAGCCATCTTGACTAAAAATTTCTTTTATGATCATTGTATTTAAAGTAAAAAAAAGAGTGCCCAGTCACCAAATTGGAAATTCTTAGTCTTGATGTTCCGATCATGCCAACCCACTCGTTATCTTTGCACTACTTCAATGTGATAAAATGATTCCTTTCTAAGTTCATCAAGTGTATTCAACTACATGATCTTATCTTGTTGATCTTGGAAAAGATCCAAGCCCAAATCAAATGTTGTCCTTAATGTTTTATGCTCAAAATCAATGTGTAGAATAGGATTTTTACCATAAACTAGTTCATATGGAGTGAGACCAATTACGGTTTTCTAGGTGATTTTTTAAACCTAAACTACTTATAAAAGATGAGTTGACCAATCTTTTATATGCAAGATGACAGTCTTAATGAGTATATTTTCCAATTCTCTGTTTGTAACTTCCACTTGACTATTTGATTGAGGATGGTAAAGGGTAGACATTTTGTCTTTGATTTCATATTCTTTTACCAAGGTGACTGTGGTCCTTAGTTTGTGACTATTTCTCTTGGTACTCCATAGGGGGTAATGATTTATTCATACAAAAAATCAACTACTTTCTCATCTTCAGTGTTGGGCCCCTTTTTATTCTACCTAGTGGACTGTGCCAACTCAACACATCTCAACACAAGGTAATCATTAAAAATTATTACTCTTGTAGTAATTTTAGTGCTAACTAGAATAATTTTTGAAGATCTTGCACCAGCTGATAGATAGTTACTTAACACATAGGTTTTAAGGGACATCCCTTTGAGTACTGTATGTGGCAGTTAGAGAGTGTGGGTGTTAGAGTAATGGAGATGATAGAATAATGACCCCCAATAATAGCTCAGTACTTGGTGTGCACCCATTTGACCTAGATCAAAGAAGCTCCCCTACCTATAAAAAAGCTTAAATTTAAGAAGAGAGATGAATTAACTCAAAAAAGCTCTGTGAAAATTGAGAATGCCATTGATATAGTTTGAGTTAGTATGGATACTAATAAGAATATGCATTGTAGTGCCCAAGCTCATCTGTGAGCCATTGGGCATGAATAAGTAGAAAATGAGCTGATGTTATGTTTATGTTATAAACTATACTCTATGGATGAACTTTGATTTAATGGAAATGATATTGCATATTTACTTAGTTGTTGATCCATTTAATATAGTTTAACACTATTGTATGATTGTGACTTAGGTTTTATAGGAATAATGGAATAATTTTCATTTTTGAATGTATTATGATGTAAAGGTCTAATCTAGGTTGTTAATGGAATCATTGTGCCATTTAACAACTTTGGTATACTTGTGAAATCAACTAAGTATTGAAAGTGGAATACATTGAAGCCCTAGTAACTGTGCTTCGAGTGCTAACTTGAAGAATGGGCACCTGAGCATAAGTCATTCCCTTGATTTGACTAAGCACCTAAATGACACTTAACTTGTTATACCTATGGCTTGCACCATTAAGAGCTATAATTAGCTAGACATGAAATTGCACCAAAAGACTTGTGCCAGTATGATTGGGACTAGTTCCCTTGAATAGGCTTGCACCTCTTGATATTATCCAAAATGACATGTGCCAATAGAACACCTAAGCCTATTTTAAAAATGACTAAATCCCATTGAGACTAAGGTTAAGTCATGTTTCAACTAGCCTAACGTAGGCCCTAATCCCTTCACTATTATGCTTTAGGTGAGCACACAAAGCTTATACCATATGTGAAATTGATGCCAGTACAGTAGTGCATTTAAATATTAAGCACCACAGACTTTTACTATGCTTACACCTAGTTATATTAAGTAAATAACTAACTTAGATTGATTGCTAAGTGTGTGACTAAGCACATAAGCTAAATGAAGAAACTTTTCTATAAAATTGGGCATGGTTAGGGCCTTAACCTTGACATCTTTTGTGACATAATTAGTGCACACTAGTATATATTCCTTGTTGTTAGATTTAGGATCTATGGGACCTACAAAATCAAGTCCCCATTTTTCAAAAAGTTCCAAAACCAGTTGTAACTGTAATGGCATTTCATTAGAGAAAGTGGGTTTCCCCATACACTGACATTGATCACATCTACAAGTACACATCATGGCATCCTTATGAAAAGAAGGAAAATAATATTTGATAGTAAGTACTTTCATGTCAGTCTATTTGGCAGCAAAATGACCCCCACAAGGTTCATTATGGTAGGCTCTAAGAATGTAATAGGCTTCATCTTCTTAGATACACCTTCTCATAACTGAATTTGGTCCAATGATAAACAAATATCCTATAATCCAAGAATAATGTTTGCTATTTTGGATTAGTTGTTGTTTTCTCTAGGTGAAAAATGTTGTGGTAGTGATCTTGCAGTAAGATAGTTAGCAATGTCTGTAAATCAAGGAGAATGAATAGCTACTAGAAATAAATGCTCATTAGGAAAGGAATCATCAACAATAGGATTTTTTTCATAATTTTGCAATTGAGAAATAAAATTTACTACTACATTATCCTTACCTAGTTTGTCCATAATGGTAATATCAAATTCTTGCATCAAATCAACCATCTAATTATCTTGCTTGTTATAACATGTTTGTTCATCAAATACTTGATTGTTGTATGGTTTGTGTGGATGAATACTTGGTAACCTATAATGTAGAATCAAAATTTATTGATGGCATAAATGACTACAAGAAATTCCTTCTCTGTTATAATGTAGTTGATTTCAGCCCCTTGAATATTCTTGTTAATAAAATAGATTGCATAACTTAAAGATTCATCTTTTTGGAAAAGGACAACGCCTAAAGTGGTGTTGTATGCATCTGTGTGGATGTCAAAAAAGCTTCTTCTAATCAGGACCTCTCAGACTAATATTTGTTATGAGAAGGTCTTTGAGTTGCTGAAAGGTAGTTTAATAATCATTAGTCCAAGTAAATTCAACATCCTTAGTAAGTAATCCAGATAATGGGGTGGAAATTTTACTATAGTCCTTGATGAATCATCCATAATAACCAACATGTCCTTAAAATATTCTAACATCTTTTTGATTCTTTGGTGTGGGTAGATCCTTAATGATAATTAACTTTACTGGGTCAACTTGAATTCTAGTAGGGGAGATGTGATGCCCCAACACAATCCCTTTAGTCATAAGCATGTAATACTTTTCATTGCTTAAATATATTTGATGGTCATGGTAGCATTGAAGAACTTTTTCTAGGTTGGTAAGAGTTTATTCAAATTTATACCCATAGATAGTGAAATCATCCATGTAGATTTCAACACAATCATGGAAGAGATCAAAAAATATACTCAAAACAACCCTTTGAAAAGTATTTGGGGAATTACAAAGACCAAATAATAACATGACATAGACATAAGTTCCCCAAGGGCACGTAAAAGTGGTTTTATTTTGGTCTTGTGGAGCTATTTGTATATGATTATAACCACTATAGCTATCTAAGAAGGAAAAATAATTTTTCCCTACTAATGTATCTAACACTTGATCAATAAATGGAAGGGGAAAATGATCCTTCCTAGTAGTAGCATTCAATTCTTAGTAGTCAACATAAATATTCCATTTGCCTCCCTTTTTTAGGTATAATAACCAGGGGAGATACCCATTGGCTATCTAAAATAGGATAAACAAATCCTGTATCTAAGAGTTTTTGTAACTCAATTTTGATAATGTCTTTAATTGCAGGATTCATTCATCATTGGGCTTAGAAAATAATTTTGAATTCATCTTTAATATAAATATGATGTGTGCATAAATCTGGGGGTATTCCTCTCATGTCATGGTAGTCTCAAGCAAATGTTGTTGTGTGATTTCTCAATATTGTAAGTAACTGGATTTCTTGCTGGGGTGTTAAAAAAGTGTTGATGTTGAGAGGTTTATTTGGTAGAATGTCTACTTGCTTTGTTAAAGAGAGCATGGTTTCTACATTGTAAATTAAAGAAGTGTAGCTACGTTGATGAGGAAGTAACTTATGGAATATCCAAATATATCTTATGGTTTCAGCAAAATCATTTTTAGTAAATGTATTTTGAAGTGGGCATCATGTACATTCCAACATGTTTGTGGTTACACGATCATATCGATAGGTGTTTTAGAGGATACCATTAAGGATAATGTCTTCTTCTTGTGCCTATAAAGATGGACTTTGGTCAATTTTGCACAAATTTTACAAAGAGATAGCTTCCTCAAAGTCATCAATCCAAGGCATTGGGCCATCATTCTAGGAAGGCTAGGCTAGTGGATAAAGAACCAATTTCTTGGTGTCATTTTCATTGGAAATTAAAAATTTTCCCAACCTACAGCCAATAAAAGCATCAATGGTGGCCAACCATGGGCAGCCAAAGATGAGAGGACAACATCCCAAATTACTTTTTAGCTATAGGATAATAAATTTAGATGGATATTTACAAGAATCCATAGTGATAACCAGGTCTTTAACAATCCCTTCAAGCTTAACAGTTGACCTATTGGCCATCTATAAGATAGTGGGTGTTGGATGAAGAGTTGTAAATTTTAGTTGCTACATGGTCTCCATGGTTATCATGTTGAAGACTGCACCCAAGTCAAATAAAGTATTAGAGATGGGTTGGTCATGGATGCTAACATTGACTACAAGACTTTTAATATCAAAGTATTTTGGAGGAACTATGTTTCCCAACATAATATTTGCTAGTTGGCCAATAACTTGGACTTTTTAAGGATCCTTACTCTTTCTTCCCATTTTTCTCAAACACAGCTCTCTAATAACCTTATTATAGATAGTATCATCTTTTATTATTTGAAAGAGTGGAATTTTTATGCACACATTCTTGAGTTGTCTTAAGATATCAAATTCAAGTTCTGGTTTAGGATGTGATATGTTCAATATCTATTAAAAAGGAGGATTGTCACATTCTTTTTGGTTTTATCGTGGACTTGGCTCAAAATTGGCCATGGGTGGTTATGGATTACTATGGAGTGGATTAGGTTCTTCAAAATGTTTTATGGTTATGGGTGAGGTGGTTTGTGGAAGAATGAATATTGAGCAAAGTTAGACTTGATTGATATCTAAGGTGTATGTTGGGTATTGCACTATTTTAGTGGATTGTGTTGGTTGAACCAACTTATTGGTAGGGTTAAGGATAGGCTGGGTGGGTAATTGAGTGGTTTTAGTAGGTTATTGAATGTTTGACATTAAGTCTTGGTGATGTGGTTATTGGATTTGTTGAGGAAAGCCTTGATTACCTCTCCATTGTTGTTGTCATGGATTAGAGGAAAAGATCCATTATTGGTTTTGGAATTTCCTAGGTTGAGGTTGTTGTCCATTCTATTATATCCATAACTAATTCTGGGGTAGTTACCAATTTTTTTGGGGCCAATTTTGGTTGGGTATATTCATCCAAAAACTATATTGAGGATTATTTGAGAATTAAGAATTTGTAAACATAGAGTTTGATAGCATAACTTTTATTTGCACCCATGGTTTCCATTGAGCCAAGTAAAACACTTGATTCTCATATCCTCCTATGACATGTAGCTCCATTGTTTCATGATTCTCCTTAGTTATGATGGCTACTTAGGTTTTTATAAAATGACATGTGAATTCCACCTTCTTTTTTGGCATTCAGGGAAATAGGTGGCTAAGATTTTTTCAAATTCTTACTACTTCTTATGTGTATGTAATGTATCAAGATGAGTAGCTAGGTGGATAATAATGTCCTGCTTCATGTATTAGAAGAAGTTGTTGAATTCACCTTTAGACAGTCCTATTATAGATGCTGTAGGAAGGGTTCTGCCCCTAATTTTATTCATGGTTAATCTAGAGTAGTTTGTACATAAACTGTTAGTTCATTAAAGGACACTATATAAACATCACCACCACACATTAAGTCCAGTGCCTCCATACAATCATCTCTAATTCCTTTTAGGATATTATCTTGACATATTCTTTCTAAATTTTAGTTTATTTGGACTTTTATAAGCTAAACATAAATATTTCCATATATTCCTCCAATGATTCATCACCAACTTGTTGATGGAGGTACACACCACTAAGTGGGGGGGGGGGTGAATAAATGGTTTAACAATATTACAATCCAATTCCCAACTCTTTAAGTTACTTAACCAATAATATCAATACACAAGACAGATGAATCAAAGAACAAACATGAATGAAACCATAACATCAAGATTCATTTTAGAAACCCTCATGGGGGAGAAAACCCACTCTCAAGTTTAAAAAATAATGGAAGTCTTATATGATGATTAAAAATAAGAGGCTTTAATGAAGTACCCACTTCACAAGGAGCATCGACCCCTAAAGATGACAAGCACCAACTTGCCTAAGATGTTGAGCACCAACACAACACCTTATCAAATGAACAAATCTTAAAACTCTGATTACTTATCATTATAATTGAGAAACCCTAAATGAACACTCTTCTTCAAGTCTACAATTTCACACAAGTCACCAACACCAAGCTATCTCTTCAACACATGCAAATAACCCCTTCAAAAATCTTTCACTTATATTCAAATATGCCCTTATAAATATGATAAAAATAATCAATAGAATTAGAAAATTATGCCAAGTCTAATGACATTTTTCTCTACTCAATCTCATTCAAACACTGGTCACCAAGACCCCCAACAACCTTTGCATAAGGTCTTCAATATCAACACACAAAATTTCTTGTCTCACAATACTCACTCACCCAAAAGGCATAAAACACCTTGTATATATACCATTATCTATTATGGTTATAAATATCACTCTATAATATCTTAAGAATAATTATTCATGTCCCCCAAGGTCAGCCATGATCCTCTGCACAAGCTTTCTAAACCATACCATGAGTTCATATCACAAATATCTCACAAACGAATCATAACATCAATTGTGTGACTATATTTGACTAAATAAAGATTAGTAAAATATTCAAAATAATTTTATAAGTACTTCAAAGGGTCCTCAATACTCTCTAATCAATAGAAACATTTGATCTAACCATCTGCTCTGCAAACAAACTCAATCATCCAAAAACATGTTCCTTTTGCTAGCAAAACCATCATGGTCAATTATGAGTCAACCATTCAACCATCTATAAGTGACTAGGAATAATAATAATCTCATGGATAGAGGTAATAAATCCCTTACATCACCTCCAAGATATCAGACCCATTCTTACTCACTTATTAGGCCTTCCAATTCCTCTTTTTTACTCTGATCACTCTTTCTCACTTATGGCACCATTTCCTTCATATCAATTAGTAAAATTTAACCTTATAGAATTTTGAAATATAAAGATGAATATTCCTAAAAAAATTCATGGCTGTTTGGGAAAATTTCTAAGCTTCAACAATCAACCATTATATCATATATTCATTCATATAAATCTTCCTCATAAATAAGAATACTATTAACAACCAATTTTTTGTGGGACTCACACACTATCAAGATTAAAAAAACACATATTCAAGAACCTATAAGATTCCTATACAACCTAAAATCATATTATTTAATCACCCAATCCATTCTGATACCAAACCATCAAGATCTGCCTTATCGGGTCTAAGACCAGGGTTTTTGCACACAAAAACCTGCTAAGCTTCTTAACGGTAGTTCATAAAGTTGTGCATCTTAACCTATAAAAAATGATTATAAAATATTATTATGTACCCTCCCAAACATCTCCAAAAGGCTCATCTCCCCATGCAGACCTTGCACATGCCAATAAACATAAGAAAGTCCTTGGACTTACTAGACACCTTTCTAGCACCTCTTAAAGCCATAGGATCCATTTTTTGAAGTTTTACTTCAAAATTTGACCTATAAACCTTGTAAATTCACTTAACCACTCCTATTTGATCATATCCCATGTAGATATAAGCTTAAACACTCTGAAATCACTCTTTGACCCTTCACAAAGTCTCACTAGCCCACCTAGGCCAATTAGGCCAATAGCCAAGCTATCATGTAAAACACTTGTCACTTCTTGAAAACCATAAACCTGACCTATTATCACCCTATACATGTCTAAAATTTATATTCTAAGCATAATGAGCTCCTTACCATGTCACACAAGCCATAGTGCTTAAAACCCCCTAGATAACCATGCATGATCAAGCCTATAAGGCATAACCTGACCTGCATACCTCATGAAGGCCACATGAAGTCAACCCTTGAGAATTGAACACATCAAGAACAAGTCAAAAAACATCATACCAAGCTCCATTCAACCATACAACATCCACCTAGAACACCCATGCACATCCTTGTAAGTATCCCATTACTCCAAGTATATTAGACCACCATGTTCCATCACTCTAACATGTTAGACCACTTTGTCATCACCAATTAAAATTGACATAAATTAAAACACACCTACCATAAATATCCCAACAATATCCTCCTTTTTCATTGATGGCAACACTCCTTTTCTCTCTCTCCCTTTGCCAAAATGACAAAGTGGACTCCCTTCAACACTAGGCACCATATAAAATAAGAAAATGAGTTATAGGAAAATCATGAAAACATGATTAGATATAGGAAATATTATAAAAATGGACCATTTAGACCTGAAATAATCACAACTTCCCCTTGGAAGATGATCTCACTTAGAACTGCTCTTGAATCATCAAGATCCTTAGACCTATCACCAATTTACAAGGCAACATAGCTCCCCCTATGACCCTAATTCATTTTCAAGTATCCCCCTTAGTCTAAATAATTCATGCACACATAAAATACCTCCAAGAATAGCTACCATCAACTCAAACAACAACATAAGTACCAAAACACCATGTAAGCTTATATACCTTTACACTCAAGGCACCTTGCAGACCACCAAGAGTACTTCAATCACACCACCATACCTAAATCATGATTATAATAGACCAAAATACTCATTTGGAACCAACAAAGCCACTCTTATTTTGAAAACTTTCTCAAAAATCTTCATTTTCTTCACTAGGCCTACTTAGACCCCTTGTAGCCCTATCTAGCCACTGCAAACCTCATACATCTTTGCCCTAAATACTTCAAGCCATGAAACTTCATATTTTAAGACCAATATCATGCCCCATTAGGCATGCTAATAATGAGCCTCCAAATCATCCTCCTTAGTATACTTCTTTCTTTCGCTTACTAGTTAATTAGGCCTCTTAGTGAGCTAAAACTTGAATAAAAAGAAATGTACTTAATTCCAACCACTGTAAAAGATGATTCAAATACCCATTTGTCCCATTTAACTTATTTTTAAGCTTCTGACCTTTAACTCCAAAGTTTGACCACTTTTCCAAATAGGCCCAAATCATTAGACCTTCAAAACAAACCTTGGTCAAAAGTCAACCTCCAGTTAATGTAGACACCTGAGCTAGATACCACACCTGGAAACCATAAGAACTCACTTCAATGCCAAATTTAAATCCTCCACACATTTGGGAACCATAACTTCATTTACACCACCAAACACATGTTCTTGAGAAGAGAAACCAGTGACCACTCAAAATGCTCCATTTGGCACAAAAAGATTCAAAAACTTGTGAAACCAACTAAAACACACCCAATTAAGGTGTACAGATATTCCTAAATAGCTAAAACTTCATGACATATCCTCATTCATCAAATAACTCTTAAAATCAAGTAAATTGGGTACATAAGCTCATTACTTACAACAAACACCTTGACCAAAAGGTCAAAATCACATCTAGACATCTCACAATCATCTCCAAGACTTTTGTTCTACTTTGACATGTCAAACCCAAATTTAATCATCTATTTCAAAGCTTCTATCCACCTTAGAACACTATATGAGCTATCTTGGCACTTTTTAGGTAGTCATTACTGCCAAAAATGGTCAACTCAGACTTTTGACCATAAAACACATATCTAAGCTCATCAAGACCTCAAACCACTTGGAAATGATTCATGAAAATCTTCCTCAAGACCTCATACAAACCACTTATTCCTTCTTCTTCAATTCACCACTCAACCAAGACATCAAAAATTGATCAAAACAACATTTTAGGACCAAAAGATCTGAACATACCTCTTGAACAAACAATCTTGCTTCTTCACTTACATGAGTCTCTTGTGAAGCATAGATAGAGACCTCCAATCCCTCAAGACCAATTCAAAATAGTGTGAATCTTGGAATGGCCCACATCTTCTTATATTCTTCTTTCTCTTTGGTCAACATAGTCTTATTCTTCTTCTTTTTCTTCTTTGACTTGCTTGTGACTACCTTTTATGTCTTTGAAATTTTATCCTTGTCTCTCAAAATTGAATAGGCAACAAATAAGGATGCCATCATGTCTTGATTTGTAATATCAACTGAATTGACCTTTTCAAGGTCTGATAATAATTGATCTATACAATAAATATCATCATCTATAGCTACAGAATGATCCATACTTATCTTGTTGTCTTTGTCTTCCTTCTTCAACTTCTCATTATTTTTTATCTCTTAATTGAAAACATGAGCATATAATGAAAATTCTTCAATAAAATACATACTCTCCACCTTGGTAAATGTACAATCATGACCTACAGATATATTAACTTGAACTCTCTTTTCTTCTTTAGGCCTATATATATTTTTTTCTTTTCTTTCTTGAAAACTTGGAACTTGATTGGTCTTGACTTGATTAGCATCTCCCTTTTGCTTACAAAATTTAGTAATATGATCAAATCCCTTGCATTCAAAACATGCAATCCTTCTTTGATACTGACAAAATTTACTTAAGTGACTAGTTCTTTGACAATTGAAACATGTTACATTCTTAGGAGTAGACTCACCTTGCTTTATCTTCTTTGGACATTGATTAGCTAAATGTCCCATCTCCAAACACTTGAAGCATTTTATCTCATTCATAGGATTAGAAATAATGATTCTCTTATCCTTCATCTTGTTAGGAATAAAACACTTCTAAATCTAGATCTACTATTACCATAAACTAGATATAAAGCTATGTAATAAAATGCATCACATAAATATTCCTTAATTCACCATTAATATGAAAGCATAAATGAGAGAAAGATAATAATAACATAGATAGCACATATATAACATGGTTTACCCAATGTGGGCTACATCCACCAATGAAAGTTTTCAAGTAAATCAATAATCTAAAACAAGATTACAATGAACTCTCACAGAGATAGAAAAAATCTTTTGTAGAAATTACTGCACAAAAAGCTGCACTTTCACTTGTACTTGCACAATGCTATATCTCACAAGTTGCTAAACCACACCTTGTAATAAACACCTACACTTTGAAAAACACCTACACTTTGACTCTGATCCTCAAAGCCACACCCTGTAAATAAACCATCAACCTCTAAAGGCCACACCACACCCTGTATATATAGAAAAATGAAGAAAATCCATAAAATAAGGAACAATTATGAAATGCTTATCCAAGATAAGCATTATCCAACATGTGACAACCCTCCTCCACCTCATCAAGCCTATCTAAAATCTCTCCCAAGGAGAAATTTTCCATATTCATCTTCTCCACCTTTTAAAGGCACATTTTCCCATGAACATGTGATCACAACCAACTCCACTCAACAAGGAAGGAGTTCCATTTTCCAAAAAATAACTAGCTTCCTCAACATGGGAAAAGGCATCTAATAACTAAATCCATGAAATATGGAATACATAGATATTAAGAATACAAGGAATATTCCACTAACATGTGGAGAACATGAAAAATTATGCCCCCTACATCTTTGGAACTCTTTAGGCCCCAAAAATCTAATCCTATGGTCATGTGATAGCCCCAAAGGGCTCCATACTCAACAATCTCCCACTTGAAGAGTGTTTCTCTTGAACATAATTTATCACTGCTCCATGGCCCCTAAGGCCAACCAAATCTAAACATAGTCTCAACTTGTCCAATGTGACCACCTTGGTTATCATTTCTATAGAATTTTGACTAGTATGAATCTTCTCTAGCTTCACCAAGTTCTCCAAAGCTATCTTGATGAAGTGATAATGTAACTAAATGTGTTTCATCCTCAAGTGAAAAGTGGAGTTCTTTGTCAAATGAATAACACTCTAACTATCATTGTGTAGTCTTCCAACTTCCTGATCATGCCCTAACTCTTGAAACAACTCTTGTAACCAAATCATCTCCTTGTTAGCCTCTATGGTAGCAACATATTATGCCTCTATAGTTGACAAAGCAAGAACCTTCTATATCTTATAAATCTAACTAACTATTGTATCTCCAATAGTAAATATATATCCTATCTTACTTCTCCTACTATCAATATCCCCTACCATATTCAAGTCCACATAACCATGCAAAGTGGTTTTTGATCTACCATAACATAATGCAAAGTCCATGGTTCCTCTCAAATACTAAAGAATCCATTTCACTACCTACCAATGCTCATAACCTGGATCACTCATATACCTGTTCACAACTCCCACCACTTGGGCAATATTTGGCTTAATATAAATCATAGCATACATCAAGCTACTAATTATCGATGAGTAAGGTACCTTAGACATCTTAAGCTTTTCAATTTTCATCTTGGGACATTGCTCCTTTGATAATAAAAATTTGCCTACTAAAGGAGTACCAACAGATTTAGCATCTAACATGCTAAACCTTTCCAAAACTTTCTTCACATACTCTGATTCGGATAAGATCAACTTCCTCTCCTTGTCACGATAAATCCTCATACCAAGGATTTTCTTTGCAACACCTAAATCCTTCATAGAAAAGGAGTCACTAAGATGATTCTTGAGCATATGAATATGTTGTATGTTATTTCTTGCAACTAACATGTCATCAACATACAAGCATAATATAATAAAAGAACCATCATCAAAATGTTTGATGTACATGCAATGGTTAAAATGACACCTTTGATATTCTTGTTTCAGCATAAAACAATAAAATTTATTTGTACCATTACTGTGGAGCTTGTTTCAGGTCATACAAGCTCTTCTTTAGTCTGCACACATAGTTCTCATTCCCTTTGACCTCATATCTCTATGGCTTCTTCATATACAACTCTTCATCCAAATCACCATGAAGAAAAGTAGTTTTCACATCTAAATATTCTAAGTACAAATCCTCAACTACAACTAAACCAAGAACAGTCCTAATAGAAGTCATTTTTACAATAGGAGAGAAAATCTCATCAAAATCAATACCTAATTTTTGTGCAAACCCCTTGACCACCATCCTGTCCTTATACCATTTTCTCCCTTCATCCTCTTCTTTGATTCTGAGGATCCACTTGTTCAACAATGCACTATTTCCCTTGGGTAGCCTAACCAAATCCCATGTTTGGTTCTCCATGAGAGATCTATGCTCTTCATCCATGGCTTGTTCACATCTCAACTTTGCATCTACCTACATTACTTCCTCATGACACTCTGGCTCTCCATTTTTAGTGAGTAATAAATAATTCAAAGAAGGAGAAAAATGTTTAGGTGCATTTCTTACCCTAGAAGATATTCTTACCATAAGAGTTTGGGGTCCTTGTGTAGAATTTTATTGAACTAAATCCTTGGATACTTTGCCATCCACAATGTCATCCAATACTATGTACTCTTTCTATTCTTGATCATGTTACTGTAATTGATCCTTATGCATGACTTTTTCATTAAAGACTACATCTCTAGACTAAAATATTTTCCTATCTTTAATAATCCATAAATAGAAACCAAAGTCATCCTCACCATAACCAACAAATGTGTATTTCTTTGATTTAGCCTCTAGCTTGGTCTTATCCTCTTTCTTTATGAAATCAAATGCTTCACATCCAAAGACTATAAGAAAAGAATAATCAACATTCTTACCAGACCAAGATTTTTCTGAAATGCCTCCATCCAAAGGCATAGAAGGTCCTTTGTTAATCAGATATACTGTTGTGCTAACTACTTCTACCCAAAACTATAAAAGCAACCCTGTATGTAACCTCATGCTCCTAACACATTCCATTATTATTCTGTTCATCCTTTCAGATACCCATTCTGTTGTGGAGTTCCTAGAACTATTCTTTGCTTATGGATTCCATTGTTAAAATAATAATCAAAGAAAACATTACTATAATACTCACCTCCATTAACTGATCTGAGACATTTTGACTTGAGACCTATTTCATTCTCAACCAAGGCTTTCCACTTCTTAAAAGTGTCAAATACATCAGATTTATTTTTAATGCAATAAACCTAAACTTTTCTAGTTGCATCATCTATAAAAGTAACATAATAATTGGATCCACCAATAGAAGATACCTGAGCTAATCCCCATATATCTGAGTATACGAGATCTAACTTATGATCTTTCTTTGTGGGTCCAACCTTTAGGAACTTAACCCACTTCTATTTCCCATACACATAATTCTCATAGAAGTCTAGATCTATGTCTTTTAATCCAGGCAACTTATCTTTTAAGATCTGCATGCCCTTATGGCTCATATGACCGAGCCTATAGTGCCACATAGTCACATCTCCATTTGCAATAACTAAATCAATAGAATAAACACTACTAGTCAAATACAGAGTACCAACTTTCTTACCTCTCAAGAACATAATATCACCTTTGGTAACTTTCTAAGAATCTATAATAAATAATACTAAACATCCCTCACTACCCAATTACCCCAATGAAACCAAATTATATCTCAACATAGGCACTTGTCTAACATCCTTAAGGATCCATGTGTTCCCATTTTGCATCTTAATCTGAACACAACCTTTCCCTACTATCTCACATGGTTCATCATCACCAAGATATACATGTCCTAGATTCTCTTGAACATAATCAATAAAATAATGCCTATGTGGGGTGGTATCAAAAGAAGCCCTTGAATCTAATACCCAAGACTCAGAAAAACTATCCATAGAAAAAATTAAGGCATCTTGACATGATTTACCTGATGTCACATTTACCTTATTCATTTCTTCTTTGTTGGCATTCATATCCCAAAATGACCAACAATCCTTCTTTGAGTGTCCACTCTTCCCACAATGCCATTATATCATCTTAGATCTAGATCTAAACATAGATCTACCTTTTGACTTTCCTTGATTTCCTTTGCTCTTATTCTTTTGCCTCCCTCTAGTATCAATAGATAAATAATTAGCTAAAGATGATTCACCAGTGCTTTTCCTTCACATCTTCTTACTAAGGATCACACCTAAAACATCTTCAAAATTCAAGCTTCCCTTAGTAGGGATTGCATTACTTACAACCATAACCAAACTATCCCAACTATCAGGAAAAGAACATAAGATTAGCAAAGCTCTAACTTCATCATCAAACTTAATTAAAACTAAAGTGAGCATACTCATAATTGTATTAAAATCATTAAGATGATTAGCAATTGAACCATTATCAGAAATTTTCATCTTAAACAACCTTTTCATAAGAATTTTTTTATTAGAAGCTAAAGATTTCTCATATAACTTTCCAAGTTTATCCATGAGATCCTTTGTAGTTACATTGTTAAATGCAATATAAAATGCAAGGCATAACCATATGGCTCCTAATGCCTTCCTATCAAGTAACGACCAATCTACATCACTCATACTTATAGGTTGTCCTCCTTTCCCCTCCAAGGGGAGTTGAAGTTACTTCTGATATAGGTAATCTTCCATCTACATTTTCCACAAACCAAAATTCTTACCATGAAACTTCTCAACTTTGAATCTGAGCTCTTCTCCCATAGCTCCCACTCGAGATAACAACCTTTCTATGATTTACCACTTCAACAAAACACACAACCAATAGCTCTGATACCATTTTTTAGGAATAAAACACTTCTAAATCTAGATCTACTATTACCATAAACTAGATCTAAAGCTATGAAATAAAATTCATCATGGAAACATTCCTTAATTCACCATTAATATGAAAGCATAAATGAGAGAAAGATAATAATAAAATAGATAAAAATATATATAATGTGATTCACCCAATGTGGACTACATCCACCAATGAAAGTTATCAAATAAATTAGTAATCTAAAACAAGATTACAATGAACTCTTATAGTGATAGAAAAAATATCTTCTAGAAAATGTTGCACTTTCACCTACACCTGCACAATGCTATATCTCACAAGTTGCTAAACCACGCTCTTTAATAAACACCTACACTTTGACTCTGATCCTTAAAACCACACCCTAAAAATAAACTATCAACCTCTAAAGGCCACACCACACCCTATATATATAGAAAAAATGAATAAAATCCATAAAAGGAGGAGAAAATATGCAATGCTTATCCAAGATAAGCATTATCCAACATGTGACAACCCTCCTCCACCTCATCAAGCCTATCTAAAATCTATCCCAAAGATAAATTCACCATATTCATCTTATCCACCTTCTAAAGTCACATTTTCCCATGAACATGTAATCCCAACCAACTCCATTCAACAAGGAAGCAGTTTCCTTTTCCAAAAAATAACTAGCTTCCTCAAAATAAGGAAGTCAACATGGGAAAAGGCATCTAACAACTAACTCCATGAAATATGGAATACATATAAATTATGAATACAAGGAATATTCCACTCTCATGTGGAGAACATGAAAAATTACACCCCCACATCTTTAGAACTCTTTAGGCCCCCAAAATTTATTCATATGGTCATGTGATATCCCTAAAGGGCTCCACACTCAACACATCTTGCAATCTTTGGCCTTATGACCAAACTCATGATAAATATGATAGTATCCATTAAATTTCAAACACTTTATGGTATTAGGATATCTTACATTTTTGGAGCTAACACCCTTAACTTGGATATTGATTTTTGTAGGTATGTCTTTCTCCTCTTCAATGCTTTTCTCCTTTGCTTGAGATACAACTATTGGTTTTTCAATGAAAACCAGACATATCCTATCACTTGAATATTTTTGGCTTATCAAAATATTTTCTCTTAGCTTTGTTCAAATTAATGGTGAATTCAAGTGAGAGAAAGATAATATGACTTAGCTTTGTTCAAAGCTTTCTCCAATTCATCTTTAAAAAACTTGTTTTTTGTAATCAACTTGGAACACTCTTCTTCCTTACCTTTTAAGCTTGAAGATATAGACTCCAATTTAGACTTTAAGAACATGATAGCTCCTTCATCCTCCCTATTATCTCTAGTTATCTTAGCCTCAAAAACACTGAATTAAACTTCACAATCTTTCAAATTGGCCTTCAAACCTTTACATACCTTTCTTTCAATCTTCAAATCTTCAAGAGCAATTTTTAGTTCACTCTCATAGTTTGAATTATCTTCCTCATCTTCTTCATCTAATTCAATCTAATTTCATTCAATTTGATATGAACAATCCCCTTCATCATCTGATTTGATTTCCATGAAAATGACTTCATCATCCTCAACTTCACTTTCATTATGGCTATCATCAGATTGACTATCATAACCTACTTTTGAGTCACTGCCATCCATATTTGTGTATAGACTCCTTTTTATCCTTATGAAACTTCCTTTTGTTATCAAAGTTCCTGAATGATCTCTTGTTTCTATCAAACTTGAAACTTTTCTTACCCTCTATTTGATCCTCATCCTCATCTTTCTTATGCTTGTGAGGAAATTTCTTTGAAAAATGACCTACTTCACCATAGTTGAAGCACTTAAAAGGAAGCTTACCTCTATACTTACCTGATCTAGTCTTCAACCTACTTGAAAATAAAGAAATTAAATCATCATCAGATATATTATCTAACACAACATATTTACCTTGAGATCCCTTAATTTGTGTCTTCTTTTCTTTAGGCTTGTTCTCTGCCTTGAAAGCAACATCCTTCTTAGGAGGCTTGTCTCCATTTATTCTCATTTCATAAGCAGTGAGAGATCCATAAAGCTCATCCATCTTCATTAGTGTAAGATAATGAATTTCCTCAATTGCAGATACCTTAGAGTTAAACCTATAAGATAGAGATCTTAAGACCTTTTGAACAACAAAATCCTCTTTGAGATCTTCTCCAAGACCCCTGTTCATATTGACCACATCATAAACTCTATTTAAGAAGGATGCCATAGAATCCTCCTCCTTCATTTTAAGACTCTCAAACTATCTTCTAAAATTTTATAATTTTTCTAGCTTGACGTTTGAGTCTCCTTCATACATTGTCTTCAACTTAGTCCACATCTCTTTAGCTGTTTGATACTGAATGATCTTTGAGAACTTAGTTTATGATAGACCACTAGAAATAACATTCATAGCCTTTGAATTGATTTCAAATAATTTATTATTAGTAGTACTAGTAGGATAAGTAGTAGGAATAACATATCCATCAATAATAATCTGCCAAACATCAAATCTTAGAGCCATAATAAAAGTATGCATCCTTGATCTCCAAAAGGCATAGTTAGAACCATTAAACAATGGATCTTATTTGGAAGATAAACCACCTTTCATTCCTTGACTTGCCATTGTACTTTAGAATCACCTCTTAAGTTGTTAAGCCTCAAAAATGACCTACTCTGATAACAATTAATAGAGGTACACACCACTGAGAGGGGGGTGAATCAGTGGTTTAACAATGTTACAATCTAATTCCCAACTCTTCAAGCTACTTAACCAATCATATCAATATGCAAGATAGATGAATTAAAGAACAAGCATGAATGAAACCATAACATAAATATTTATGTGGGAAACCCTCATTGGGGAGAAAACCCACTCTTAATTCCAAAAAATAATGGTCTACAATCCTATATGATGATTAAAAACAAGAAGCTTTAGTGAAGCACCCACTTCACAAGGCACACCAACCCCTAAAGATGACAAACACCAACTTGCCTAAGATGTTGATTACCAACACAATAATTTATCAAATGAACAACTCTTGAAACTCTGATTACTTCTCAATCTAATTGAGAAACCCTACATGAACACTTTTATTCAAGTCTAAAACTTCACACAAGTCACCAACACCAAGCTATCTCTTCAACACAAGCAAATAACCCCTTTACAAATATTTCAATTATATACAAATATGCCCTTATAAATCTTATAAAAATAATCAATAGAATGAAAAAATTATGAAAAGTCTAATGAAAATTTTCTCTACACAATCTCATTTAAACATTGGTCACCAACAGCCCCAACAACCTTTACACATGGTCTTCAAATATCAACACACACACTTGCTTGTCTCACAATACTCACTCACCCAAAAGGCATAAAATACATTGTATATATACCATTCTCTATTATGGTCAACCATCCCACTTTATAATATCTTATCAATAATTATTCATGTCCCCTAAGGTCATCCATGATCCTATGCACAAGCTTTCTAAACCTTACCATGAGCTCAAATCACAAATATCTCACAAATGAAGCATAACACCAATTGTGTGACTATATTTGACTAAATAAAGATTATTAAAATATTAAAAATATCTACATAAGTACTTCAAAGAGTCCTATATACTATCTAATCAATAGAAACACTTTATTTGATCATATGCCTTGCAAACAAACTCAATCATCCAAAAATAGGTTCTTTTTGCTAGCAAAACCATCATGGTCAGCTATGAGTCAACCATTCAATCATCTCCAAGTGACTAGGAACAATAATAATCTCATGGATAGAGGGAAAACATCCCCTACATCACCTCAAAGATCTTAGACCCATTCCTACTCACTGATTAGGCCTTCCAATTCCTCTTTTCAATTTGATCACTCTTTCTCACTTATGGCACCATTTCCTTCATATCGACTAGTCAAATTTAACCTTATAGAAATTTGAAATAGGAAGATTAATATTCCTAATAATTTTCATGGTTGTTTGGGACAAGTCTTGATCTTAAAAAATCAACCATTAGATCATTTGGTCATTCATAAAAATCTTCCTCAAAAACAAAAATATTGTTAACAGCCCATTTTCTATGGGACTCACACACTGTCAAGATTAACAAAACACATCTTCAGGAACCTAGAAGATTCATCTACAACCTCCAATCATAATTTTTGATCATGAAATCCATTTTGTCCCAAACCATCAAGATCTTCTTTATCAGGTCTAAGACTAGGATTTTTGCACATAAAAACCTGCTTAGCTTCTTAATGATCATTCATAAAGTTGTGCACCTTAACCTATAAAAAAATTCTTATAAAATATTCATAGGGGCCCTAATAAACATCTCCAAAAGGCTTAACTCCCCATGTAGACCCTGCACATACCAACAAACACAAGAAAGTCCTCGAACTTTGTAGACACCTTTCTAGCACCTCTTAAAGCCATATGATCCTTTTTATGACTTTTTACTTAAACCTTTGACCTATGACTTGGTCAATGAACTTTACCACTCCTCTCTAATCATATCCCATGTAGATATAAGATTAACCATTCTGAAATCACTCTTTGACCCTTTACAAAGTCTGACTAGCTCACCTAGGCCAATTAGGCCAATAGCCAAGCTGTCATGTAGAACACTTGTTACCTCTTGAAAACCATACATATGACCTCTTAACACCATATACATGTATATGCCAAGCATATTGATCTCATTACCATGTCACACAATCCATAGTGCTCAAAACCCCCTAGGCAACCATGCATGATCAAGCCTACAAGGCATAACCTGACTTGCATACCTCATGAAGGCCACATGAAGTTAACCCTTGAGCATAGTACACATCAAGAAAAAGTCAAAAAACATCATACCAAGCTCCATTCAACCATACAACATCCACCTAGAACACCCATGCACATCCTTACAAGTATCCCATTGCTCCAAGTATATTAAACCACCATGTTCCATCACTCTGACCTGTTAGAACACTTTGTCATCACCAATGCCACTTGACATCAATGAAAACACATCTAGCATAAATATCCCAATACTTGTGTCATTATAATTATGTCATCTCTCCTATAGTTTCTACCTCTACAATAGTCTTGGTATTTTATAAAAAACCTCTCCTTCATTTCTTTCCAAGTAGAAATGGCATCCTTTCCAAGTCCCATGAACCATATAAGTGCTACATATTTAAGTGTTGTTGGAAAAAACTTGACTTTTTGAGTGTCTTTATTTTAATCATAGCTGTAGCATAAGATGTCGAACCCAAAAATAAATGTGTCTGGATCCTCAAATGCTTTTCCCCTAAAAATAGGGAGGGCGAAGTGAGGAATATTCTTCATAGGTGCATTTCCTTCAGGAGTAAGGATAGGAATTTCAAATATATTAGACTCAATGATAGTGTTTTCTTCCTGAAGATCCTCCATGAGTACTCTTTGTGTTGGTAGACTAGAAGTTGTTACCACCCACTTCTCATAATTCCTATCAATTCTTCTATTTCCTAGGGTGTAAAATATGGAAACTTTATATTTTTTCTTAGGAATATGTCTTTTTATAAAATGGGGATGTGTAAAGGTTTTAGAAAATTCATCTTATGTATTATCAAGAATCTTTCTAAATTGGAAGATTCTATTGGCCTGGTATTCCTTCTAGGAGCAAGAATAACCTTGAATGCCTCATTAGCAAGAAATTTGGGTGATGGAAGGAAGTGAACTTCAGATTCCTGAGTATGAGGTGAAGAGATGTGGATTATCAAGGGTGTTACATGTGGATCTCTTCCATGGGTATGAACCTCTTCAAACTCTCCAACTTATGCTACCAACCTAGCCAAAAATTCTTCCTTTTTTACCTTTTTTATTGACAATAGTGAGTGATCTTTAAGAATTTATTCGTGCTCCTCAACTACTTTAGGATGAATTTCTGATCTTGTATCAATGGTTGATTATTTAAGCATAAATATTCCTATATATTCCTATATAGTCCCCTTCTTTGACCATTTTTTCTTTTTCTTTTTTTTAAAAGTTTTTGCCCACCCTACTTGCACAGGGTTAGTAATATGGGTTTTTTTTTAAATTTTCACTATTCTACTTTCAAAAAATAAAATTTAAACTATAAAAATATGAAACATTTAATCTATAAAACAACAATCTCTAAAAATTATAAAAGTAAGAAACATCCAAAAACAATCAATATCAAGATTGAAGATTATGAGTGTGTGACACCCTTCCCTAGTAACAATGCCAAAAATGACTAGTAGTAGATTCACAATCAAATAGAATTATCTTGATATAAATGAACAAGGAGGGTTACCACAGACCTGTATCTTCTACTTTCATTTAAATGTCAACCTGAGGATGTAATCTTGGTAGGATGATGTCACTATATGTGTAAACTCAATCTTCTAATTTGACCTTCTGCTGATTGTAATCTAAGATGCTAAAAATCATGTAAGAAATGAAATGCTAGAATTGAACACTCATATAATACTATGAATTAAATTATTACACTATTTTATATTTGGAAGCTTCTTTAAAATAGTTTTATGCAAAACTAAAAATCACACAATTCAGAAATAAAACACACAACATGTAAATTGACTAAATAACATGCTTAACTAATTAATAGGTTAGATTGTTGCTTCAATAATTTCAAAGGGGGCCCTTCTTCCTTTATACTCTATCTTCAATCCTTCCTCTTATAATAATGAAATGGTCTCAAAAATGATTGTTCATATTAATCAAAATGCAACAAAGAATTACTGCAAGAAAATTACTATAATAGTTGTCTTACAAAATGTAATTTTGATATATTTCTCTAAATTGATCTCTGTTTTCTGTCAAACCTATTTTTACCTTTATATATATACAACATGGGAGATTTTTTGTACAAAATAATATACATTCTAAACTAAGAAATATTTGGCTATAGGATAACATAAATCAATTCCTTCTACTAAGGTCACCATTCATGTGAATCTTGTAATACTACTCCAAGACAAACAAAGCTATTTGAATCTCCAATCGAATATTTATTATGCTTCATGAAAGTTTTTATAGTTTCTACAAGTCATTTGAATTAGGAATCAAATTCTAT
Source organism: Torreya grandis (assembly GCA_037957365.1). Taxonomy (NCBI): domain Eukaryota; kingdom Viridiplantae; phylum Streptophyta; class Pinopsida; order Cupressales; family Taxaceae; genus Torreya; species Torreya grandis. Next base: position 567,118 of record JARHVA010001653.1, read on the forward strand.
TTGTTCGCAACTTTAGTCATATAGTGATTGTAAGATGTGTTCTCATGGTGAAATCCCTTTGCTATAAGATGGTCCATGATATATGCCTATTGCTTCAATACATCTTTAAAACACATTATAGAGAAAATCATCCTATAGTAAAAGATATATATATATATATATATATATATATATATATATATATATATATATATATTATACTTGATTCCAAGACAAAGTTCTAACTATTCAAAGATTATGAAAACATAATGCTATTTGTAAAATATGGTTGTCTAAGGATAAAAACTTAGGGGAAAATGACTCAAAAGCATGATAAACAAGAGGATGAGCATGACAGATGAGGACAAAACATGACAATTTTGGGGTTCATTAGCATTAGTGTTACAAAAATGGCACTAATGTCATTTATCCTCTCTTTTCCAAAATGGATATCTTTCAAAACTAGAACTTCCTAGGGTCAGCTTAGACCTATTTTATCACCTTCACAAGTGACAAAACAATATAAGTACATGAATATTAACCCTCTAACTACTAGATAGAAATCAAATGCAAAATACACATTCAAACTCAAAACAGGTTATGCATAATTAAGGTTATCAATCCCATTCAAGCACATTCAAGGCACTCAAGACCACTATAATACTAGCTTCACTTGCACTTACATCATCACTTAGGTGGGGAGAACTATATCGATATTGGTCCCTCCTCAGAGTATTATTAAGTAGGCAACTCTCTTCATAGTGGGGTCTTGAGGATGCCCAACCTATCTTATTAACAAACACACTTTTCATCTCATGCCAATCAGATACCCTAGCTATATGGAAGATTAGGGTTTGATCACTAAATTAGTCACTACATGCAAAATATAGGGTTTTAGAACTCATGTATGTAGGAACAAACCTCATAGATTCAGACACAAGTGCACTTAGAAGCTCAAGATAGTCTTGCAAATAGGTTACTACCACCAATATTAGGACACTACCACCATTTTTACAATAATGGTGCTATTGTTCAATTATGTCACTACTATCTAGAAGGGGTTATAACACTGGGATCTAGTTTGTGACACTTAAACCAACTTCCACCTCAGTTTCTAATACCAAGATCACTTGTCTTATTTGTTTTCCAACTCAGTTCTTACTTGCACTATTTATTTTTATTTTTAGAAAATTCAAACATAGTCAATTCTGTAAAAAATTAGTCACTATATTTATTTCATATTATTTCCTTGATTTAGTCTAATCAACTCTTTAAAAAACATAGGATTTATATTCACTAAGTCCTAAAAGGTTAAAACACCTTGATTATGCTTCAAAAAATAAAATTTTGACCATATTATTTTCAAGGAGCCTAAAAAATTATACTTTAAGATGGTTTTATGACTTACCAATCCAATCAATGAAAGCATTCAAACCCGTAGAAATATAACCAATACTTGATATGGTTCTTTCACACTATACTTGATATGCTATGTTACATGTTGTTTTTTACTAACATATATATGCAGCGACTTGTATGATATGCTTATGTTGGTTACTTATACTTAATTTATTCACATTGTCACTTCTTTAAGTGTATTTAATTTCTTTATATGTATTATTTGTGAAACATTTGAATATGTTCCTTACTTATTGGCCCTTGTGCCATTGTATATTGTTTGGACATTTGAATATGTCATTATTTGTTGATTGAACATTTGAATATGTCATTTCTTTTTAGTTGAGAAACATTTTTAACATGCCCATTGTATGAGGTCTCCTTGGACCATTCTCTTACATTACATTGATTGATCTTGTGTGTGTGCTTGACTGTTTGTTGATCTTGTATTTCTACTCTTTAGATGTTACCATGATACATATCATGTATCTCAGGGCTTGATGTGATCACATGCTATGAGATTCATTGATATATCTACTTAGACATATTACTCCTATATACTACATGATTCATACACATATTATATAATTACCTTATCATTTTGAGGTATGGTACCTAGCATATTATATTTCCCTTACCTAAAAAAGGGGGCCATATCAGTGAGAGCATGTCATAAAGGCATGACCTCCACATTTACATAGTTTCCATATTTTAGTGGGGGAATGTTATAAAGACATGGCCTCTACACTTCAATTCTCAATATATCCATATTTTAGTGGGGGTATTTCACAAAGATATGATCTCCACATTTTCACAATATCCAATATAATTACATTATTAAAATATACACTTGGGTCAGAATCCTATTCATTAAACTATTTTTTTACAAGATTTGAAACAAAATTTTCAAATTTATGACACATATACTTCAGTTTGAGACTTATAAGATTTGGATATGCCATATCAGTACACCAAAAATTTAAAAATTTACCAATTATATCTCCATATTACTATCACCTAGAAACACCATTTACACTAGGAAATACTCTTATCAAATCTTTTTTGTCTATAACAGTTGGTTCTATTTATAGGTTGAATTGATTAAATCATTTGACCTCATTAGATTTATAGGTTAGACTCATTAAATCACCTAATCTCACCATATTTATAGGATGAGATGATTAAATCATTCACTCTCACTAGAATATATATTTACACTTGAGATGTGTGATTTATATATAATGATCTCAATGGTTGTGTCATAACTCATCCTTATACTGGATTGGGGGAATAATACCTTCCAATATCCCTCTTCAAATATCTAAGGTTTTTTTTTGAACCTCACTCATCTCCAATGCTTCATAAGTAATCATATTTACCAATTCAAATTACTAAAGGGAAACATGGTTGCATTGACACACATTTGTACTCCTTCCTTGCTCTCTTTATTTTCAAGCATTTTAATTATTTTAAATTTAATATTATATGCACTAATTTATACTATAACATGCTCTTAGTTGCATGTCATACACTAAAAAACCACTCAAAGTGGGTTAAAACATAGGTAAAGTATGTTGTACACACCAATGTGTGTGTTTATTTCCTTTAAACTTAGTAATTTCATCCTTGTGTATTACTAGATTAAAGAGGGGGTGGAGGGCGGGGGCAGGGAAATGTAGATAATAAAACTAAACATTTATAGAATCTTAGTCTTGTAATTTTGATAAATACCAATTAGGGATGTACCCTTCAGTTATGTATCTCCTAGTTATTGAAAGGCTCACATCCACCATCTCGATGTACCTAAATGATTATCTTATATTTTGACCCTTATCATTTTGATGAGATATATCTTCTAAACACTAAAGAAAGATTAAAATTTGATATATATCCTTTCCTATCAATTATAGATATGTACTTATTTTCTAACCTTTTGGACAATACCAACCACAAAGGCACACTAAAATCAATGCTAGTGTCTAGATCCTTATCTAGTTTCCAATACTAAAAATTCATCCAAATTTAAAATTATTCAAAACCTATAGGCCAACATATTTGTCTTATTGAACATACCATGAGACATTTTCAAAAGGTGTGGTATAAATACAAGTCTAAGCCTTATCGTTATTTATCTAAAAAATACCAAGCAAGCACTTATCAAGGTTCATTCAATCAATCACACAACTGAGTTATTTTACCCTATTTGTCCCTACTTATTTATCAATCAGAGGAGTAGTCATACAAAAGTTATGAAGTATCCAAAGAGCAGCCCATGAGTGGAATTTATCAAGTTATAAGATAGATCATTGCATGCATCTACATAGAACATGTTACACCATTATTCACACATACTCCCATTCATTAGGGATAAAAACATAAGTATGATGCCCTCCTTAGAGTATTGGCTATGTAGACAACACTCATTAATAGAGGGTTTTAGAGGCTAGCTCGATACTATGAGCTCACTAACCCATTTTTGGTAAAAACACCCTAAGGGTGAAGAAGGGTGAAGAATTAGGGTTTGATCCACAAGAATGCATATAAACCTATGTTCCAAATCTAAACACATCCATAGAAAGGTGATAAAAAACCAAGAACAATGAATTTGGTTGCATCACAATCCAATGCATATTTTGTACTAGATAATAGTGTCACAAAATTAATTGTAGTGTTGATGATAGTGTCCAAAGGTTGATGGTAGTGTCTATGGCTCTAAGAACATAATTTCTACAATCTGATGACTATCTTAGAATCATGATCCTACACACTTCTGATTGTGCATAACTCATATCTACTTGGGCATTTTAAATCTAGCTAAGTATCATTTCTCCTTGGTATTGCAATCAATATAACATCTTTCAAATTTGGTACTTTTAATATTTAGCACATCTCAATATTTTAATTTAGAATATTCAATCCCTCATTTGATAGGGGAGTTCACACGTGCGCGCGTGCGCGCACACACGCACACACACACACACACACACACACACACACACACACACACACACACACACACACACACACACACACACACACACACACACAATTACACATTGAGCAAAACCATCTTATTCCTCCCAAATTTAAAACCATTCACTAGGAGTAGTCACAAGCCAAGTCTGAAGCATACCAAATCCAATTCAAAACAAACATTATCAAGTATCAAAGATAAATCATTAGTTGCATTCACATAGTGAAGGATCACACTTTCATAATCACACTAGATGGGAGAACTGTGTGGATTGATTTATCTCCTTGGTGTATTAGATATGTAGGCAATGATCAATCATCAACGAGGGTGATTGAGGTCAGCTCAATGCATTAAAATCTTATAGTTTTTGTAGGTTTCTAGCCCTCACAAGCACAACTAGAATTATAAGGTGAAATAGATTGATTTATGGGGTTACACACATCATTAGAGTTAAACATCGCATATACAAAACTTTTAGTGTTAAACAAAGGTGACAATATAGTCATAGATGTCTTTTTTGCACAAGTCATTACTGACCACTATAGGTTAGTATTGATAGTCGATATTAACCCATACTTGATGAAACTGGCCCTGTACCAACAAAAACACAATTCTAGAACCTAATGAATCATATGCATATTTTAGTCTATTTTCCACTATCATAATTTAGTCACAGTCAAATAGTTAGTCATAAAATATACACACTTATCACTTTGTGTACTTACTATCTTTAACATATGCCACTTGTTAAATCAGTAGAAATCTATTTCAAGCTTTTACATTCATATTCATGTTTAAAATATATATTTAATAATATGAATTCATATTCTAGTTTTTCTCTTAATTATATTAAGTAATTCATCTTAATCTAAAGTAGGGTAAAGTAGTTAGTCCCAAAAATTTGAGTCATAGAAATTGAATTTATTTTACATATAATACCATGCCTTTTTCTTACCAGATTTCCTCTATAGCAGTAAGTGGTATTTCTTTCTATAAACCATCTAAACCATATTAAAATCACCACATAGGATCCAAATTGCATCTAGTAGCTCAATAATAAGCCACAACCAAAGTTGCAACATTTATACCACATCATTAGATGTAAAAAGATTAATAATTCTTGAGGAGTAGTTTTCAATGTTTAACATAACATAAAGGTCCCAATTATTGGGATCACATCCATGGCCAACATAATTCGATTTGTAATTTAGAGAAATAAATGTAACTACTTCCCCTCAGTCATGGTCATGATTTCTAGTTATAAAAGAGTATCACACAAAATAACCTTACTAATAATGGTAAGAAAAAAACTATCTTGATTTTTTGCAAACATAAAATATGCAAATTTGGAGATTGTTGTTGAATATCATGCACCACATATTTATGAGGTGTGTATGTGAGACTATATGCATTTCATGAATATATATTCATAGGTAACGAGGGTCTACTAACATATTCTCATAACCTATGCCTTGAAGGGTGTTGTAACTATTTTGTAAAAAACTAATGTTGATTGTTTTACAAGAAATCATAAGTTGAAATAGACATTATTCTATCTATCATGTATTCTGGTTCCTTTAAGTAACAAGGTGAACTACAAAAATGTTGAAAACATGACTTTACGAGGATACACGATTTGAAGAGATGAATAAGAGTCTTAAATAATTTCTTGAGAAACAAAGATAACATTGGTTCTCAAAGGAGTGCTATAAAATATATGTTTACTCACCTTCTTGGAGGATTCAACATAGTTACGAGAAGGCTCCTAAGACGGTTGAATTATTGTCATGAAAAACTTAGCGTGAATATGAGCACTAGAGCTAGGGTTTGATGTATCACTTTTTTTGGTTGACACATCTGTGTTAAGTTTAAAACAACACCCTTATTTCCTCTAGCATTTCAACTACTGATAGTGGTCCAATCCTCATTGTTGGGATGAGAGTTTTTCATTGATGATTTTGAAATCAGATTGGCTCGAAAGGCCAACAAAGGGAAAGCTATAATTTTATGCTCATAGGATTAACAATGAAAGCAAGTATTAGACAAGTTGAAATATAACTTTCATTGGGTATTGTAGGTATCCCCTATTTGTGTGTCAATGGTTCTTTAATGTCGTATGAGAGATTGATCTTTTAAGGATAAGTGGTGTAGAATTCATTTGGTTCATGGCACATTAGATTATTTAATGAAGTAGTTGGATGGTCAAAAAAGGACCAATGAGGCAAAGGGAGACCACCAAACTCAACCAGGTTGGAACTTTAAAGGTAAACTACTTTGAAACAACAAAATCACATGTTCATGGGAACACGAAGCAAAGAACTTATCAAACCAAAGGCCTTCTTGTAGAATAACACAAGCATGTTGAGTATTAACAAAGTGACATAAAAAACCTTTAGGTTATATTTTTGATTCCATCCAACTTAATTCCATGAGGAGTCTAAAGAGATTGCACCTAACTTTCGAGCATATTTTTAAAGAAAAGTTTATGAAAAATATGTTATAAAAATAAATTGTTCTAACCATTTACAAACATTATCATGAAATCAGGGGTTGACAAAATAACATTGAATATAATTTCAAAATCATACTTTATTGAATACTTTTAGAACAAACTTAATTTTCTTTTTGGATCATTATAACCATTTTCAATAATTTCACAACCAATAATCAAAACTTTAATATATAAAATACCGTTAAATAAAGAAAACAACTATCTAATAATAATAAATAATAATAATAATAAATAAATAAAATTAATTGTAAAAGATAATCAAAACTGGCTATATTTATTAAAGAAGTGATATGCGAACCTCATTAAAAATTAAAAAAACAATTTTCTTCGATCTCTAGCCCGGATTCTTACACACCTAATTCGTTATTTAATATTTCTTTTGGATTTTTTTGGGTGCACAAGCTAACAAACACACACACTACAAGTGTGTCGACACTGTTATTAGGGATAACTCTATTCTCCTTCCGCGGCGCAGCGAATGGTTTGCACACACTCCAAAACCAAAACCAAAACCAAAACCAAAACCAGAATTACAATAAAAAATTGGATTATCTACTGTACTTACGTTGTCGGCCTCTAATTTATCTGCAGGCTGCCTCTGTCAATGCCGTGGCCAAGCCGGAAATTCTTAGCGGCTTTCTTTTATCTATTTTGCAGGAAACAGCAACGCCAGCGCAACACTGCAACCCATGACTACCTTCCCTCACTGATTTCTCAAAAAGCAGCTTCAGTTCGTGAGTGGCGTCGGCTCCTTTCAAGGCCGCACTGCCGTCAAATTCACTGAGAAGAAGCTTCTCTGTGGGTGTTGATAGCACGGGGTAAGTGGTGCGATTGTAGGGACCCAGCCATTTTGCCAGAGCATAACGATACTTCCTCCACGGGGGAAGGTGCATTCCTTTCGCTTTCAGCGATCGCTTTGCCGCGTAGGACATTATCTGGATGATGTCACGAAGCTTATCCTCCCTCCCGACGAACAACAGAGGCAGCACCTCTACCAGCGCTGCGTATTGTGGTGTGGGTCGAGCTATCTCGAATTGCGCTCTAAATTCAATGTCCACCACCACACGATCTTTGCACGAAGAAGCCTCCACAATCACATCAATTAACTCGTAATCGCCTGAATCATCAAAGCAGACAGAGATCAGAACTCCATACTTGTCTACATCAACTAAATTTGGGCAATGAAAATGCACACTGACTGACTGACTGACCTGCAGGGTAGCCATTTGTTTGTTCCCACCGTGTCTTGCAGACAGCTGCATTGTATCCTGCGCTTCGAAGACTGTTCATTACAAATCTTCGCAAATTTCCCTTTTTGTGGCCCTGGTTCTGGGTACCCAGGTCGGCTTTTTCTGTAGCAATTTCTACAGCTTTGCTCACATCTTTAACCAACATTATTTCCAATTTGGACCTGGAATTGGAAACATCCTGCATATTGATAGGATTATGCATTAATTAATCACCTAAACACAGAGAGAGGATAAACCAAAAATGTCAATATTGACTGTTGGTGTAGAAGTTGCTACAAGGAATGTGAAAGGGAGAATACCTCTAGGATGTGGCAGAGCTGCTCTCCCAATAATGGATCGAAGGGTTGAACAGAGGAGCTCTCGGCATCGCTTCCACACTGTTCGGAAAATTCAAGCCGGGAACAATCACCACATCCTTCTTCCTCAAGAAATCTCATGTCGGTGAGAATGGCGGAGTCCATCCGATGATCGCTTCCGCTTGTGCTGTAAACTGGCGTCGTAGTTGCAGTTGGCATTCTATCTGCCCAGTTTCCGCACAGCATTGTCCTGACGGCTTCATTAAGAGGAGCAGTGACACGCTTGGGTTTTACAGGTTCAGATTTCAGATCAATATTTGACTCGCCAGGAACTTGAAGCATAGCAGACACGTTATGCTGGTATCTGGTGAAAGTGGAAATATGCGTCCTCTGGTTGGGCTGCTCGGCGGTGAATGGAGCGGAGGCGGAGGCGGATGATGCCACTCTGCTTGAAAATGCGTTGATGCGGGACATTCCGCTAGTTACCAATTTCCTCACCCTACTAATATATTTTCAAAATGAATGCGAAAGAATTTGAAAACCGTGCATTAATGGAGTTCGCTTGGAATTACAAGCAAGGAAGATAAGTAATATATAGAATAAAATGCAGGAATATCCCGCCACGTAAGGAATGTTCCAAAGCAGATGCTTGGATATCCACATGAGAAAAGAGTTTGGAAGAAAGAGCGTGGCGGATGAGGCTGTCACCCGTGGCGTCTCGGGGCCTTGTCGACAAGAAGACATTAATGATTTTAATGAAAAGATAGGTCCTCGTGTTTATCTGTGCGTGGCTGTGGGATATAATGATTGATTAGCATAAACGAAAAAACCCTGATCCTAATCCTAATCCTCATCCTCCTTTATGGATTACAAGTGCGCAGCGTTTTGTTTATATCGAAGGCTACAAAATCAGGGATCGTATCGCGCTTCCCTCAGCCTTTGCGGATAAACATCATTGTATCGCTTCCTAAGATATATATCTCCACCTCTCTTTCATAACTAGAATTTAAAAATATAAACATAAATTATCATTCGTCAACACTTATAGTAACACTTTCAAACGTGGGTTAACAACTCTTGTATAAAAATAATTTAATTTTATTGACACGTTTAATTAACGTGGGTTTTAGAAAGAAGACGAAGAACCAACCATAGATTAACATGTAGATCTAAAAGTAGTTATAAGACACTCAGAGCATCACATAGCTAAAGGAGAAGGTGGGCCTTGGTGTTTCAATGTTGTGAACCTAAAACATCATGAGGAAAACGAAGGTTGCACTGAGGATACAATGATAGAGAAGGAAAACGATTTAAAAGATATTGGGGATGAAAAGTTCGATGAGTTGGAAGACTATGAACATGATTATTATGATGAGAATGAAGGTGACTTGAAGAATCTATGGATAGACAAGAAGCAAGAAGCTATAGATCTTGAAGATGGAGAGATCATTGTGTTTGAAGTTTAGGATCAAGATCAATAGCAAGAAGGAGAGGAAAATAGTGATACCATTGTTTCACAGAAACAAGTCGAAACTCAAGCTCAAATTGTTAAGATAGATGTTAAGAATTTGAGGGTTCTTGCTTTTTGGGAGGGATATATGTATAAGGAGTACATTAGAAAGGGAATGGAAGAGAGTGAGACATAAGTCATCCATGAGGGTGGAGAGCATGGTGACGATTGGAATTTGGCGACTAATACGAAATTCAAATCCAAGAGAACAATTCAGACAAGCGATAGAACAAATAAGAGTACTAAGTTGAAAGAACTTGCTATATGTAGATCTAGATGCTCAAGTAGCTATTATTACTTAGTGTTTTGTTTGTTTATCAGTTGTGTACTAATGTTGGGCTACCTTTCACTCGAGTGTGAGAAATGTTGCATTGTTTTATGTTGTTTTGTTGTCAGGGTGATGACTTATAACTAACGGTCTATTGACATTTCTTTCGGTGGTTGGGACCTTTTTAGTCCTTAGTCTATTTTTGTTTATCTTTGTTTGATCTTCATTGTTAAATCTTATAGCTTTGTAAAATGTTTTGGTGGCCTTTTAAAACCCACTAATTACCCTAATAATAATAATAATAATAATAATAATAATAATAATAATAATAATAATAATAATAATAATAATAATAAAATGTTTTATATTTATATATTTCTCATTGGATAAGTACTTTTAATACTCAAATTAGTTTGATATTATTTTTTATAAGTAGTTCAAAGGAAATTTTCAAAGAAAGATAAAAAAGATAAAACTATTTTCGAAATCATCTATATTGTCAATTATAATAAAAAATTTAATTAATATACATACATATACATGTGTGCACACACACACACACACACACACACACACACATGTATATACATACATATACACACACATATACATATGTATGTATATATACATAAATACATATATGTATATGTACGCACACATATGTATGTATATGAATGAGTACACACACACACACATGTATATACATACATATACACACACATATACATACATATACATATGTATGTATATATACATAAATACATATATGTATATGTACGCACACATATGTATGTATATGAATGAATCACTATCGATGACCCAATTTATAAGTCATTGTTTTACTTGTGCAACTGACATGAGAAAAATCATTGCTTAATATAAATTGATATTTTAAAAATAGTTAGTTAATGCAAACTGACAATTATGTAATTACTACCTATACGTGCACTCATAATTTCATCACCATTCAATTTTAGTGTAGGATATTATTTTCCATATCTTTATTTATTATGGATTATTCCTACACATGGAGTTTTTCTACACTTATGGAGTTAGATTGCTTATGTGTACTTAGTCATAGGGAGTTACACTTGACCACCATCATTAGTTAGTCTGAGTTATTCTTTGACTGGATATTCTGGGTATGGGAATTACATTCCATTCTTGGGTCTTTGACCACTTTTAATGGAGAATTTACACATTCACTCTACTATTTGTTCATTTTCATTTTGTGAGCTATTGCAGTTGTGTATGTTGGATGGATTGATCCTAGTTTTTGCATTATTCTCTTTTTGATTTACTCACAACTATTGTATGTAATTTCTTGACTCTTGCTTGAACAGGGGCATTCAATTGATCCAATGATCTTGATGAACATTCTAATTTTTTCAAAAGTGCTTATTTTTTTCAAAAGTGTCATTTTTTTTCAAAAGTGTTCATTCTTTTGTGCTCGTTCCATTACAGCCATTATTTTTGTAATCATACTAAAATTATAAAGTGCCAAAATCTGGAGGGTAGTGGTGGTTGATCAGAAATAATTTTGGGGAGGGGGGTTGTTATTTGTCTCTTTTTATTTAGTTCAAGTATTCTTTTCATTTCTGCAACAACAAACTTAATTTTACATTATGGACGCTAATTTGATAAGTCCTATCACACCTTTCAACTATTATGAATAGAAATCTGAAATGCAAATCATTCTGAGGAGCAATGGTTTACATTGCATAACTATGGACATTAGGACTGAACCAAATATCGATACTAAAAAAGTCAAATGGTTTAACCATTGTAACAAAGCCTTTAGATTGTTGTGTCTTTTTGTGTCTCATGATCTATTTTTTCATGTTGAATCTGTAAAAATTCCTAATGAAGTATGGACCACATTGGAAAAGCTCTTTAGGAAGCTAGATGTGATGAGAGGTCATGAATTAAAGAATGAACTCATTAGTTTGAGTCCTAGTAGTTTTGACACCCTACAAGACTTCTTCACTAAGTTTAAGTCTTTGAAATTGTAGTTAAAAGAATGTGGAATAAATAAGAAAGATGATCAATTGGTTCTCTCTATACTCTCTAAACTAGGTCCAGATTACTCTATATTCATTTGTACTTTCCATGCTACCAAAAGTGCTCTTAGAGCCACATGGAAAATTCCCTCTTTAGATGATTTTATTGTTGAGTTAACTCGAAAGCAAGATAAGCTAATTTAGATGGGTACACTGAAGTCCTCAAAATCATAAGCCCTAATTGCTATAAATGGGAAATAAAAGGCTTCAAACAACAAAGACAATAAAAAAAATAAAAAGGATCAATAGAAGAAGGAACAAAAACTACCTCCTCCAAAATCACCATTGAAACCTTCTCTTCTGAATCTAAACATAAGAAAGAGAATGTTAAGTGTGCCTATTGCAAGAAAAATGGGCATGATAAACATAAGTATATGAAGAAATAGATTGACCACCTAACTCATATTCTAGAAAAGGATAACATAGGTGTTCCTAAGTCTATCAAACAAAATTTATCAACTCTAGATTACTGTAAGGTAAAGAAAGATGGTGTTTAACCCTAAAATATAGATATGTGGGGAATCTAGGGTTAAATGGGCAAAGATGACCTAGGGCACAAGGATGGTATACTATCTCTAAACCAGACCAATTATTTTCAAAACTCAAATAAAACATATAATGAATTTATTATGCCGAGATGCTAAAGATAGAAAGTATAGCTATGCTAGATATTACAATGATGAATAAAATAAGATAGTTAGTTCTGATGTTAATACATATATGGATCTAGAACACATATAAAGTAGACAAGATATGGATTTTAAAAGAGCCGTCTGATTCTATAAATTTGACCTCTATAATTGCAGACACTTACGTCAACTTGGGTAAGTTGTGTCAATGCTACTATCTAATTTAAACACAGGCATCTAGTATGGAATACCTATTAAAAGTGGATACTTTTGGGTTTTGTGTCGCCTTCATTTTGGTGCATTGAGATCTAAGTCATAGATTGTGAGTCTTTATCAAATAGTAAAACCCTAGTTCTTTATCTTCATAGTGGCTATGGGAAAAATGGGTTAGTGGGTGCATGGTGTCGAATAGCCCCAAATACCCCTATATCAATGAGAATTTCAAACATAGCCAATACTTTGAAGAGGGCCTCAGACTTATGTAGTTATCCCCTACATATTGGATTGTGTTTGATTTATACAATGTGTGATAATTAAGTACAATAGTGACCTAGCTTGTAACTTAGAAAATATAGATTTTGGGATGATCCTTTAGTACTGCATACCTATAGATGTGTTGTCCCTCTAAATGATATGGAAATAGGAAAAAGTAGGGAAGCTTTTGCTCACTTGAGTGTTTGATATAATATTTTTGGTAAGTTACCTGTGAGTTGCTAGGTGTGAAATGATTGAGAGTTGTTATTGTATTTATACCAATCCCTTTGGAGAATATATCACATTAAAACACTTAGACCAACCATAGGAATATGTTTCATTTGAAAATTGGATGAATTTAGGAAACTAGACACTTGTGTTGGAATATGACACTTGCATCGATGTAGGCATCTAACTAGGATGCAAGTGTCTAGGTAGTTGAAAAATAGGTATGGCCGAGAAATTTTAGAGATTGAAGATTATTAGGTTTATAACATTTTAGGCATGATAAAAGGCATGGGTCATTAGAATAATATTATTTAGACTAAGATATAAGTAATTAGGCACAAACATATAGTGTATGTGAGCCTTTTCATAATGCGAAATATCTAAAAGTGAGAGGAACATCCAATATATGTATTTGCTAAGTTTACAAGACTGAGGTGCTATATAATTTAGAAATAGTGTCGACATTACCCTCCCCTTTATAATAGAAATGAAATTACTAGTTTAAAGGAGAAGAAATGCGTACATGGGTGTGTATACCACACCTTATCTTGGCTTAAGTCTAACTTAAGTAATTTACTGGTGACTGACCTACAACCAAGAGCATGTTACAATATATAATTAGTGCATATAATCTGAAATTGAAATTATTGAAATGATTTGAATTGAAATAGAGCAAGTTTTATGAGTACACATTTGCATCAACGCAATCATCTTGCCTTTTGGCGATTTGATTTGAAAGATGTATCATTATGAATCACTAAAACTAAGATTACGATAAATATAAAATCTATAAAATAAATATATCTATATATATATATAGAGAGAGAGAGACTATAGGACACATGCCCCTAACCTTGGAAAAAAGATGAGTTTCTACCTAATAGTTGAGATTAACTCAATTGTGCAACCCAATTATACTTATAACTTGGTGAGTGTGAGTAAACCAAGTCAACTCATAATATAAAATCAATAAATTTAGATGATGTAATCAAGTCCAACCTATAAACTTGGCAAGATTGAGTGATTTAATCACCTCAACCATACCAAAAATCAAACCAACTACTATAGTAGATTGGCTCAATACAATTTGTAAAAATCCAACCTAGTGGATGATGACAGTCCTTAAAAGTGTTTGAAATCTAAAATTGAGATTTTAGAATACTAGAAACACAATACATAACATATGCACCTTAGATATGTATCATACTAAAATCGTGTATAACAATAGTAATAATGTATAGAATTCTACCACAACTGTGTATTTAAATCATATAACTATGTGTAATAGTAGTTTTTCATTTTTTCCTTTTAATTTAATTATCTATTAAAAAATTAAATAAATGTAGGGTTTATGAGAAATATCTAGAGATAAGAATATGGTTATGCACCATTTGAATCCAATTAATGTAGGAACTTCTTTTTGGCTTGGAAGAATAACCTATACATAATTAGACAATTTGGACAAAATTTGATTAATAGATAGATAAGTGAGCTGCTTGGTTAGGAACCAGTCTTGGGAAGTTATGAACGTCTTCAAGTGGATGTCAGCTCACTATTTTCACAATTAAGTTTATAATAAACATTAAAATTATAAAATAGAAAGATGCGATAACAAAAATGATTAGAAACTAATTTTTGTCTAAATTATCAATAAAAGTAAAGTATTCATCCCAACAAGCTCCAAAAAAATTCACACCTTCTTGTCTAACATCTAATTAGTTAGAAGTGGATTCAACTAAAGGATAATAGACAATGGCACACATTTCTAACTCAAAAACTATGTCGCTCTAGTCAACGAAGAAAGGTTGAGAGATGATGGGTAGATCAGTGATATTAATTACTTCATGTAAAATTTTGGGTAGTCATATACAGATATATTCATGTTTAGAAATGTATATTGTATCTTAGAAAGAGTTTTAGGACTAAATGACTTGGATTTTAAAATAGAATCCAGGGATCGATGTCGATCATATAGAATTAGTGTCGATTCAGATGAATCGACATCGATTCTCTTAAAAATGCATAAAGTTGTAAATAAAAAAACAAAGGATGACTGAGGATATTCAAAAATAAAATTGAGGATATTTAAGATGTTTTGATAGTGGAATGAATAGGAAAAGATAAAATGAAATAAGAAATTAAATGTTTAAGACAAAGAACTTAACATGAAATAGATATAGGCAAAATATATTCTTTTTGTAGGTGTAGGCAATCTCCCTAGTTTGTGATGACTATTTTGGACTGGGTATAGATTGACTTTGTCAACATGGAGATAGTGTTCCTCTTTGATTATCTGAGGAAGTCTTAACAATGCTTAGAGATTGAATATTCATGGGACTAAATCAAAGGGTCACCTATGTATATATAGATTGATGCCAATCAGGAGAATCAACGTTGATCATGGGAGAATCATTACCGATTTGTCCTTTCTGGCAAAAGTTTGATTTGATTTATTTTAGCTTGTTCTAACTATAAGGTAATTTAGTATTAAAATCAAAGGTTTTTGAGCAATGGATTTATACGAGGGTAAGTTGTTAGAGGGTTAAGATTTATGGGTTGTAAATTAGATTTTGTTGGTTAAAAAGGTAAAATGGTAATTTATAAAAACAAATTATAGAGTATCTAATGGTAAATAGTTTAAAATTTAGGATAGGGGTATTTAGGATGAAATAATAATAATAAAGGCCTACGACACCAAATAATTTGTATAAGACATGAAATTGTAGTGTCTACATTTGCCCCTTTTTGTGGAGCAATATGCAATAACATGCCATGAGATAAAAATTAAGAGAGGTCCAATGCCCTAGGTTTATGTGAGGAGGTATTTTTGGTGTCCTAGATTTACACTCTAATTGAATAAGGGGATTGTTCAGGTCCTTCTACTCAAATATAGTTCAACATGGGACTGATCCTAGGTTGTGGGTATCATAATAATGGAATAGACCTCTAGAGAAGGTTGACTTCCTTCTAGATCTATTACCTATACTAAACCTAAACTAGCTCTTTCTTGGAAAATGGAGAGAGATACAATAATATATGAAAACATGTAACAATGGGGTGATGCACTAGTAATTGGAACACTTACACTTTGCACAAGACACACTATACAACACATTCAAGACCAAATAAGATCAGTTCTACATGAGTATTTCATAATAAGGCATGAATCAGTTATCAAACTAGCATGATAGGGTATATATCCACTTTCAAGCTAAACAAAAAATTGTAAATTGCACTTATAATGACATGTGATAACTACCAAGCACTTCATGAAGGTGAGAAAACTCAGACATAGACAAGGAACATACATTCACTTAACCACAATATATGAATTCATAGAACACACTTCAATCTAGCTTACAAAATGATTGAATTTAGTCTTTATTACATTAAAAGGTGTTACAGTACAAATTTTGGCATAGCCTAAGCAAGCCAAAGCATAAGAGTCTGTTCTCTAAAATGTCAGAGATTTCTTGTTTAAATTTTCAAAGATCTCTAGATGTGGTAGAAGTTGGAACATATATAGAAAAAGGAAGAGAGAGAGGGAATTGTGATGTATTAGCACAAGTTAGAGGATGTTGAATCATGACCTTATCAATAAGGAACAAATTTTATAAAATAATTAAATGCTCATTGTCTTTATCTATCCACTTGATATTTTCTTGAAACTCCATGTCATTATCTATCTAATTTGTTGATGAGGATCATGTCTTGGAATTGATAAAATTATGCCACATCTACTTTAGGTGGCCATTGATACCTATTTAATGAAAATGTGACCCTAATGATAAGCAAGACACCTCTCCATGATCATGTTTATGTTTATATTTTATTCAATATAAAACATATGTCCATTATAGGTGAAAACCAATTTAATTATTTGTTTTCACACAATCACAATATCTATAAAAACCTGTAAACTGCTTACTCTTGGTTCACACTCACTGGTCCATCTTCGATATTTGTATTAGGCCATAAGAAACCTATTCTGAATCTTAAAACTTATCATAATTGAGAAGCTATTTTATATGAATATCCTCCATCTAAAAGATAGTGAACACAATCATAGAATTAACCCTGTAGGATATAAGGTCTCAAACTAGAAGCTGATATTTAGCTTTAATGGCATCCCATTATGTTTTACCTAACTGTATGTTTATGTCCACTCCTTGGTGTTGGATTAAGCTCTAATGGTAGAATGATAACCATGCAAGACCTTATTTATCTTGGTAAAAAAATGGTCTTTTAGTTTGACCATATCCATCAAATATTACTCAGGATAATCAAATTTCTCCAATCTGTCTTCGCTCCCATTAGCCTCATAGATCCTTGCTAACTTATTAAATTATCTCACACCATTAGATCAAAATATACAAATGAACATGGTCTATTGATTTCCTAATGCAAAGATCTTTTAACATGTTGACTTACTTACACACCATTGGATTGAAATGTATAAGCTCACACATATCGTAGATCTCATTGGGCCCACTTTCATGTCAGTTATTGTGCATCATTAGATCATTGGTATGAATGAATGTGGGCCATTGATCTAGCTTAAACCCACCTTCTTATCAATGAATGAACACTATTGAATCTCTACTAGGTAAACCCGTATCATAAGATCTTTGGTATGATTGTAACTCTTTAATAGGCTTTAAATTAAGGACCTTTTGACTAGTTTGACCCCAATGTAAACTGTTAGATCTCATGTTTTAGTATGTGAGATCATGTGGACCATTATAGCTTGATCAACTTTAAACTCATAAAGGGTTTTTTAACCCAAATGGTTACTTTATGAATCTCAAAATTTAATGTCTACGCACCCTTTTTTGATATTTACATGACCATCATTGACATCTACATGACCATCAATCCTGGAACCCCAATGTTGAGCTTAAATTTGATGTTAGTATGAACATCTTATGTTGTATATCCAAATTTGAAGCTCCATAACTTGAGCTAGAAATCTCATGCAAACATGAAACTTATAGATCATGTTCCTAACATGTAGAACTCCATGGCTCTATAATATTTTGGCTCATGTGAATTTATAAGGTTCATTTATTAAATGCTCAAACATGTTAGTCCATTTATTTCTAGAAGAGGTTAGTGATGGTCTGGTTCTTAAACTTCACCAAATTCATCTTTTGATCAATATTTAAAGGTTCTAATGATCTTATAAGGCTTGTACAACTTGGTTCATGCTCTTGAATGATTTAGACACCATGAAACCTACTTGGACCCTTCAACTATAATTATAGACATGTCCCTTGAAGATCAATTAAATCACACTTTAAGCTTGATTAAAGTGTTTAAAAAGATTTTCAAAAGATATATGATCTCCACTTGAGGTCTGCCTACTCCTCATAATATTGGGTCACTCTTCAATTAGGATTATGCTCGGCTTTTTAACTTTTGGACTAGGCACATTTTGGTATATAGACCAAATTTGGTCAACATCTTTGGTGACTTGGTTGGGTAGCATGCTTGCCATGCTTGAGAACTCAGACCATCTCTATGACTCTTAGACCATTTACATAATACATGGACCATTTACATGACTGCAAGATATCCTCTTGACTTGCAAAGACAAAGAATTCCAACAAATATGGAAAGAAACAAACTTGAAAGGGAAACTAACCTAATAAATAAAAGACAACTAATATACTAAATAATTATGAAAACAAAGCACTTATTTGAGACACGATAAAAATAAACTAATGTGTTAGAGCAACACTGAGAGAAAATCAAGATCAACTAACTATGTACAGGGGACTTAGCTTCCTTAATAGTAGTGTTTTAGATGCATCCCATTGACTAGGATAGTAAGCTCTTCACCATTCATCCTTGTGAGTTGAAAAGAATTTTTGGATGTATAGTTGGAGACTGTGTATGGACCACTCCAAAGAGAATCAAATTTTGTGTGGCTTCTTGGCTTAGCTCTATCTTCATCCCACTTGAGGACCAAATCTTTTTATTTAAAACTTCTTTAAAAAGATCCTTTGTCAAAATTTATCTTTACCATTGCTTGATAGGATTCTATAGCCAACATAGACTGATGCCTTGTCTCTTCTAGCTAAATTAGCTTAGCATATCTAATTTCCATTATCTCATTCTCTTAAAGGTCAAGTTGATGCATTAGTTCCAAAGTAGGGAATTCAAGAGAAATAGCCATTCTTGCTTCCTTACCATATACTAGCTTATATAGAGAATTGACTATTGACATTTTATAGGTGATCTTATTAGCCCATAGAGCTAACTTCAATTTGAGATGCCATGACCTTTGATTGCCTTCAATAGTCCTCATGTTGATATTTAACAAATTCTTGTTAGTAGACTCAACAAGGTCATTACCTTGTGGATAATAGTTTGATGAGGTATTGAGAAAAACACTATGTTGAACTGCCCACTGGCTGATCTTAGACCCCATAAAATCCATAAAATTGTTAGAAATAATAGTTGAAGGGACTCCAAATCTAGTAAGAAAACCTTCATAGAAGTCTAGAACATTGGTTTCATTGGCTTATTTTAAAGCTACTAATTCTGTCCATCTAGTAAAATAATTTGTGGCAGTTAGGATCCATTTGTGTCCTGAGCTTGAAGGGGGGTTAATGAGACCAATAAAGTCCAATTACCATTGGATAAAGAGTTGATTTAATGAAATTAGTTGGAGAGGCAAGGTTTCAATTTTATATTTTGTTTGCACTTCCTAGTCCATGCATGACAATCTTTAAATAAGCTTGGCCAATAATACCCACCTCTCATGATCTTGTGGGCTATGATCCTTACTAAATAATGACCTCCACCATGTCCATCATGGAATTGTTTAAGTAGTCTCTATGTTTGACCTGACTCTATGCACCTTAGCAACATTCCATTGATATCCTTTTTGAACAACACATTATCAACAAGAAGAAAAGGAATTGAATGTAATCTAAAATATCTCCTCTTTGAAGGGGTTAGTTGAGAAGGATAAATACCATATTTTAAGTATCTTACCATATCTTAGAACCATCTTGAATATAAGGTCTAATCATTTTCAACTTCTTCATCATTTGACACCATAACTACCTCATTGGCCTCTTGCAAATCTTGGGCTAGATGTTCATAAAATCCTTTGCCTCTAGCCAACTTTGTGACCTTGATCTCAACATCATATTCCATGACCTTGGTTATCCAACCAAATCTCTTGTCATTTATATCCTTGTTTAAAAACAAATCCTTGACACTTAGATGTGAAACCATCAAATGTATCTTATTATCGGACAACAAGTACCTAAACTTTGTTAGAGACCTTATTACTAAAAATACATGCTTCTCAATAAAATAATACCTTGTTTCATATTATTCCAAGCCTTGAATGAAGAAGGCTATTAGCTGCTCTAAAGTCTCTTTATTCTACTACATGAGAATACTTGAAATTGTGTCAATGTTAGCATAGGTGTATAAGAATAAATCCTTGGTGAAATTAGGGTTTAGGAGTGTAAGATCACTAGATATAGATTTCTTGATCTCTTCAAAACTTATTACTTCTTCTTTGGGCCATCTAAAACTCTGACCCTTCTTTAGCATGGCTATGAGTGGCCTAGCTAATGTAGATTTTTTTTGAATGTATCTCCTTATGAAATTGATCTTGCCTAAAAAGCTTTACAAGTCTTTTTTATTTTTAGTCAAGGAAAGTGCAAAAATAGAGTCTATCCTATCAAGATCTATGCTTGTACCATGTTTTAAAATTACATGTCCAAGAAGCCTACCTTCATGAACGAAAAAAACACACTTTTTGGGATTCAAAGATACCCAAAATTGTCTGCACCTTTCAAACACTTATTTGAGGTGAATCATATGCTCATCTACACTATTAGAGAACATTGTTATATCATCCAGATAAACAAGTATAAATTTTTTAAGGAGACCTTGAAATGCCATATCCATAGCTTTCTTAAAATTTTCTCCTACATTAGATAAACCAAAAGGCATCTTTCTATATGCAAATATACCCCACTTTATGGTGAAGGCTATTTTGAACTAGTCTTCTTCTTTGACCAAAATATATCTATAACCACTATAACCATATAATAAAGAGAACCTTTTTGAACCTGAAACTAATTGTAAAATCTACTCCATTGATGGAAATGGATAGTGGTCTTTAAGAGAGGCTTTATTTAAGTCATGAAATTCAACACACAGTATTATTTCACCATTCTTTTTCTATACTTGAAAAAAATTTTCCACCCAAGTTGAGTACTTAATTGGAAATATTATAGCTAACTCAATGAGCTTATGTAACTCAGTTCTCATCAAAGGTTCAATCTTTGGGTTAATATGCCTTTGTCTTTGTCTAACTATCCTAGTCTCATCTTCTATTTCAATGGTATATTGAGATAGACTTAGATAAAATCCTTTAAGGTCACTATACTTCCATGCAAAGAAATCTATAAACTTGAACATAACTCAATATAAGTTTCTTTCTTTGAAAATGTGCAAACCTTACTCAACTTTAAGTTCTTACTAGTTGCAATCTCCACATTTGTATAGTGTTCTTCCTTGGTTGATAAATACAAATTTTATTTTCTCAATTCATCATCTTTGATAAATATGTTTTCAAGGGTGACCAACCCTTTAGGCAACTTATTTGTCTTCAGCTACACAATCTGGTCACCATACTATTGCAAGTGCTTATCTTGGTTCCTTGAGGAGAATTTAACTTCCTCTTGTAAGAACCTAAAAATATGATTATCATCTTCAAATACTTGCCAATTATCATGGTTTTTTTGGATATAAGGCCTTCCAATCACCTTGATATGTGATTGAACTTTTTCATTCTTTATGTCATCTAGGATACTGAATTGTGACCCAATGGTAGCCAGCCTATCTGCATACTTATTCTTATTTCTTGATATGACCTAAATATTGAAAGCTTGAAAGTCTTATAGTAAGCTCATATTATATTCTTATAGGACCTAATAAGTGGGTTATTTCATACATTAATTCATCTTACTTGGTGAGCTACCAGTTTATTATCACCAAAAACTTGTAAGGTACTAACCTTCATCTTCCTTACCCATTGCAAGCCATGCACTCATGCTTCATATTCAACAAAATTATTAGAACAACCAAACTTAAACTTGAGAGAAGATAAATAGATTTTATTATCTAGATAAATTAACATCATTCCAACTCCAATGCCATGTTTGTTCTTGGATCCATCAAAATACAATTGCCACATGCCATCACTAGACTGATCATCTTTCATCAATGTTGGAATTAGTGTATCATTTTCATGAAGGCAATACACACAAAGTAATTATTATCTAATTAAATTTTAGGGATCATGCTCATAAAAATCAAAGGCCCATTCATCAAAGTAGAGATTTGGAACTCCATCTAGAGGTGACTCAGTTTCCACCTCATTATTTTATAGTACCTTGTTTGAGATAACACAATTAGTGTTCACCATACTTGGCATATATGGATCCAAATGAATTATTGAAATAAGTTTAGAATGTATTTTTACCTTAGTAACATACCTAGTCTTGAATATTAAATAGGTCCAATCAATTGACAAATATCCTCCAATCTTTGAGGTAAAGTCCCATGACAAACATATGACCAAATAAGGAGGCAAGTCCACTATTCATCATTTGATCTATTATGATGAATGAGGCTCCACTGACCTTTGGCTATAAATTTTAAACCACTGGTTATTCTCTAATTAGAGGTATTTGGGGAACCTTCACTACCTCTACATTATAAATATTTTGTACTATAGGATAAGCAGGTTGATCCTTGACACTTTTGGGAACAATGTTAGGAAAACTATAATTATTGATCACATTTTGAGTTTCCTCAACTACTCTTCTTTTAGCTCTAGTCATAGCTATAACTTGACCATTTGTGTTGCTAGTTTCACCAACTTGAGTGACTAAAATATGATCATCTAATTTCCAATTAACATTGATGGCATCAAGATACCCTTGAGCTTATTAAGCCTCTCCTTGGAATGCCATAGTTATGTTTTGATATTGACCACCTTGAAGAGAGGGATCTTCCTGTGTCATAGTAATATCTTGTGATATCGAGGCTTGATTTTGGATATCATTTAGATTAAAAGGCTACCAACCTAAATCTTGAATTAAGTTATTTTGAGGAACAATAGCTTTTGAAATAGAAGGTACATTAGGATCAAAGGCTGTATATGGATTAGTTTGGGTTATGGCTCCTTGATTTTGGTAAGGTTGCCTATTGTCCTAGAAACCTTGATAAGGAGGTCTTTGGTTATTGAAGGACTGATAAGTGTTTTGGTTTTGCTACTGATAAGGTCTACCTTAGTAATACTATCTTTTAAGGTGAATGATCTCATTTCTAAAAGCTTTTAGCATACTTTTTAGATCTCCCATCTCACTTGTTTGATTAGGAGTTACAACTTGGGATTTTGGAAATGGAATAGGATCTATAGATAAAATCTGAGGAACTTGAGGAGGGTGGATAGGTTTTTGGAAATATCGCAATTAAAGGCCTTGGATCAAGTTTACCATCTTGTATAAATCTATTTTCTAGTCTTATTTCAAGTTCTTCAGCATTTAGTAAAGTATTATCACCCATGGAATGTATCATGACACTAATATCAAAATTGAGGGACTTTAGATAGTACAAAAATGCATACTCTAGAGATGGTCTAACCAATGTAGGGATCCTAGTCCATGTTTTCTTGAATTTAAGGTTAAATTAGACATAAATGCATGGGGGTACCTTTGTATGATATTAAGTTGTTTAACCAAAGATAGATGATTAGACTTGTCTTCAAATTGTCTAACTAAGGCTGCACCTAACTCATCCCAAGTAGTAATGGAGGTTAAAGGAAGATTACTATACCATTGTAATGCTTTTCCCTTGAATAAAGTAGTAATTAGTCTGATAGCCACATTATCTTGAGTAAAATTGTGAATAGAGCAAAGGTTGGTAACCCTGAATATGCTCAATAGTAGTGTTTTATCCCATTGTCTTGAGAAGAAAGGGATAATATTTAAGGTAGACACAGGGATGTCATCATATTGGGATAAATTCAGGGGACTACCCCTATTAAATGGATCAAAAAATTGATTCTTGACTACCATTTGGGCAAAAGGGATTTGACTAATGGGGACAATAGATTGGATTAAAACAAGATAACTAACAGACTAATGCTTATTTTGAGGATAAGGAGTTATCCTACTGAATCTTAGTTTTTTATAAGAAGTAGAAGGCAATTCAATGTGTTCAAAAGGAATATCTTTACTTGATGATTTTGTAGTAACTTTTGGCTTGAAAGCACTTGTCTGAAGATGCTATAAGCTCTACAACTTGAAGGATATTCAACTTTTGATGATGGTAGATCTCTCTTGCTGCTATAATTTCTTCTTCTTAATTTCAAACTTCAACTATGCCAAAGAAAATTTGTCCCATTGGGTGTGCTAAAACTGTTGATGTCCTAAATTTGCACCCTAACTGAATAAGGGGATTGTTTAGGTCTTACTCAAATCTAGTCCAACATGGGACTGATCCTAGGCTATGGGTATCCTAATAATGGATTATACCTTTGAAGAAGGCTAACTTCCTTCTAGATTTATCACCTATACTAAACCAAAACTAGCTCTTACCTAGAAAAGGGAGAGAGATACAATAATATATGAAATCATGTAACGATGGGGTGATGCACCAATAATTGGAAAATTTACACTTTGCACATGACACACTATGAGACACATTCAAGACCAAAGAAGATTAGATCGACATAAGTATTTCATAATAAGGCATGAATCATTATCAAACTAGCATGAGAGGGCAGATATCCACTTTTAAGCTAAATAACAATTTGTAAATTACACTTATAATGGCTTGTGATAACTACCAAGCACTTTATGAAGGTAAGAAAACTTACACATAGACAAGGAACATACATTCACTTAACTATAGTATATGAATTCATAGAACACACTTCAATATAGCTTAAAAAATGATAGAATTCAGTCTTTATTGCATCAAAAGATGTTGGAGTACAAATTTTATCATAGCCTAAGCAATCCAAAGTATAAGATTTTGTTCTCTAAAATGTTAGATATTTCTTGTCTAAACTTTTAGAGAGCTCTATATGTGGTAAAAGTTAGAACATATATAGAAAAGGAATAGAGAAAGGGAATTGTGATGTATTAACACAAGTTTAAGGATGTTGACTCATGAAATTATCAATAAGGAAAAATTTTTGTAAAGGAATTGATTGCTCATTATCTTTATCCATCCACCTAGTGTCCTTATTAGAACTCCATGTCATTATCTATCTAATCTGCTAATGATAACCATGTCTTAGAATTGACAGAATTATGCCACATCTACTTTGGGTGGCCATTGGTACCTATTTAACAAAAATGTGACCCTAACAATAGGCACAACACCTTTCCAAGATCATGTTTATGTCTATGTTTTCTCCAAAATTGAACATAGGTCCATTATAGGTGAAACCCAATCCAATTATTGGTTTTCACATAGTCACAATATTCATGGAAATCTATAAACTGCTTGATCTTCATTCACACTCATTGGTCCATATTTGATCTATATTAGGCCATAAGAGACTTGTTCTACATCTTAAAAATTATGAGAACTGAGAATCTATTTTATATAAAGATCCTACATCTAAAATATAGAGAATATAATCATAAAATGAACCTTATAGGCTATAAGGTCTCAAACCAAAAGTCTATATTTATCTTTAATGGCATCCCATTATGTTATTTATACCTGAATGTATGGCTATGTCCACTCCTTAGAATTGGACTGAGATCTAATGGAGGAATGATGACCCTGCAAGAGCTTGTTTGTCTTAGTCAAAAATTGGTCTTTTGGTTTGACTTTGTCTATCGAATATTGCTTGGGCCAATCAAATTACTCCAGTCTATTTTTGCTCCCATTAGCCTCATAGATCCTTGATAAATTCTTGACTTCTCTTACACTATCAGATCAAAATATACTAATGAACATGATCTATTGATTTCATACCTTGAAGATCCTTTTACATTTTGGCTTACTTGCACATTGTTGGATCAAAATATATGAGCTCATTCATACCATAGATCTCATTGGTCCCACTTTCCTATCAATTTATGTACACCATTAGATCATTGGTAAGAATGAATGTGGGCCATTGATATAGCTTAGACCTACCTTCTTGTCAATGAATATACACCATTAGATCTCTGCTAGGTGAACCTACATCGTAGGATCTTTGGTACAATTTTAGATCTTTAACGAGATTTAAACTAGGGACTTTTGACTAGTTTGACCCTAGCATGAATGATTAGATATCATGTGTCAATATATGATCTCATGCAGACTATTATATCTTGATCAAATTTAAACTTATTAAGTGTTTTTAAACCCAAAGGGTTACTTTATAGAGCTCAAACTTTGACATCTATGTGTTTGTTTTTAACATTTACATGATCGTTATTGACATCTACATGACTATCAATATTGAAACCCCAATGCTAAGCTTAAACTTGACATTAACATGAACCTATAGGTCCAAATTTTAAACTCCATAACTTAAAATAAAAAGATCTCATAGACATGAAACATATAGAGCATGTTCTTGACATGTAGAACTCCATGGCACTATAATATTTTGGCTCACACAACTTTTTGAGGTATATTTATTAAATGCTTAAACATGCTAGTCCATTTGTTTTTGGAAGATGTCATAGTGATGGTTTGGTTCTCAAAATTTCATAAATTCATCATTTGATCAATGTTTCAAGGTTTTGATTATATTCTAAGGCTTTCGCAACTAGTTCATACTCTTGAATACTTTGGACACCATGAAACCTATTTGGACCCTTCATCTACAATTAGAGACCTATCCCTTAAAGATCAATTAAATCACACTTTAAGCCTACTTAAAGTGTTTCAAAATATTTTCACAAGCTATATGATTTCCACTTAAGGTTTGTTTACTCCTTGTGACATTGGGTCACTCTTTAATCAAGATCCTTCTCAGCTTCTAGACTTTTGGACTGGGAACATTTTGGTATGTAGACCAAATTTGGTCAACAAGTATCCCCACTCAAATTGGGAGCTAGCATAGGATGATGAACATGTGATGGGTTTGAAAGATGGAGTAATAGATGGGATGAATAAATAACAAATGGGAACAAGAGTGCAGATGCATAACATGTGAAGTATATTTTTTGCATTGACAGGATGTGAGATAGTACAGGAAAAGATGCCCCAAGATAAATCATGTAATAAATTGGCACATATACAAACAAAAAGGATTAAATGAAGGTCAATGAAGAGAATAAATGATAAGGTTTGGCTGATCAAAGCATCTAGTGTGCTGTATGATGTATGCACTACTTATAGATGATTATTGTCAAGATGATATACAATCTTGGCACCCACAGAGGGGAGATACCCAAAAAAGTGCATGCCTTATGCAGGATGTGGGACCAATAGGGGGTCTATGTCTACATACTTCAAATGCAATAGGAAAAATAATGGGATAAGAATGGAAAGGTAACAATATTGGGCTTCAAAGTAGGACTAGATGTATGAAAAATATAAGTAGTATAAAAGAGAAAAAGTTAGTTAGATTGATGCCAATTAAGGAAATCAATGGCAATCCATATAAATTGATGCTGATCTTAAAATAATTGATGCCAATCTAAAGCTAAGTATATAAGCAAATCTAACATGAAAAGTAGTTTATTTTCAATTGATGCGTGGTGAGTGGAGAGCTAAAAATTGATAATGATTTTGATGTGTGGTGTAATGGAGCTGAGTAACAATGGTTAGAGGTGATGATGATGGTCTTAGGGTGAGGTAATCCTTGATTTTATTTATGTTTTTTGGTTAAGGTAATGTGTAAGGTATTTAGGGTAGTATGGCAATCCAGGATAGGTGTCGATCCTAGTGAATCATCACCAATTCAATAGAAACATCACTAATTCAATGGAAATGTCACCGATTAGAAATAAAATGATGTTGATTTGTTAAAAAAGGTGAACAACTAAGTTAAATAGTCTAGAGTTAACTAAGTAAAATTGTTAAAATGTTTAAGGCTTATATAGGATTATGATAATAGGCACTAACATTACTAAGGATGAGGGACTGAGTACCACCTCTATTAGAATAGTTACATGATTAGTTGAGTGATGATGATTGGGCTCATATAGAGGCCATGGGATTAGGAAGAGTGCACTTCTACTACTGCATTCACAGAGACATGAGTTTATTATTAGCATTACTAAAGTGGTGGGATGTGACCATTGGTAATTTTTTGTTACCTATAAAAGAGATGACCATTACAGTGGAGGACATATATAAGATATTTTGGCTTCTAGTATATGGGGCTGTTATTGCACCTATAGACAAGTAGGGTCATATAATAACATTGAAATGGTTATATGGTGGAGATGCTATATACATCACTTTTACAATAGGAGGATTTATTTTTGAGCCATTATATGATACATATATAAATGGGAGATGAGTGATAATGATGATGATGCTATCCATTTCATGTTAAACACTCCCTAACTCAAGTGGAGACAAATTCTCATGGAACCTCATAGGTGTCATTATAGATATGTGGGAGTAGTGAACAATATTTACTTGGGCCCCAACTTTACTAGCACATGTATATAAGGAGTTATGGGGGTGGAGGACCCATAGGAGATATGTTTTGGATGTGACCTCATATTACAATGTTTGACATATGACCATATCATAATGATATGACCCATTGACACCCCATGGATATGATGGTACATTACTGATTATAGTGTGGCCTTCTTTTGATGGAATGAATATTTAGTATGGGCCTACATAGATGGTGTGACATGATACCTAACATACTATAGGTGAGTCCTCAGGGAACTATAAGATGGGTACATCATTTGGAGGCCTTATGTTATATTTCTTGCATGGCCTGGGATAGAGGTAGAGTTAGAAAACATTTAGAGGGAGAGATGGCTGATAGGGAGGAGGATGGAATATGTAGAGTTTTTACATTTTGGGAGGGTGAGGAGATAGTTTAGGATTATTTAAGATATACCATGGGCCCTACGAGTGTATAGATAGGATGATACAAAGACCAGACTACCAAAGGTAGATGTCATAGATATTCAGATAGGGTCTGAGGAGGAGGAAACATATGTAGAGATAGATGATGTGGGGTGTACCTTAAAATATTTAGTGTGTTGGTCAGGGAAGCTAAATGCCAAATAGAAGAGGGCGGTGTAACCTCGATAGGAGGGAGTAGATGAGGGGATGAAAGATGTAGAGGAGGAGGGAGGAGGAGATGAGGAGGAGAGGGAGAGGATGAAGGAGAGGAAGAAGAGATATATATGGCTGGTATTATTATTGAGAGGGATGCACTAAGAGCCCAATACACCACCTTAAAATGAGAGGTGATCATAGGACAGGGGGTACCCACACCATGCAGATGGATTGAGTCTACATACTAAAATAGATGCTTCGTAAGTAGAGTATGACACCCTACGATTAAGTTATGATTTAGAAGTTTAGGCTTGGGATAGATACCATGATAAGAGAGATAACTTATATTGAGGGGATGTACGAGCCATGGGGAAGATAGTTGTAGGGGGATCTGAGTTGAGTACATGATAGGTAGGTACTAAGAGTGTGGATAGGTATTAGGAGCTAGCAAATGAGATGCATTATTATGAGTAAATTGTACTAGATTTACATCTAAATATTCCTTGGTATGCCACATATGTGGCCACATTGGGTAGGTCCTGTAGATGGACACATATAGGTTCGATCAGCATAGGGAGTGTATTATGAAGGATAGATCAAAGGGGAGATGGGGTTGGGGATTGAGGTAGAGGTGAGGGTGGAGGTGTTGGGAACATCCATATAAGTTGTCTCTAGTTTATTGAGTATCTTATTTTGTATTTATTTTACTAGCCAGAGAGCCATCTATTTTGTATACTGAGATTTAGATGATGTATATTTAAGCATTTATATATATAGATACATGATTTTGATTATGAGTTGTGTTATATTTTGTGATTTATGGATTTTATTAGATCATGGATTAAAAATTTTATGGATCATGGAGTTAGTCTGGGATATTTTATATTTAGATTATGTGATTATGGATTTAGTTATTTAGATGACATGATAATGTGATAGATTTATTATGGATTTAAATGTTGTGGATTTACATTAAAATGTTTATGGATCTACCTTATGTGATTATGGATTTAGATTGGGATTTTATGGATTTATGTGATGTGATGGATTAGATTATATTATGTATTATGGATTTTGTGATTATGATTTTAAATTAGGATATCATGGATTTATGTGATATGATTGTGAATTAGATTAGATTATGGATTATGGATTTATGTTTTGTGATCATGGGTTTAAATTAGGATGTCATGGATTTATGTGATGTGATTTTGGATTATATTAGATTATGGATTTATATTTTGTAATTATGGGTTTAAAATAGGATGTTTATGGATTATTAGATTGTTAGTCTAAATGATGCCACAAATTAAATTATGATATTCTTATACTATGATCAAGATATATGTGGTGATCTTACTTTAGATAATTAATTAGCTCAATTTTGATTTATTTAGGATAGAAAGACACAAATATTTTATTACTCATCATTGGCTTGTGCCACAACCCAATAAAAACCTCTTGTAATAATTGCATGTGTATCCTCAATTGACCATTAATATATATCCTAACAGCCTTAGGTCAACTGAGTTTAGGATCTATGGGTTTGAGATGGAATTTTCTAGGGATTTTCTTTTCTTTAGGATTTTGATAAAAAGTGTATTTTTTAACAATAATATATTTTCATCATGCATTCTAGAGCTAAGGCTAATCCTAGGATCTTTTTGTGACAATCCATGTAGACTGATCAATGTGGAAAGTCTACTAATTTAGAGAAAGATGATCAATATAGGAAGCTTTCTTGGGATATTTAATGCATGATAGCCATCCTTCAATGGAGTGGTCCATATTTTTAGAGATGATTTTTGAAGCAACTATCCTTCAAGGGAGTAGTCTACATTTTTTCCATTTTTTTTAATAGATTTTTTAGTTGTCCTTTGAGGGATGAATCTATTATTTTTGTATTTTTTAGAGATGCTTTTATTTACTTAGTTTTTGATCCCAATGTTATCAATTTCTTATGGATTGGCTTAAGTTAGCCTAGAATAATTTACAAATATTTATTGTACAAGATGATATTCTTATTCCCAAAATAAACTATTGAGGTGATAGGGAGGGGTTTCAAGAAATAATGATTTGGGGCTCCTTCCCATTGTAGGCAGAGCTTATCCAATTAGAGCATTCTATGAATAGATCCAGGGTATTTCTTTTCAAGGTGAGCATAGACATGCTGCTGGATAACCACATGACTCTATATATCATTATTTGGTATTTGTAAGAATGAAAGGGATATCTTTTTAGAAAAGAAAATTAGGTTGATCAGGGTGATTAAGATGTATTAACAATAGAAAGGACACAAATGCAATGCATTAAAAGGGTCTCGTTCTAGTTTTCCATCAAGAGAGGTCAAACGATATGCCCCAAATCCATATTTATGGGTGATAATATATGATCCAAGCTGATTTGGAGCGAATTTCCCCCATTTGCTCTTTTCCATAGTAGTGACATGTTGATTTTTTTCAAGACAAGGTTGCCAACATTAAATTAATTTTCTTTTAAATATTTATTATAGGCATGCTTTATTCATTATTGATATACATGGATATGGTCAAGGATAACCGTTTGACACTTGTCTAAGAGCTCAAGATGGGCTAATCATTCTTGATAGAAGTCATCCTAAGAAATGATATCTTTAAGAGAGATGTGAAGGGAAGGAATATAAACCTCAAGAAGAAGTACAACTTTGGCACCATATACAAGAGAGAAAGAGGTAACACCTATAGGGGTTTAAATACTAGTTTGGTAAGCCCATAAGGTAAAGGGAATATAAATATGATAGTTTTTTCCAACCTTTTTAATGACTTTAATTGGGATTTTGACAAGAGTTTTATTGGATGCCTTGGCCTATCCGTTAACTTGAGGATAGTACAGTGAGAAGAAGCTTAGCTTAATGTTGAAAAAGTCATTTTATTTTTAACCTTTTCATTTTTAAAATATTTTCCATTATCTATAATGATCTTATGAGGAATCCAAAGTGATAAATAATATGATGACTAATAAACTCCATAATTTTATCCACTTTGGTTGAGATAAGAGGAATAACCTCCACCC